>VMDR010000118.1:76242-413604 GCA_007922815.1 Macrotus californicus | reverse complement strand
CATGGTTTTGTTGGTGCCTTCTTGCCAGAAACCATAGGACCACACTTAGCCTCAAAGAGAGGGGTGTAACGAATTGTGAGGATGACCACAACCGTATGTGATAAGGGGTGTAACAAATAGTGGTGAGGATGACCACAACCGTACGTGATAAGGGGTGTAACGAATAGTGGTGAGGATGACCACAACCGTACGTGGTAAGGGGTGTAACGAATAGTGGTGAGGATGACCACAACCGTACGTGGTAAGGGGTGTAACGAATAGTGGTGAGGATGACCACAACCGTACGTGGTAAGGGGTGTAACGAATAGTGGTGAGGATGACCACAACCATACGTGATAAGGGGTTGCAGCAGTAAGAGGGTGCACAAAAGGTCTTACACAGTTTGGGCTTGTGTCATGTGATGGCATTAGTCAAGGAAAATGTTTCTATGTATGAGATACTTGAGGTGAACTAAATTCTGTCCTTGGTAATCATAATAGTTCTTACTGAAACATGGAAATATTCCCTATGCTATATGGGACACTCTTTCTTATAAAGTACCTCAGTTAAAATATATATGCCCTGGCTGGTGTGGCTCCAGTGGATTGAGCACCGGACTGTGAAGCAAAGGGTCGCCAGTTCAATTCCCAGTCAGGGCACACACCTGGGTTGCGGGCCAGGTCCCCAGTAGGGGGTGCTTGAGAGGCAACCACACAGTGATGTTTCCCTCTCTTTCTCTTTCCCTTCCCCTCTATCTAAAAATAAATAAAATCTTTAAAAATCATCATCATCATTACAAAGGAACATGTAAATATTCATACACCAACAAATTAGAACACTTACATGAGGTGGACAAATTCCTAGAAAGACAAAAATCTATCAAAACTAATAGAAAATCTGAATATAATTATAAGAAGTAGAAGTGGCTGAATTAGTAATGAAAAAAAACTACCCATGAGGAAAAGCCCAGGCCAAAATGTCTTCACTACAAAATTCTCCAACATATTCAAAGAAGGAGTAACACCATTCACAAAGTCTCGCTGAAATGGGGCCAGACTCTTAACCACGTATAGTGAGGTTGTGTGTCGTCAAGGGTCACGGTTCCAGGAGGGGCCTTGCAGCTTTATCATCAGATCCTGACCCGGAGGGACAGCAAGCCTTCCTATTCCAGGCTGGCCTGGCCTGGGTGCCACTCCCGCTCCAGACAAGGGTACTGCTCTCCCTGGAAACTGACTCAAACTCCCCATGTATGCCTTTGTACCCACGTTGAAAAGGAGCTGTGACAACAGTGCCCAAGGGGAACACGTTCTACTCTGACTTGGGAACAGGTTATAGCCAGATGTTGCTTCGGCATTCCCTCAGACCTCCCTCCCAGACCTCGTCCTAAGTATCTCTTCATCTGCCTATTCATCTGTGTCCTTTGATAAACTTAAGTGTTTCCCTGAGCTCTGTGAGCACCTAGGAAATTAAACCAAAGGAGGGGGTTATAGGAACCTCTGATTTGTAGCCAAGTCAGAAGCTGTGAGTAACCTGCAGACCTACTACCTGTGATTGGCATCTCAGTAGGGGCGGCGGGGCAGTCTCCACAATAGTCTGCTCTTAACAAGGCCTGTCCTCAAAGGTTCCATTTCTCCAGGGCCTGACTGACCTGGGGAGGGAAACTGCCAACTTATGCCCCCCAGCCACTCTGCCTGACCTACCTTGAGGCTGGGGGCACAGACTCAGAAACACCTGTGGGGGTCACAGGATATATTTTCCTCCTGACAGGAAATATGTGCTGTGATTTCCAAACCATTTCTCCACCTCCCTGACAACTGGGTGGCCTACAATTCAGTTCTACCACCAACCGGAGTTAATAACAGACTCCACAGTTTAAGGGCTCAGTCCCACAAACTGACCACATGTCAGATGCCAGCTGCCAGTGGGGGCTCAGACCACATACTTTCTCCATAGCCAACTACAAATGTGGAGGTTCCCAGGACACGCCCTCATGTTTGTTAATTTGTTAAAACTACCATTGGAACTAACAGAAGTCCTTTGCTTATTATTATCGGATTATTGTAAAACACAAGTCAGGATCAGCCAAATGGAAAGGGTGCTCAGGGCAAAGGGGGGTGCAGAGAGTAGGAGCTTCACGTGCTGTCCAGGCATGATACCCACCCAGCACACTGACGTGTCCGCCAGTTGGATCTCTGAATCCTAAGGTTAGGAGTTTAGATGGGGTTTCCGTACCCAGGCGTGACTAATAAAATCACTGACCAGCAGTGAATAACCCATCTTGAAGCCATTGAATAGTCACCTGTGAACAGTCACCTCATTAGAACCTAAGATGCTCCTATTACCTTTGTCACTCTGATAGTCCCAGGGCTTTAGGAGGTCTTTGCTAGGACCCATGGACAAAGATACACCATCTTTCTCATTGCACCACAGAAAGTCACAGCCCAGGGCACAGGCTCATTAAAATACGGACCCAAATCACAGGATTGCAGGGCGCTGCCTCTGCGCCCACAGCACAGCGCTCCAGCCACAGCACCCGGTGGGACGCCGTGGAACACACTGGAAGGGCTGCAGTGTCAGAACTTACTCAAGAAGCCTCTGCAGAACCCTAAAGATGATGTGGAGACAAAAATCAAGGATACCTGAGGACATTTTAGCCTGGGATACAGCAAACAGTGAACACAGCCCAACTCCCCAGTCACGTAAACATAAAGCCTCACACTAAAGGCCTATCTACCTCTGTTCCTTTTTCACAGCACATCATGTCTGGCATTCAACAAAAAAGTAAAAGGCATGCTAAAAATTAAAACACACAGTGTGAAGAGACAGAACAAGCAAAAGAATGTAATTCAGATGCAACAGATATATTGGAATTATCAGGCCAGAAACATAAAGCAACCACAATTAACATGCTAAGCACTGTAATGGAAGTAGTGGACAACATGTGAGAACAGACAGGTCACATAAGCAGAGATGGAAACCCTAAGAAATCACAAAACGGGAAACACAAGCAAAAACGAAAAACATTAAGCCCTGACTGGTGTGGCTCAGTGGGTTGGGCGTCCTGCAGGTGTCAAACTGAAAGGTCGCTGGTTGAGTCCCGATCAGGGCACATGCCTGGATTGCGGGCCAGGCCACCAGTTGGGCGCATGCGAGAGGCAACCGATATTTCCCTCGCACGTGGATGTTTTCTCCTTCTCTTTAAGGGATCCCTCCCTTCCCCTCTCTCTAAAAATAAATAATAAATAAAACCAGAAGGGAGGGAGGGAAGGAAAGGGAAAGGGAAGGAAGAGAGATGTTAAAACAACAGAACACAAATGAAGAATTCCTCAGGATGGGGCAGCGGCAGCTCATCAATACAGAGGAAGCGTGTGAGGAAGGAATCAGTGAGCTCGAAGAAATGTGAACACAACCTTCCAAAACGAAAGCACAGAAATGAACAAAAGAGATGAGGCAGACACCCAAGAACTTTGGGACAATTACAAAGGTGCAACATACACATAATGGGAACACAGGAAGGAGAACAAAGATTTTAAAACAGTAAATAAGTGAAGCAATGATGACTCCGAGTTTCCCAAAATTAACAATAAACGCCAACCACAAACCCAGGAAGCTCAGAAGTCACCAAACAAGATAAAAACAAAAAAAAAAACAACGCACACCTAGAAATGCCATATTCAAACTTGAGAAAAATCCAAGACAAAGAGAACATCTTGAAAGAAGTGGGGGTGGGGGAGGAACTTAGTTAGAGAGAACAAAGGATAAGAATGAAATCCCACTTCTTTTCAGAAACTACGCAATCGGGAAGAGAGTCTGTGAAATAGCTAAAGAGTTGAAAGAAATACCACCCAAACAGAATTCTGTGTAGAAAAATTATCTTTCAAATGAGAGGAAGAAATGAGAATTTCTGACACAAACAAAAATCAGGGAATTTGTCACCAGCATACCTGCTCTGTAAGAAATGTTAAAACAAGTATGTCAGGAAAAAGTTAATGATAAAGGTAGAGTGTTAGAGGAAGAATAAATGAACGAGAAATGAATTGTTTTATTTAATCAGATAGGTAACACTATGTTCAAAGTCGTAATAGTAACAATGTATTCAATAATCATAGCGTACAGACAAATGAAATGAATGACAATATTAAAAGGGACAGGGAGGGAGTGACTGGAAATAAAGACTCTCAAGGTGAACCAATTACACTCCAAGGGCACCTATATTGTGGATGTAAAACTCCATCCTATGGCTACAAACAGGGCCAAGGGAACTGCAACTAAAAGCTCAGGAAGGGCATCACCCCCCTCCCCGCCCTGCCATGTGCACATGCGCCCCCAGCTCCCCAGGGCTGCAGCTTCTCAGTGTACAGGATCCTTCCATGGGGGGTGTGAGCACGTAAGACACCTGCAGAGGGAGGCTCCTCAGGAAGATCCACTGGGCCTTCAGCACTTCCCCCTGCAGGCTCAGGGGGACCTTAGCCTGAGTCACTGACCTCAAGGTTCTTCTTCTCTACTGGACTTGCTTGGGCTACCACAAATATTTTAAGTGTCAAAAATCCAATGTTTGAACCCTCCGGTTCCCTTTCCCATCGGCTCTGAACACCGGTCTTGGCGGTCGTAAAAGGAGGAAAGGTAACACTGAAGCTGGCCTCGCAGCTCTGTAGCATGTGGGCTAGTTTCAAACAAGGTAAAAAAAAAAAATCCAGTGTTTGAACAATCCACCTAAATCGCATAAACCCAGCATTTATGTGAAAAGGAAGGAAGAAAAGGGGCCTTTCACTAGTTCAATTAGAAAACCCCTAGTATCTTTTTTTGTTTTTCAGAAAAAGATGTCAGTTGTTTCTATTTAGAGGAAAAGTAATTGGTGTGTAAATAATTAATCATAGTAGAACACATATGCTCTGCAAATCTGTATCTGGAATTTTACTTGAAATCACCCAAAGTGAAAAACAAACCTTGGAAACTTAATACACATGCTCAGTGGAAGAAAGAGTGAAAGAATTCTATTGCACACAGATGTACGCACAACTAGAACATTAAACATATTTTACCCCTATTGAAAGAGGAATAAGTCCACAAGTCTTTTCAGGTGACAAATCCAGGAAGGGCCATTCCCACAGGACAAAACACCCAGGAAACTTTCCAAAGAGGAACCTCCACCCAAAGGACTTCGCAGAGGATGTCTGTGCCCAGGGAGGGTCTTGGGCAGAGAGGTGCTCGATTTCAAGCAACTGATTTCAGGTTGTTGTCAAAGTGGTTATTCTTGGCTTTCCTGTCATGTACAACATCCACAGACAAAAATAAATAATAAATATTTAAAAAGAGCCATCCATGGCTCTGGATAATTGATATTGACGCTGTGAATCACAGAAGCCAGGCTGGCCTTTAAGAACGCAGGAGGGACCTGACCGGCGAGCACGCTCAGTCAGTTGGGAGTCCTCCTGCAAAGGGAAAGCCCGGGTTCCACCCCGGGTCAGGGCACGTGCCTGGGTTGCGGGTTCCTCCCGGGTTGGGGCGCACTGGGGAGGTAGCCAAACGATGTTTCTCTCTCACATCAATGTTTCTCTCTTTTTTCCTCCCTTCCTTCCCCTCTCTCTAAAAATAAACAACATCTTAAATTTAAAAAAGAATGCGGGAGGGATCTTTCAATAAAATTCAGAAATTTATTGCTCCTTCGAAGAAGAGGTGGGCTGGGGGGCCAGGGTAGTGGATTTGAGACCTTGCTATCCAAAACAATTCGAAAACTCAGCAGAAAACGAGCCCCCGTGGAGAATGGAGGGCTGGGGGACACAGAAACCACAGCTCCTTCCACGCACACACCCGGCAGACAGAGTCACGACTGTCCGCTGATGACCCTCTCCGCCGTCCCCGCACACTTGGGAGATACGGGGCTGGGGACACAGAACTGCCGAGAGAATCTTCGGGGCCAGAGTCGCCCGCGCAGTGACGCGACAAGACGCTTCGTGCCGGAGGGGACTGAGGTTGGCGCGGCGTCCCCGCGGGACTCCGGTCCTCAGACTCTGGACTGACCGCGGGGAGGCCAGGTCACGCTACAGCCGGATCCAGTCAGCCCCGCGTCCCCGTCCCGGGACACCCAGCCCCGCACGCTCACCATTTCCCGGTTTCTGGGGTACCCTGGCGTCATCCCTACGGCTCCCCGGGCTCAGGACTCTCAGAAACGGAAGAACCCGCACGGAT
Organism: Macrotus californicus; assembly: GCA_007922815.1. Classification (NCBI taxonomy): domain Eukaryota; kingdom Metazoa; phylum Chordata; class Mammalia; order Chiroptera; family Phyllostomidae; genus Macrotus; species Macrotus californicus. The sequence goes on along the minus strand of VMDR010000118.1, from coordinate 407,436 downwards.
AACGGTAAAGGACTCAAGGAGCGCCGCTAGCAGCGTCCACGAGGTTTCCTGAGCCCCGCCCTGCCGCTGAGCCCCTGATTGGACAGGTCACAAGGACCCGCCCACCAGCTTCCTGAGTGACTACTCGGCCCGGCTGGTGTGACTCAGGGGACGGAGTACTGGCCTGTGAACTGAAAGGCTGCTGGTTCAATTCCCAGTCAAAGCACATGCCTGGGTTGTGGGCCAAGTCCCCAGTTGGGGGCATGCAAGAGGCAACCAATTGATGTGTCTCTCGCACATCGATGTTTCTCTCCCTCTTATTATCCATCCCTTCCCCTCTCTCTGAAAATAAGTAAATAAAATCTTTTTTAAAAAATCTGTATAAGTGGACCTGCACAGTTCAAACCCATGTTGTCAACAGCCAACTGCACTTTGTTCCACGCCCTAGCAAACTAATACAGATCCCACAAAGGGCCACAGTCTGGCTCTGGAGGCCCTCCAGAGGGTGCTTAGAAAACATTTTGAGAGATGTTCCCAGGGAACAAAACCCACATGGGACCACTGCCGTGCCCAGAGCACCCTCCAGGCCTCCTTGGCTAGACATGGCCTGTGCCCAAGACATGAAGGAGATTTTTTAAAGTCTTCAGAAAAGCATATTGAATGACCAGCCCTCATTCAGGACAATGGCCAGGCCCAGCGAGCTCTTCCACGGTGTCCCTAGCAGGCCCGGACTAGGGACTTGGCAGGGAGGCAGGGCGGGGGGCAGCTGTTACTTAAAAACTTTGGAACATACTAAAAGTAGGCCAAACATGGAGCCATGGCTAGGTGGGGTTCCCTTCCTAGAGCCTTCCTGTTCAGTTCCAGCCTCCAAAGGGGGACTCGGAAAACTTTTGGGAGGTACTCTCTGTGACCATGACCCACAGCAAATGGAGGCCAGGCTCAGGTACCCTCTGTAAGCCTGCCAGGCTACCGAGACCTTGGAAATGTCTTTCTGAGCTGAATCAGATGACAGGGGCCAATATAGGACCTGGCAACAAGGGCTGACACCCCCACCAATGGAGACTTAAACACATTTGGGGGGCCCCTCCAACAACGAAGCCCCTCGAAGGACCAGTACCATGTCCAAGATGCCTTCACGATGTGTCCTTCACTGGCCCAGGGCAGTGCCTCCCTTCCAGGTAGGAGACTTGGAAATATTTCCAGGAGGCACATGTGACAACCGTGACCTATTGCAACACTGTGGCCAGACCTGGATGCCTTCTCGTCGTCACTGACCGGACAAGCTGGTTCTCCACAAATGGCTTAGAAGGTATCTCCTATCCCCTGTGCATCCTGGAGGACCCAGGGCTCCACCCTCCAGAGGGAGACTTAGCAAACTTTCCAGAAGGTGCAGCCAGAGAGCTGACCCTACAAAGGATGACATCTAGGCTGGGTGCCTTTCTTGGGCCTTGATTTCTGGCTGGCCAGTCCTTGAAGGATACCTCCCAAAGGACACTTCAAAATTTTTTTGATGCAGCACATTAATCAAACAGGCCCCACATGTGAATACAGCCAGGCCTGGGCCCCTCTCTAAGTGTCCCTCGCCGGCCTACACCAATGAGCCCTTCGAGAGAGGAACTTAAAAACATTTCAGCTGATGAACGACAATCAGACCACACACGAGACCATGACCAAGACAGCGTTGCTCCCTCCAGCCTCCACGGCCAGCCAGGGCTGGGCACAGCCTGTGTAGGGAACATATAAATGTCTTGGGAGTGCTTCCATCTACTAGCTCCACCTGGGGACCCTCCCACCACAGCCAAAGGGCCTTCCTATCTGGCTGGCTTGTTACTGCTGAGACAGACTTAGAAAATTTTTCAGAAGGAGCATGTCCTGGTGCAGAGCTCAGCCCAAGCCTTCTTCCCCTCAGGAGGCGTTTCAGCTGATGCAGGTGACGACTGGGTCTCAGTGAGTTGCCTTCCAGGAGCAACCTCCTCAGGCCTCTCTTGCAGCCCCCTAAGGATTCAGCCTCCCGCAGAAGATTTCGAAAACCTTCTGGAAGACCCACACCAGAATGGAGCCTCCAGGGCATCTTACTGAACCTCCCTGACCGCCCAGGGTCAGTGCCCCACCCCCACCCCAAGCAGAATTGCAAGCGTGTTTCAGGTTCCTGAGAAGACCTAGTGCCCTCTGTGGACCACGACCAAGTCCAGGGCACCCACCACTTTACCCTTGTTTGGCCCAGGACGATCTGTGCCACTGGAGGGAGGCGCAGAGAGGTTTGCGGTTGAGTGTCCAAGAATAGGCCCCAGCGTCACTGCGGTTGGGCTTGGGGTGCCCTCCCTGTCCCCTTTGGAAGGAAAAATATCCAGGACACATATCCAGTGACAGTGCCCTGTGTGGGGCTGCAGCCAGGGGAGGGGCGCTCCCAGGCCTCCCTGGCCGCGATGAGGCTCCAAGAATGAAATCCGGAAAACTTCTCAGGCTCTGGACAACTGGGCATCAGGTGGGGACACAGCCAAGCCCAGGACACCCTACCCAACCACCTGCAAAGGCCCAAGTCAGTCCCCATGAGCAGAGGGGACTTGCGTGTGCCAGGCAGCCCACCCATGCAGTTCCTGGGTGCTGCATTCCACCATACTGTAGTAACAATCTCAGGGGAGCCCGTTTGGAGATGGCTTGCATTGCAGCCAGGACGACATCGCTGACACTCCCGGAACTCGGCCTTGGGCTGGAGCCAGACCCCGTCCCATGCTGGCAGCTGCCCAGCTGCGGGGGAAATGATGTCAAAGCAGCCACTTAGTGAGGCCAACAACCAGCATGACCTGGACAGACCTGCACCCCCAGATGCCACCTCTACTGGATCTCACTCTACGTATCTTGGCCCACAGTAGCTGGGGGTGGCTGGGTGAATCCGGGGCACCATCCATTCAACTATCTTGATGGCTGATCTCTGCCTCCAGAGAGGGATTTAGACACTTTTCAGGAGGTGCCCCCAAAGGCCGGGCCCCAGGTGGGGCTGGGCAGAGTTGGGGGGCCATCCACTGGCCTACCAGGCTATCCCAACTTAGCTTCCCCCTCCCAATAGAGCTTAAAAATATCCTCAGGAGCCTGGCTGGTGTGGCTCAGTGGACTGAGCACTGTCCTGTGAACCAAGAGGTCACTGGTTTGATTCCCAGTCAGGGCACATGCCTGGGTTACAGGCCAGGTCCCCGGTTGGGGGCGTGCAAGAGGCAACCAATCAACGTATCTCTCGCCCATGGTGTTTCTCTCCTTCTCTTCCTCCCTCCCTTCCCATCTCTCTAAAAATAAATAAATAAAATCTTTAACAAAAAAATATATATATGCTCAGGAACTGTCTGGCCACAGCCATCAGGTAAGCCAAGATGGGCGCTTACAGGTACATCCAGAAGCTATGGAGGTAGCAGTCCAGTGTAACGCACATTCTTCTCCATGTGCACTGCTGGCAGCACCACCAGCTCTCTGCGCTCCACAGGCCCCCCCACCCTACCCGCCTGATAAAGCGCAGCAGGCTGGGACACAAGGCCAATCAAGGTTATGTCATACAAGGTCTGTCCAGAAGGTATCCAGCCATGTACTATGAAAAATAGAGACATTTATTGAAGAAGATACAAGATACAAAACACATTATACACAGGACAATGACACTTCAGTCCCCTTCAAAGTAGGCACCTTGGGACCTCACACAGTTCTCCCAGTTGCCATCAGCTGCCCCATCATATTTTCCTGAATCTCATTAACAGTCTGAAATCTCTTCTCTTTCAAAGGTGATTTTAGTTTTGGGAAAAGCAAGAAGTTACAAGGCACCAAATCTGGGCTGTAGGGAACTGAGTCATCTGGGTGATTTGATGTTTTGCAAAAAAATTCTGCTCAAGATGAGCAGGCGCATTGTTGTGACAAAGCTGTCAATCACCACCTGCCCATAGCTGCAGCCTTCTGAATCAGCCAGAGATTTCCATGGAGGAATATTCAAGCTTAATGCAAAATTTGACACAGATTCGTTGTTCAACTCACTCAACCGTTTTGAATGCAAGGACCACACATGCTCACTCAGTGGTGTCTACCACCCCCACAGCTAGGACAGTGAAGTCGTTATTGTTTACGCGTGCGCATTCCAGTCCACTCTCCTCGGCTGCCAGACTACATGGATGTCATGCAAACTGTTCTTGTTATATTAACAATGGCCAGACTTTTTCCAGACAGACCTCCTATATCAGATTGGGGTGTGCTGTGGAGGCCACAGAGGCCCTTTTCCTAAGGGCGCTACCTACGGCAAGCCTGGCTGTCATGGTGTTAACCAGCTGACATTTGCTCGGAGCCTTCCATCTGTTGCCAAGGAGCAGGCTGGACACCAGTGTGGGGCTCTGAGAGTCCTGAGTTTTTACTGGGTTAGGGAAGATTCCACATACAAATCCTTTGAGGTCATCCTCATTGATCCATTCCTTAAGGCTATCAGAAGGAATCCTGACACCCAAAGGATCACCAAAGCAGTCCACAAGCACAGGCAGATGTGAGGGCTGCCATCTGCAGGCTGAGAGCTGTGGCCTTGGAAAGGGTCACAGGTCCCACCACACTATTGGTGGTTCTTGCCGTGCAGCTTGGAGAAGTCATAATACTCTCCATCTCCATCATTACTGCTAATATAAGTTTGCAAAATTATTATGTAGTAATCAATTTAGGATAGTCAAAACAAAATATTTTTGAGAAGTACATCTGGTAACCCAGCCCCACATAGGACTGCAGCTGGACCCTCCACAGTGGTCCCTAGCCTGCCTGGCCACTGCCTGTCTCTAAAGGGGGAGCTGGAAACATCTCCTAGAGGCATATGTGGCACATAAGGCCCATATGTGACCATGGCGGGGCTGAGAATGATCTTCCTACTCCTCCCTGGGCGGCTAGAGCCTATTGCCTCCTCCGGATGGAAACTAATAAAAAAACAGGGGCAGGGAGCACATCCAGCAACTGCACTTCAGCCCTGGTCTCCACACAAAGGCACAGAAACTCTGCAGAAGGTGCCCTAATAACCAGGTCCCAAGATTGACAGCACTTGAGCCATGGCAACCTCCATGGGTCTGCCTGTGCAGACTGGGCCAGTGCCTCTCCTTCGGACGGGGACATGGATACGTTTCCAGGAGGCACCACCAGGTGGGTCCATTATGGGGACCCATGCAGAACTACAGCCTGGCCCTGGTGCCCACCCCGAGGCTCTCTGGCTAGCTTGTGCCAGCCCCATCACCAAAGGAAAGAGGTTTACAGGGGTGTATCCAGCCATCAGGCCTCATGTGGGACAGAGAAAGAACCCAGGGCAACCTTCACCATCTCCTTGGCCAGCCTAGGGCGGTGACCCCTTTTGGAAGAGGACTTGGATAAGTCTTGAAGTTGTGCATGTACAATTGGCCCGAGATATAACCCCTGGGGCACACAGCCCAGCCTATCCTGATACCTGCCACCAGATGAGTACTTCTAAGCAGTTATGGTGGGCCCAATGCAAGACAGCAACAGCCCTGGCACAAATGCTCAGGACTACCCTGGAGGGCTCCTCTGCCTCCCCCTTCTGGAGAGTTTTCAGGCAGTGCATCTAACAACTGGACCCCATGCAGGATAGCAACTACATGGAGTGCCCTCCTTGGATCTCTCTGGTCCATCTCTTTAGAGGAAGACTTAGAAAAATTTTCAAAGGCATATCTGGTACCCAGGTCCCATCATTGACTTCATCCAGGGCCAGGGTGTACTCCCCAGTGGTTCCTAGCCAGCCTATCTGAGCACCCCACCTGCAAATATTTTCTGGAAGGGCGTGGGGTGGGGGCGGGGCCCACTCTGGGGTCCACCCCATCTCCTCATTAGCCAGCCCTCCCCTTCCCAACTGAGCCCTGACCCTCCCCAATTAAACTCTGAACACTTGACCACAAATAAACCACACCCCTCTGCGGCCTCAATGAGCCGTCAAGGGACCTGAACACAGAAGTCACTTCCTTCCGACTCCAAACCTCGTGTTCCATCCGAAGGTCTCCTTCCAAAGCTGACCCAAAAGCACTTCAAAACAAGGGCAAGGCCAGGCTCTCTCCACCTGTCCATCCCAGGCCCAGCTTTGGGACCTACCTCAGAAGCCACTTCCTCCCCCAGGACCTCCCAGATTCCTCACTTCCAGCAGGGCCTGGGAGGCCCCAGGGTGTGTGTGGTTCACTGGCGGCTTCTCAAGACAGCTGCACAGTGGCCCAGGTGAACGGAGGAGAGAAGCAGAAGCAGAAGTGGGGGACAGAGTAGTGAATGAGGCAGAGTGTGGACAGTAGAGAGTCTGGTGCGAGGATTCAGGCGGCCCACTGACCTCTCTGCAAGGCCTCAGGTCATGGGGTCAGCTAGAGTTCGCAGACCTTTCTGGATAATAAATTCTATCACCCTCAAAAAAAAATACCCACACTCAGTCACACCTTGACCCAAGGCTTGTTAGTGGCACTTTAATGGCTCTCACTGGTGGCAGCAGGAGTGAGGGGAGAAGGGGGTCAGGCTGGAAAGTGGGCAGCTTGCCCCAGTAGGTCTAGCTGTGCTTCTCCCAATGCACGGAGGCCAGGAATGTGCGGATTTCCATGGGCTGCAGCGTGAGGCTGGCAGGGTCCAGCCGGGCGGGAAAGCGCTTGAGTGTGGGGCCTGGGGAGGGGCAGGGGAAGAGTGAGAGGTGCAGACTTCCTCTGCCTCACTCCCTCACCCCCGTGCTCCCTCCCCTGGCCCTGGACACAGCCATACACCTTCAAATCTGTCCCTAGGGCCTCATTACCAGATTCTTCAACTGCTTCCCAGGGCCTGGATACCACTCCCAGCTCCTAAAATCCCTCCCAATGCCCGGCCACTGTCCTCACACCCTCAAGCCCCATCTCAAGGACTGTCAAGCCAACCCCAAGGCTGATGAACAACCCCACCCCACCTCTGACCTAGACACTGACAGAGACTCAAACCTTGTTCTTAGGGCTGCATACCGACCTCAGACACCCAAGAGCCACCACTAGTTTGCTGAGCCTGCTTAAGACTCTTAAACCCTCACCTGGGTCTGAGCACTGCGGGACCCTGGAGCAGGCCTGGGTCCTGCCCACACTGCTGCACCTCCCACACAGGCCCCAGCTCCCGGCCACAGGGGCAAGCACCCACCTGTGTTCGGCCTCCACTGGAGCCTGGAGGCACTGGCCCGAAGCTGGTTGGCAGCCAGCGTTGTCTCCTTAAGGTCGATGATGGTGAAGGTAGAGAACAAGTCCTGTGGGACATTGGACCGGCGGGCATGATGAGCGTCGAAGCCGGGTTTCCCCTCTCCCCTCTCTAGTTTTCCTCCTGTTTCCTTCCCACCTCTGCCCTCCTCACCCTCAAGTCCAAGGTAACTGGAGAACTCAAGTTGCCGCCCTTGTCCTCCCCTACGGCGAACTGGTGTTCCAGGCGCAGCAGCAGCATTTCAGGGCCCCAACGCGCCAGTGTGAGCAGGTGTACATTGGGAGGCAGCTCCCGACGGAGTCCAGAGAACTGCGGGAAGGGAGCCGGGGAGACAGGGTGGGGCTGAGCCCAGTTCAGAAGGCGAGGACCTGACGCGAAGGGAAGGGCTTAGTGCTCACAAGAGCTGAATTTAACCTGGACGGGACTGGGCTCAGCCAGGAAGGGGATGGCTGAGCCAATGAGGGGATGGGGCAGTGCTGGGTTGGGTGGGTCCAAACTGTGTGGCTGGAGACCCCAGTGAGGGCGGGAATGAAGCACGGAGAGGTGGGGCTGGCTGAGGGGCGGGGCCGAGGTGAGGAAGGTTGGAGGCGGAGGGGGGCAGAGGCTTGGGGACCCTGTCCAGGCAGGACGGGCCTGAGCCACACCTGGAAGCTAGCTAGATTATGGCCTCCCCAGGCCAAGCTGGATGCCAGGAGTTGAGTCTCCACTAAGCTTAGAGAGCCCCGCCCCCGCCTCAGGCTTCACTCGCTCCTCTCTGCTGGCCCGTGCCCCTTACCTGTTTGCTCGCGGCTACCTCCGGATGGTAGGGGACGCCATCAACCTGGGCCAGCACCACCTGCGGGGCCAGGAGCTCCTTTTCAGCCTGCAACCGGTGTCCGACAGCAGCAGTCCCGGCCTTATCCAGCAGCACGAGGTGGCGCCCTCGCACCCACAACCCCGACCCGTTCTCCAGCAGCGGCTCCCCAACTCCGCGTTGATCGTCTTTCAGCAGTCTTCGGTGCACCTGCGGGGAGAGAGGCCAGGAGAGGGTGAGGACCCCTCCGGACAATTTGGGGGCCAGAAGTTGTGGGAACTTTAAAAGAAACTGAATATTGGGGAGAATCAGATGAAAATGAAGGTCTGACAGGAGGGACCCCAAAAGAAATGCGGATCGTACCTAGCGGAGGGCTAGGACAGTGGGAGGTAAAGACCTAAGGAAAGCCTGGATAGAGCAGGTCAGGACCTGGAGGAAGCACGTGGGTCGGGACTGGATAAAAAGCCTGGAGTAAACTTCTCACATGGGAACGGAGGTCTCACCTTAGTAGCACCCCAAACAGAGGGGTGCCCTAGCAGAGAACTGGAACAGAAACTGGCTTCAATGTCCAGCAGGGGGCCAGGGTGGACTGGTGGCAGAACTCTAGCTTAGATGGGGCCCAGACCACTCACCATGAGCTCTACAGAGCCATCCTTCAGGCTGCTGCCCCCCTGGGAACGGTCGGTCAGCACAGTCAGCTGCACGTTCCCATCCTGGAGCGGAAGGGGTAGGAGTAAGGAAGTACACTGCCAGCCAGCCACAGCCCCCAGGCAGACCCCACAGGGGATGGTGGACACTGCCAAGGACACTTGGGAGATGCAAAGAATGAAGGGTGACCCCCTACTTTGTAGAAGAGTGTCCGGAAGAAGCGGGGGGTAGGGGGGGGAGGCCGGGGTACCGTAATATAAATGCGGCTGTTGACTGGATAGTAGTTTCCTGCCACTGGCTCAGTCTGGTTCAGCTCCCAGGTGGGTCGATAATTCCACCTGGGGAGGGAAGAGGTAGGGTTTGGTCGGGCCCAGGCTCTGGCTTCACTTCCCCAGCTCCCCTTTCCCAGGTCACCCACTCCTCACTCCCACTTCATCCTCTCCCTCCCACACTCATAGAATCAGCAGATGGCTCCCTCACCCATGAGCCCCAGCACACCACAGACCACCCCTCAGTGCTCCCAGTCGCCCCCACCTCCTCTCTAGGATCTCCCGGCCATTGCTGTCAGTGAAGAAGAGTCCTTTTGTCTCCAGCGGAGTGTCGAAACGACTGATGACTTCCTTCCCCCAGTTATCACTGTACTCGAAGGAATAGCAAGGCTGTGAGCCTGGCCTACCTCCACTCTGCCCTGGTCCCCTCCCCTTGATCGCAGCCTGTGCCACTCACCCCAGAGGTATTGGTCCCACCGTCCACTCCAGCTCTAGGTGCCGCTGTCCTGGGTACAGACGAACCACCTGGGAACACCAGGCTGAGAAGTTCTGGTGCACCTCCTGCACCAAGGCTGTCTGCAGGCACATTGGGCAGGTGTGAGCCTATACTTGAGTGAAGGTGAGCCCTACAAATGTCTGCCCCTGCTGTGAACCTCACAAAAGCCTAGATCAGGGTCAACCCTAGTGATAGCATGAGAACACTGCCTACCTCCCCCACCTGCCTATGTGCAATGTCCACACATCCCACCAGTCATTGCCACATGTTTGGTACCCACCACTACCCCACCTTCTGTCCTTAGAATAGGATTCTAGCTGGGCATATGGCTACATAGAAGAAAGACTGGATTGTCCAGTCTTCCCTGAGGCTATTAGGAGCTGTGACTATGGTCTGCCAATTGGAAAGTGACCAAAATGGTATGAACATTTCTTGCCCCGTTCCTTCTCCCACTAGCTCAAGTGCAAAAATGATGGCTGGAGCTGGAGGGTCATGAGGTAGAAGGTGAATGTTGAGGAAGGCAGAGCAATAAAATAGAAGGGCCTGGATCACTGTGGAACCACCCTACCTACCCTGGACGGCCCAGCCAGACTTTCTGCTCCATGGAAAGAACCTGTCTTTAGACACAGTTAATTCGGGTAACTCTTTTACAAGAGTAAAACTATGTCCTAACCCTGGAATGCAGACATTCACCCCAACGGGAGTCATGTCAAAGGTGAGTCTTATGCCCTGACTGGTGTGGCTCAGTGGGTTGGGCGTGGTCCCACAAACCAAAAGGTTGCCGGTTCGATTCCAAGTCAGGGCACGTGCCTGGGTTGCAGGTTTGGTCCCCAGTCAGGGCACGTATGAGCGGCAACTGATTGATGTTTCTCTCTCATACACCGAGGTTTCTCTCCCTCTTTTTCTCCCTCCCTTCCCTTCTCTCTAAAAATAAATAAATAAATCTTTTTTTTTTTTTTTTTTATGGTGAGTCTTACCATTACCTGCCCCATTCCCATCCTAAGAGAAAATGTCAACAAGAAGCCCCAGGAAACCCCACAAGCATGACACCATTCCCAACCAGATGCTCACACAGATAACCCCCCTAACTGAGAATCACCCAAGTACTATCCAAGTGTGAACTCTCCAATATGCACCCCAGATGTAATCCCACCCTAGCACAGATCCTTAATGAACTCTTCAAGTAGCTCCACCTGGCTCTCCCCATTCATGAGCCAAGTGGGAACATCCTACCGCAATTTCAAAAGCTAAGTACAATACTGACACCCACAGCAGATGTGAATGCCTCTGTATGCCACAGCATACACAGCTGATGAATATCAGCACTATGGAAAGGTCCTCAAGTCTTCCCCTCAGATCTTAGCCCTCTAATCTGATGGAGACATAAATCCTTCCCCTACCCCCACCCCACACATTGCACACCACCCTCCCAGGTTTCACACAGCCCACAATGCCCACTCATCATTCCTGGCTCCAGACCTTCACCAGATGGGTTTGAGCCCAATGGCTGATGAGCAGTGGTTCCTGTTGGTTGGGTCTGAAGATGTAGGCACCTGAGGCCTGGGTACTTACGTTGTTGCCTATACTGGCGTTGTACCTGGGGCCAGATTAGGTGAATATCAGGTAAGGAACCCCAGCTCTGTTCCCACCTCCTCCCTGGCCTGGTGGTCCTCCCTCACCAGTAGAAGGCTTGGCGAACAGGCAGCAGGAGGTCCTGGTCCAGGTTCTTTATCTCCGCCAAGAGCCCTGTGTCAGGGTCAAACCTAGCCCAGATGTGCTGGGCATAAAAGGGGGGACAGATGTTAATGACCATCCCTTTAGCCAATGGCAGCTTCATCCTTCCTGGGATCCAGGAGAAAACCCTGGAGTCCCCCTGCCCTCCTCTCCCTCTCAGTCCTCACCCCTGACCCTCCTGGCAAATCCTAGCAGCTCCACCTTCTACCTCCTCCTCAGTCTGACCACTTCTCACCAGCTCCAAGGCTTCCAGGACTAGTGCTACTGACCCCTCCCTGGTGTTCCCGGCTGTTCCCTCCCCATAGCCACCAGAATGCTGGTCTTCTGGGGGCCCAGGGCTGCCTGTGCAAGTGACAGGAATCACAGTGCCAGGGTCCACAAGACTTTTAAAGACCCATGGAAATTTATAAATTTCAATTTCTTTTAAAGCTTTTGTGTCTGCTGCTCCCTGCCTACCTGCCTGAATTCCTCTTCGCCCAAATATCTTCCAAATGGCCACATGGTTGGCTCCCTTCCTCAAGTCTCTGACACACCTTCACTTAATTTGCAAGCCCCTACCACCATCAGCTTTGATACATCTGTCCAATGCCACCCATGAACCCACTAGGCCCTCACGACAGCCTCAGTAGAGGATCTTATGACACAAAGCAAGATGGTCACTCACTCAAGGGTACACAGTGGGGCAGCTGGTGACACTAGACCATGAACCCAAGACCCACTGACCCAGAGTCAGTGCAGCTCACCATGACACCCCAAATTTGTCACCAGGGCAGGAAAAGGAATCTGTATGGGGTCTCACCTCATTTTGAATGGTCAAGACATGGGAAGAGGGCTTGTTGCGGGACGAGAGCTTGATGCGGGATGAGGACTTGACACGAGACAAGGGCCTGATGTGGGACGAGGACTTCTGGGGTCTGGGCTGATGGGCGAGAGCCTGTGGGCTCTGGCCAGGCACCTGGGTTACTGAGTAGATACTGAAGCCAAGGGCAGGCACTGAGGCTGAGAAAAGCAGCTCCTGCCTGTCTGAGCTGGGAATCACCACCACCTTGGGTAAGGGAGAAGGGAAACTGAGTCAAGACTGTGTACACCTATAGAGGCACACACACAGAAAGGGGTCACACTAAAGGAGGAGTGGCAGGACGGGATGGGAAGAAGAAATTTAGGTGTTGGATGGGTGGGGGTATAGAAGTGACAGAAATTCTGAGTTAAAGATTGCAGAAAAGAGAAAACAAAAAAAAAATGACTTCAGGGAAGATTCATCAGATAGAAAAAAAAACACTGGGAGGCTAGAGAGACTGGAAGGGGGAAGAAGTGAGGGAATAAGTGGGGGGAGAGATCTTTGAGGCAAGAGAGTGAGGGAAAGACAAGATTTTGGGGGAAGGAAGAGAGAGGTTCGTGGGAAGAGGCCTTCAAGAATAAGGAGAATATTCATAAAGAGGAAAGTATTTCATGGGCAAATACTAAAAACAGGTGGATACTCACGGGGGAAGAATATTCTCAGGAGGTGTTATATGAAGGGACAGAGGGGTAGATTCAGAGGAGGAAAAAGAAGTACTGGGCAGGAGGTATTCATGGAGGGGCAGGTAACCATGAGGTGCCCATGGGGGGAAGGGAGAAATGCCCATAAGGAGAGGTAGTCATGGGAGGAATATTCATCAAATGGGCTCACATCGCTGGGCACAACTGCGCTACTGGGATCCTTCACGAGGAAAGTGTGATTGCTGACTGGAAGCCGCACCATCCAATCTACTTTCCGCCCCAAGGGGTTATAAATGGTCACCTGGAACTGGGTGGGAGGATGAGAGTGGGCATGAGTTACAGCAGGCCTTCTCCAAGCCTACCCACAACGAACAGCAACTACCCTGGGTGATCCACGCCCGCATGTGGTCTCCATCCCACTCCAGCTTCACTGAGCCCCCTGAAATCGGGCCCAGAGGAATCCGCCAAAACAATTCGGCGGCCGGCTCCACCTCCTCTTCACCTCCCCAAGGCTCAAGGGACCTGCCCACCGCCACCCCACCCAACCCCTGTCCCAGGCGCAGCTTACACTCTTTGCAGTCTGGCTAAGTGGACATAGGCTGATATTGAGATCGCGGCAGAAAGTGAAAGTGTCCTTGGAGCCGCTGAGCTTTGCCAGCGCATTACTCAGGACAACCTGGGAAAGAGCGTAACGGCATGGGTCTGCTCTACAAGCCCGCCGTGTAGTCTCCTCTCCCCACCCAGGCCCACCCCACGGGCCCTTTCTGGCCCTGCTCCTTTCAGTCTCCACTCTCCCACCCTCTCTAGCCCTTCCAGGCCTTGCACCATCCCAGCCTCCACCCCTCTCATCCTAGCCCCTCCCCCCATGACCTCTTCAAAGAAATTTTAAAACTCATACACACATTTATGCATCCAGTGGGTTCATATTCTCTTAATTCACTTTTTGAGTGCAAACCTGCTGTCCCATTCCTGTCTCTGCCCTTTTGCCCCAGGCCCTGCCACACACACCTCGCAGGGTCCCCAGCCTTCTGCCAGCTGGCGTGCATAGTCATCTGCTACATGTTGCTTGGAGGTCCCACTGACCGCGTCGTGGTGCTGAAGCACAGCCATCGCCTCATCTGCAGACAGGTGGTTGTGAGCAAGTGGTGAGCCAATTGGAGTCTCTGCAGAATTCTGAGCCCCAACCCCAGGGAGATGCAAAAGGTCATGTGCAGGGTGGGCAGGGTTCTTCCCAGCTTTCTGAAGGGACTCAAGGATGTGGCCATGGTCTGGTATCCAGCTTGAGCCCTGCCCCACCCCCTCATCAGCCAGACACCTACTGAGGGGCATACTGTCTCCAGAGCCATAGGGTCCCACGTTGGCCGCTGGACCCGCCAGTGCTTCCAGCTGGTTGCACACCTTGGGGGTAGGGAGTATGTTGAGGTATGGGGCCTGTCGGGTCCCCCCTTAGAGACAAACACCCACTTACTTGCAGGAACTTATAGCTGAGGCGTTCATAGCGTTTGAGGGCTGGCCGGCTGGAAAAGAAGCCAGTCCAGAACTGGTGGGGGCCATCTGCATAGGGGAAGAAGTCGTCCTGTTTCACCGACCTGCAGAGGCATTGAGGGCAGGGTCACGACCCACAGGGCATGCCAACCCTCCCAAGCTCCCCAGGGCCCCCAAATACCAGGTGAGGTTGGCTTTGTTCAGCTCCCAGAGGTAACAGGCTGGAGTAGAGTAGAGAACATTGACACGGCTCCCGTTGGCCTGCTGCTAGGGAAGGTGTGCATGTGTGAGTCCACAGGTGTGAACGAACTCATGCGCACATTTGTGCATCCAGTGGGTTCATATTCTCTTAATTCACATTTTGAGTGCAAACCAATAATCAATGTGAAAATGTATTTTGGCCAAACCTAAATATTACCAGCCTGGAAAGAATTTCAGTGATGTAAGAATAAATCTGAAATTTTACTAAACTTTTTAAATAATTCCAATTTTACTATTAAAACCTTTTGTGGAAAAACGAAGTATGACCTATAGGGCAGGAATAATCATTTCTGAGCACTGTCAGGTTACTGCCAAATAACACAATTGTTATACTAAATTAAGGTTCACTTTTAACCCAAGGAGGCAGAGGAACAAGAAAGTGACCTCTTCCATGAGAAAAGGATGTTTATACCAGTGCCTGGTCCACAGTAGGTGCTCATTTACTCGAGTGAATGAAGGGAAATGCATGAGACCACATGCCTTTATGTGCACACACACATCTACACTTCTGCACACACAGTCATATACGCAGTTACACACACAGACCCACGATGCATTGTATTCACTCAACAATCACTGGATTCTTCAACATGCGTGGATCACTGACGTAATCTAGAACCAGAGGCCAGCCCCCTGTCATGGAACTCACAGCCAAGTGCAGAAGAGAGACTGAACAGATAGTCAGTTGGTTACAATCAGCCTGGATGTGGCAGGTATTTGTGAAGACTGATATGAGTACAGAGGAAGAGCTCCACCCAGGGAGCTCCTGGAGGAGGAGACATGGCAGCTGGTGTCTCAAAGGAGAAGCAGAATGTTTTCAGCCCCAAAGAGTAATATTAATAGACTTCTGGCCAAAATGGAGGCATAGGCAGATACATTTTGCCTCTTCGTACAACCAAAATGACAACAAATTTAAAAACAAAAACAACGAGAACTGACAGAAAATCAAACTGTATAGAAGTCCAACAACCAAGGGGTTAAAGAAGAAACACTCATCCAGACTGGTAGAAGGGGCGGAGATGGGCAGCCAGAGCAGAGAGGACGCATGGCAAGGTGGAGGCTGGAGGACCAGGTGCACGAGATGGCGGCTGGTGGTCCCACATTTGTGTGAGAATAAACCGAGAGGAACAAATGGGGGACGAGACAGACTGCACAACCCAGGATTCTAGCACAGGAAAAATAAACCTCAAAACCTCTGACTGTAAAAATCTGTGGGAATTGCAGCAGCGGAAGAAACTCCCAGCATTACAGGAGAGTTCACTGGAGAGACCTGCAAGGTCCTAGAACATACACAAAATCACCCACCCAGGAATGAGCACCAGAAGGGCCCAATTTGCTTGTGGGTAGCAGAGGAAGTGACTAAAAGCTGGTCAAGAGGGAGCAAGCAGTATTGTTCCCTCTCTGACCTCTCCCCCACATATAGCACCACAACACAGCAACCTGAGTTGTGCCACCCTGGCCAATACCTAAAGCTCCTCCCCTCGCAACTTAACAGCTGCTCTGAGACAAAGAAATATGGCCCAAATCAAAGAACAGATCAAAACTCCAGAAAAAGAACTAAGTGACAAAGAGATAGCCAACCTATCAGATGCAGATTTCAAAACACTGGTAATCAAGATGCTCACAGAAATGGTTGGGTATGGTCACAAAATAGAGGAAAAAGTGAAGGCTATGCAAAGTGAAATAAAGAAAAATATACAGGGAACCAAAGTGAAGGGAAGAAAACCAGGACTCAAGTCAACGACTTGGAGCAAAAGGAAGAAATAAACATTCAACCACAACAGAATGAAGAAATAAGAATTTTAAAAAATAGCCCTGACTGGTGTAGCTCAGTGAATTGAGTACCAGCCTGCAAACCAAAGGGTCGCCAGTTCAATTCCCAGTCAGGGCACATGCCTAGGTCGTGGGCTGGGCCCCCGGTGGGGGGCACATGAGAGACAACCACACATTGATGTTTCTCTCCCTCTGTTTCTCTTTCCCTTCCCCTGTCTCTAAAAATAAATGAATAAAATCTTAAAAAAACAAAAACAAAAAAATGAGGAGAGACATAGGAACCTCCAGGACAACTTTAAAAGTTCCAACATCTGAACCATAGGAGTGCTAGAAGGAGAAGAGGAAGAGCAAGAAATTGAAAACTTATTTGAAAAAATAATGAAGGAGACTTTCCCAATCTGGGGAAGAAAATAGACATGCAAGTCCAGTAAGCTCAGAGAATCCCAAAGAAGTTGGACCCAAAGAGAAACTCAACAAAACACATCATAATAACATTACTCAAGATTAAAGATAAAGAGGGAATCTTAAAAGTGGCAAAAGACAAGAAGAGAGTTACCTACAAAGGAATGCCCATAAGACTGTCAGCTGCTTTCTCAAAAGAAACCTTGCAGGCAAGAAGGGGCTGGAAAGAAGTATTCAAAGTCATGAAAAGCAAGGACCTACATCCAAGATTACTCTATCCAGCAAAGCTTTCATTTAGAATGGAAGGGCAGATAAAGTGCTTCCCAGATAAGGTCAAGTTCAAGGAGTTCATTATCACCAAGCCTTTATTATATGAAATGTTAAAGGGACTTATCTAAGAAATAGAAGATCAAAAATATGAACAGTAAAATAACAACAAACTCACAACTATCAACAACTGAGCCTAAAAACAAAAACAAAAACAAACTAAGCAAACAATGAATCACAGAACTGGAGATCACATGGAGGGTTATCAGCAGGGAGAGGGAGAGGGGAGAATCAGGGAAAAGGTACAGGGAATAAGAAGCATAAATGGTAGGTACGAAATAGACAGGGAGAGTTTAAGAATAGTATGGGAAATGGAGAAGCCAAAGAACTTACATATGTATGACCCATGGACATGAACTAAGGGATGGGGAGTGGGGGGGAATGCTGGTGGGGGGAGGGGTGCAGGGCAAAGGGGAATAAAGGGGAGAAAAAAGTGGGATAACTATAATAGCATAATTAGTAAAATATACTTTAAAAAAGAATAATAATAAACAAAAACCATAATACTTATTGTTTACCTAGCTATGTTCTAACAGATCTGTGTAAATGAAATCATTAAACTCTCATCCAGGGCCCTATCAGGTAAGAACCACCATTATGCCCATTTTATGGATAAGAATACTGAGGCACTGAGTGCTAAACATTCCTCGAGGTCACAGAGCCAGCAAGGGGCAGAGCCAGGATTTCAACTGAGAGATACCCATTTCCACAGAATGGAGTGGGCAAAGGAGCCATCAGTGGCAGGAGCAAAACTAAGAAAGTGTGACATCCTGGCAGCCTGGGAACAGGGTACTTGCAGGAGGAAGTGATAAGGGTGTTCAGGCCCCTCAGAGGCATGGGAAGACTGAGAAGTGTCTGCTGGAAGGCCCTTGGTGATGTTACTGAGAGCTGTTTTGGTGAAACAGCAGTGCAGGGAGTGAGTAGAAGGTGAGGACATGGAGATTGTGCTGGTAGACAACTCTGAGGACGGAAGCGATGAGAAGGGACATCTTAAATGGAAGAGGGGCAGCAAGGTTCTGTGCTGATGGGAGAGTGACTGCCTGCCCACACAGCTTCAGGCCACTTACAAGGGCCACACCAACACATTCACATTAGGCACAATTATGGCCACGCAAAAATGTCCGTGTCCTAATACCCGCAACCAGCGACATGGCAAACAGAAATTAGGTTTGCAGTAGAAATTAAAGTTGCTAATCAGATGATCTTAAAACAGAGATTATCCTGATTATCTGGGTGACCAGATGTAATCACAAAGGTCTTTAAAAATAGAAGAGGGAAGGGGAGGGGGTGAGAGTGAGAGAAAGAGATGTGGTGACGGAAGCAGGATCAGACTCCGAAGATGGAGCGAGGGGGCCATGAGCCAGGCAATGTGGGCGGCCTCTCGACAATGAACAAGGCAAGGAAACTGCCCTGGAGCTTCCAGGACGGATGCGGCGCTGCTGGACCTTGATTTTACGGTAAGACCTGTGTTGGACTTCTGACCTAAACAACTGTAAGAGAATGTATTTCTGTTGTTTTGAGCCACTAAATTTGTGGTGATAATTTAATTATAGGAGCAAAAGAAAACTAAGAAAGCACCCATAGCTACTCATCTGACCAAAGGCCCAGGGATACAAGCACGCATGTGCACACCGTGGGGGCATACTCACCTGAGCATTGACCAACTGGATAAGCTTATCAAGGTTCTTGAACCACATATTGGCATTCTCATATTGGAAGTCTGAACCCATGGTCATCACAGTGTGGTTGGTGCGGTAGAGCTGGCCCTGCAGACAGAATGGGGGTGTCCTCAGGGGTGTCCAAGAGTGTCCTGGCCACCCCTGTGTCTTTGTATACATGTGGTCAAGTGTGGGTGCACAGTGGCATGGGGAGAGGGGTGTGTGGAAGTGTGTCACATGGGACCATAAGAACATAAGTAAAAACAGCCACAAGTTGCCCTGGCCAGGTAGCTCAGTTGGTTAGAGTATCATCCCAATATACCAAAGTTGTGGGTTTGATCCTCAGTCAGGACACATGTGGATCAATCAATAAAGACATAAATAAATGTAACAACAAATCGATGTCTGTCTCTCTCTCTCTCTAAAATTAACTTTTAAAAATAGCCACAAGTGCCCTGGCTGGTGTGGCTCAGTAGATTGAGCACTGGCCTACAAACCAAAAGGTCACTGGTTCGATTCCCAGTCAGGACACATGCCTGGTTTGTGGGCCAGGTCCTCAGTGGGGGGCATGCAAGAGGCAGCCAAATTGATGTTTCTCTCAAGCACCAATGTTTCTCTCCTTCCCTTCCCCTCTCTAAAAATAAATAAGTAAAAATGTTTTTAAAAAATAGCCACAAGTCATTGAGTCATTCTCTCTGGCCTGTCACACAGATGACAGCACTGAAGCATCGCGCCATGCTGTCTCATAGCCATAGTAAGCGTGTGCAGTGGTGAAGGGCCCACACACTTCTATTCAGCAATATGCAAATCCGCAAGGGAGGGAGGTGGGATTGGCCTCGGTGAGGGGGAATGGTAGAGGGAAATGCAGACAACTGTAATTGAACAACAATAAAGTAATAAAATCTTTTTAAAAAATTTAAAAAAAGAAAATAAATTTTTAAAAAAAAGGAATACGCAAATTCAGGAGGGCATGGTGAGGGTGAATGGAATATTGTCTTCTTCTGAGGGTATGAGGAAGTCAGGGAATCAGTCCCTAGGCTGTGGGAAGGGTCTAATGCATTATATACCCAGTCTTCCAGGTTCTGGGCACTGGGGTTACCTGGGCTGAAGCTAACTCTAGGAAGTAATCGACCAGTTCTTTGGCATTGTACTCAGGGCTGCGGGGATCCTCCACGATGGGTTTGTCAGCACACAGGACATCCCAGCAAAGATGCTCCGGTGGGTTGTAAACGTTGGGGAGCACACCTGTGGGCCACACAGGCTCAGGGTGGCCCAGCACTCCAGACCTGTTCTGGGGTCAAAGCTTGCCATGCCCCACCCAAGTCAGACTTCAAAATTTGCAGGGGCCCAGTACAAAGTGCAAACACTGGGCCCTTAGTCATAAATTATTAAAAATTTCAAGATGATGACAGCAGAGTGTAAAACCAAGCCCAGGGCTCTTCTGAGCATGGGGCCCTCGGTGACTGCACAGGTCACATGCCTTTGGGGCTGGCCCTGCCCCCACCTATCTACCCCCTTACTGGTGAAGAGGTCAGCAGCTGGGGGCTTCAGGCTGGCACTGGCCCGCCACACCTGCTCCATCTCTAAAGTCTTCTTCCGCACCCACTTATCTTGATAATCCAGGCGTCCGAAGAAGAAGCCATCAAAACCCATCTGGGAGTGGAGCAGAATGAGGAGTGGGGGAAAGGGCGGGATGACTAAGTGCCCAGCCCTCTCACCACCACCTGCCAGCCACCTCAGCATGGGAGGCATGGGTCAGAGCACAGAGAAAAAGCAGGTCTGAAACCAGGGAGGCCTCCGGCACATTTGGAAACTTAGGGAAGAGTCAGAATGCACTCTAAGAAAGCTGAGAGGGGTTGGGTCCAATGCTAGAACCTACCTCTGCCTTCCAGAAAGGGAGCCTGACTCAAGGAGACCTTCCCCCTTCTTCAGGCTAAGCACGGAAGGGGTCACGGCAGTAGTCAAGAAGCCAGTTGCAAAGTAGGCCAGTCCTCCACTCCTACCTGGCTTGGGGAGGAGCTAGGGTTCTAGCAAATGGGGTGGGATCAGGACAGGAGGAGTTGCCAGCTGCAGGGGGCTGGTCAACCTGGGCTAGGAGAGAGAGGGGCCAAGCCCAGAACAGAAAAGGAGTAGGTCTCCAAGGGCAGGGTCTCAAGAGGTCAGAGAGACAAGGAACAGGGCCTAGTCCATGTGAGTTTGCAGGAAAGGGTTGGGCTTGAGGGCCCACAAGAGGAGTCAAAGTGAGTGAAGAGGTGGGTACAAGGGAAGTGGGGAAAGCACCTGAGCGAACAGTGAGGCCTGCTCCCGAGAATGACCAAAGGGGTCGACGTGCCAGGCCACACGGGGGCGTGCATCGTTGCCAAAGGTGTCCTCCAGGAAGCGCAACCCTAGTGTCATCTGGTCTATAATGGCTCCATAGTGGGCGGCTGCCTCATCATTCATCACCCAGCCACCATTGGCAAACTCCAGGCGCCCTGTGCCAGAGGGGCAAAATCTGGGTAGGTTGTCAGGGCCAGGAGTGGGGACAGGGCTGGCAATGCATGGCATGAGAAGATCTGCCTGCATGCCTGGGCCTGAAAGGAGAAGAGGGGTTTCTCCCAGGCCAGTGTACCCAGATATGGAGCAGAGGACCCCCCACATGCCAGGCTTCCCAAAGGATCCACTAGAGGTGGAGCCTTGTAGGATGCATAAGAGTTCTACAAATAAAGGGAAGCTCCAGGCAGGCAGAGTCACATGCACATTCAGTCTGCACATGGCATGATAAAATCTCAGAAGCCACGGTAGCAGAAACGGTAGTTAGGCTGGGCTTCCTCTTTTCACTTCCTTGGGGAAGCTTACCCTGGCGCACTAGGTCCCGCACCACATTCTGTGTTGCAACTGTTTGTTGATGCCACCAACGGGAGAAGAAGGCCATCTCCACGTAGACAAAGCGGCGGGTGGGCTCCGCCAGCAGGGAAGAGATGACGGAGTCTAGGATGTACTGAACACCCGCATGTTGGATGCTATTGTAAACTGTGGGCACAAGGGTCAGTCAATCAAGGATCAGCAAACCAAGGGGAACATTCGTAGGCAGCCCCGTTCTCACACAGACCACACTGTCATATCAGCAACCTAGCTGAGCTAGGTTCGCTAGCTGGGCATAGCCCCCACCCTAATATCCAGGACCCAGAAAGGATTTGAAGTGCTCAGAGGAATCATGGGAGTCCCAGGCATCCATCCCCACCCTCTACTCACTGCCGTAAAAGTACTGGTCCACTGTCTTGAGCCAGCCCACGTCATCATGTGTGTGAGCCACCAGGTGAATGTTGAGCATGTCCGGCTGCACCGTGGGGCATGTCTGCACAGACACCCCAAATGCACACTCACACACCCTGTCCCTTACCCCAAGTTTAAGAGGCAGGCTGAGGTGGGAGTGGGGTTGAGGGGCATAAGGTAACTGGATCTAGAGGTGAGTGACTCAGAGAGGTCAGGCCAGGCCCTTCCAGGGAGGAAACACAGATAGTTGTGCTCACAGATACAACTCCCTAGTGGCACAACTCCTCAAGGCAGCTTTCATTCACACCCTGGGAAAATAATAATAGTAGTAGCTAATGTTTATTAAGTATTTATAAGCACCAAGCAGCCACCTTGCAGGATGGGGACAATATTATCTCCAGTTTTCAGATGAGAGCACTGAGATCAGAGAAGTGTAGTGACTGACCCACACACCAGGAAGTGGAAGAGCCAGGCTGGAATCCCAGGCCAGCTGACTCCATTGTTCCAGTTCTCAACCAGCACCATCCCTTCCCGGCCACCCCCTCCACCCCCCCACGCCCAATCACACAGTTCAATGCAAGCAAAGTCCAGGCAAGCCGACCCAGAGAAGCAAGGAAGCAGGTACAGGCAGCCACGTTCTCTGACGCACACAGCCAGACCTCTCACTTACACCAAGCACGCACTCGGACCACGCTGTCACATCAGCAACCATTCACTAGGCATCCACAGAACAGACCCACCCACATCTCCGGACCCGACTTAGGGCTTCCCTCTGGCTCATGGACATTTCTGCTCGCGGGCCCCGCTCACCTCGTATCCCGCGGCCCAAGCGCTAGGCGCAGCTAAAAACAAAAAAAGGAAAGAAAGAGGTGGTATTGGTGGCCCCACTGCGCCCCGGCGGCCGCCAGCACGGACTCCAGAAGGCCGCGCGTCGCCACCCATAGCCCCGCCACCACCACAGCGGCCGCCACTACTGCCTCCAGGGAGTGCTCCGCCTGGCCAAGGCCGAGTAAAGGGCCCGCCTCCAGAACCCGGCCCGGCCAATGGGTGCTTGTGGGGGCGGGGTTAGGACGCAGCTCCGCTCATAGTGGGACTGAGGCCTCGGTTCTGGGTGCTCCTTGGGGCACCGGCCATGTTCCACCCTCGGGGTGCTGCTGGCTTGGCCAGAGGAGCCTTTAGCGTGTCGCTGCCTACGCGTGGACTTGGAGTGCCCCTTTGTCCCCATAAGCGGAGAGGGCTCAGAGTTTCCTACTGGTGCTGGCTTGGCCTAGAAGGTAGAATGAGTGCATGGTCCTAAGGTTTTCCATTAACCTTCAGGGCTAGGGTCCTGGAGGGATCTCGCTTGGCTAGGAGCAGGGGTTGATGGGGGTCCTGTCCAGTCCAATGGGGACTGAGACGTTGGGTAAAGGAACTGCCCATCGAGTGCTGGGGGTGGGGGACATCCAGCCTGATTGGGAGAATTCTCCGTATTTGTACACGCAGACCCAGGAAAAAGCCCAAAACTGAAAATCTAACTCCATAATAGGAGGGCAGGGAAAGACTAAAAAAAGAAAGAAGCTGGTCACTCCAAGGTGGTCATTAATGGAGATTAAAGGAAACTTACATAGGAGGCATGTCTTAGGTGTTGGCAAGAGGAAATGGATCCCTGTGCCGCTTGGCAAGTGCCAAATAGTTATATAGCTTAAAGGGGGAAACATCATGGATACTAGTACATGAATGCTACCAGGTATGGAAATTACTTCATGTGCTTGAACAGTTCAGGACAACAACCTGTTCCCAAAACCAGCACATTAGCAGGAGGCAAGGGAGGGAGGGGTACTGATTTATGTTGGAATGAACATCAAGTACAATCAGTCTCTAAGGGAGGTTTGCAGTAACCATTTTCCACATTCTGGCCCAGGTCCAGCTCTCAGGTCCAGCAAAGGCACATCATGGAACAGTCTCTCCTCCACACTCTACCCCTGGTGACCAGCTCTTAGAGTTGCACATGACCTCCTCTTCCCTGAGGCACCCTGAGTGGTTGGTGAGCGGCTTCAGTAGCAAGGAGGTAGCTCTCTTAGTTGCCAACTGACCTCACTGGAGACACATGTCTGTACCAACAGTACAGACACATACAAGAGACAAATTAAAAGAAGCAGTCCAAATATTAGTGACAACTTTTTCCATCATGCTTTCCCCCCAGCCCCCAGGACCCAAACCAGTGAGTTAGTAAGTCACCTAAGCTTGGGGCTGGGTCAAGTAAGGCATTTACTTGAGTTTTCATATGTGCTAACAAAGAAATATTAGTAGATTCGTCTGGTATTAGAACACAACATTCAGTTTGGATGATGACATAGCCCCCATCACTCACACACACACACACCACCACCACCACCACCACCCCACCCCCCGTAACTGGATGCTGCAGGAACAGCAGGAAGTCTAAGGTCAGAAAGACAGATATTTAGTAGGGACCTGAATTGGGAGATCTATGAGAATTACATTTATAGTCTGATCTTTAGGTGTTAATGTAGCCACAGTGTTGGAACTGGCCAGACTGTATAAACCATAACTGTTGGTCAGGAAGCAGTGGTGCTCTCTGGTACTAAGGAGGTAAATAAGGGGAGGGATATATTAGATCAGGACCCCTACCTTCTCTCCTCTTTCAAGGGTGCATGTACCAATCCACGCAGAGCCCGTCTCCATGGGTCTTGGCTACATTAGGATAACAGATCCTATGGGAAAATGAGCAGTTCCTCCCCTACCAGGGACATGAAGTACCCAAACCATCCCAGCATAACATCCCAGTGCAGATTCTAGTAAATGGTCCGTGCTCCACGGACAACAGAGCCAGGTGTCCTCAGTATCATGGCCCACTGGTCCAATGGCAAGTGTCAGAACTTTTCTGTTTCCTTTGTTACACCTTTACCCTATTGGGTGCATCATTTGAGTTCCCAGCCTGGCATCTAGAGCAATAGGCCCCACAGGTTGGTCATTTTGGTGTGTTAACACTTGGGAAAACACCTTCGTATACCTGGTCAAAGTAGGTTTTCCAGTTAGTAATTTTATCTGTTTAGGACACCATTTTTCTGTTCCACCAACCCAGCTGCCTGTGAGTTGGTTATAGGGGAGATGGAACCTGCATTCAATAACTAACTATATTGACCACATCACTGTATTTTAAAGGCAGCCCTGCCTCCGTAGCTATGTGCTATCCTATTTGGGCACTATCACACACACTACCTTCAGATAGTACCTGGTGTACTGTCTACAGTATCAGCTGATGATGGTTCAGTTGCTAGTGTATTTGTATTTTTTTTAATATTTTATTTATTTTTAGAGAGAGAGGAAGGGAAGAAGAAAGAGAAAGACAGAAACATGAATGTGTGATTGCCTCTCACACACCCCCTACCAGAGACCTGGCCCACAGCCCAGGCATTTGCCCTGACTGGGAATCGAACCAGTAACCCTTTGGTTTGCAGGCCGGCGCTCAATCCACTGAGCCACACCAGCCAGGGCTAAAGTGTATACTTTTACCAAGGCATTTGATGCCTCCCATGCATCAGACCCACAACCCAGGCATGTGCCCTGACCTAGAATCAAACCGGCAACGCTTTGTTTTGCAGAACACCCAACCGAGTCACACCAGTAAGGGCTGATTTATTAGTTAACAATTATATTTAGATTTGCCCACAAAAACTTTGTGAGATTTTAGACAAAATCAGCCCATATTCTTTTTTTTACTCAATCCATAGTCTGTTATTAGTTTTTCTGACAAATTTATAAGCCTGGATAAAATAAAGGCATCAAATTTAACTCTGATAACTCTAAAGAGATGTCTGTTTTAAATTAAACCAACACACTTAAACTAGCTTTAATATCAAATATTTTCCCAGATCATGTGATTCTGAAAAGCATTTGGGTTAGTTTCTAAATCTCTGAGAATTTTAGAATACCCAATCCTTAGTTTATATAAGCACTTAGTTTCCATAAGCCAATTAAACATAGCTCTTTTATAAGTCAGCAATACCATTTGGAGGTAGAAAATAATACACAAACACATATAGACACGTGAACATACAGCGGCAAACAGAGACCTCATGGCTTCCAAAAATAGGGCAGGATCTGTTCAAAGGCCCTTCCTCCCTGCCCCACACCCCACCTTTATCAGCCAGTCCTGATGCTAACAGAGTTCTAGACATTCTACTATCTTTTTCCAGTTTCAGTTTTTCCTCTAATGTTCAAAGCCCATCTTTTGTCTCTAGGTAGGCATCTGTGACCAGCCAAACCAACCATAAAAGGGACCAGCCAATAGCTGCAGCCATAAATTTTCCTGCCTTGCTGCAGGGCAGCTCCTTAAACATGTACATAAAAACAGCCAGCATTTTTAGAGCATCCCTGTACTCATATTTCAGTCCACATGTATCTAACATACAAGCCACCCCTCCCCACATAGAGGTCGACAAGCCAGGTTGATCTCCTTTCCCAAAGGCCATTTCTTTGGTCTCTGAGCTGGCTGGCCAATTTTAGTACATGCAGACATAGGGGAAACCCCCAAGGTTGAAAATCTACCTCCATAAGCAGCACAGGGTGGGGAAAGACCAATGAAAGAAGCTGACACTCCACTCTGGTAATTAATAGTTTAAGGGAAACTGACATAGAGGTGTGTCTTGGGTGACTGCAAGTTGAAATCGATCCCCATGATGTTTGGCAGGTGCCAATGAATTGTATAGACTAAAGGGAGGAATAGTCATACATACTAGTACATGAACACCACCAGGTCTGAGAATTTACTTCACATGCTTGATCGGGTCGGGACAACCTTTTCAAGGAACCAGCACCAATGAGTGGATACACCTAGAAACATGGACAGGATCTCCCCCAGCAGCAGGCAGGGTGGGAAAGGAAAGCAGGAGCAGTAGACCCAGGGTATTCCCCTCTCTGCCCCAGCAGAAGTGGGATCCCAGTAAAGGTCCAGGTTCCTTTCATCCAGCTGTGTCAGGAGGCAAGAGAGGGGTATTGATTTGTCAGAATAAACATCAAATACAATCAGTTTAGGGGGGGTTTACAGTAGCAATCTCCTCCTTCTTGCCCAGGTCCTATTCTCAGGTCTGGAAGCAGTCCAGTCTCTCCCCCACAGCAGGGGACTCAATCTTTCATGCCTTTCTGATTCCCTATCAGTCCATCAAGCTCATTGACATTATCTCATTCCTTTGATAAAAAATCAAAGCCCAGGTTCCTAAGGTCAGCAGGCCATCTGCTGAGTTGTCAGAAGGGGGTCACTGTCCTATCCCCAGCAGCTGACTTAAGGCAAGAGGCCTGTGAATAAGCAAGTGAACCACCAGAAGGCTCCAGACTGGGACCTCACCACAGGCCTGAGTAAGTAAAGGGATTGAAGCCCTTCTAGGAGAGCACCTGTAATGCACAGAAGGAGAAGTCGCAGAGAACACCCAGAATGCAAAACTTTATTATTAACTGGTTTCAACAAGAAAATGAGTGGAAACATCTAGAAACATGGACAGGATCTCCCCCAGCAGCAGGCAGAGTGGGAAAGGAAAGCAGGAACAGTAGACCCAGGGTATTCCCCTCTCTGCCCCAGCAGAAGTGGGACCCCAGGGAAAGGTCCAGGTTCCTTCCATCCAGCTGTGGGCTCTGCTACGACCTCACCCAGGGGAGCCCAGGACAGCCAGCAGCTGAGGGCAGGAGGTTGAGCAGCCAAGAATCAACCCTGGAGGAAGGTGTATAGAGGGGTCCAGGATGTGACCCCTCTAGGCTGACATCACCAAGGGGGTGTCATGGGCTGAGGGTTCTGCAGATACGACATCACCACGGCAGAAATGGACAGCCTGAGACCAGAGAGAGGTGTCAGTCAGGATACATAAGCTTGGGTCCTCCCTCCCCTTATCAGGAGTCCCTCCTTCTCCAGGCCCAGCCTCACATGAAGCTACTCATCATTTGCTTAGTGTCCTCAGAACTCCGGGAGTTGGCGAAGCTGATGAAGGAGCAGTAGACAGCAACCCAAGCACACCACTTCAGCTGGGGAAAGGCAGGTGGATGGCCAGGTTAGGTTAGTAGAAGACAAGGGGCATTCCCAGGCACGGATTCCAACACACTGATTCCAACTGGTGCAGCTTGAACCTTGTCCTCCGGCCCCCAGGAGTCCCTCAGTCCCATCTACCCAGCGCCTACTCCAGATACAGTTTTCCCTCAGGCCTAAAAAGACTCCTAGCCTTTTACATACCCCATCATGCTAAGGACCCCACCCTTTCTCCACTACCCCTTCCAAGTTGCGTTAGAGTGTGGACCCACACTCACACTAACCTCCCACATATCCACCCTGACCCGGATCCTGGTTTCCCCCACGGCTCCGGCTTTCTCAGTCCATCATCCCAGCCCCGCCCGCTCAGCGCCGGCCCCACCTCATTCCGAAACCGCCCCCTGCCTCGCAGTCGGGAGGAGATACTCAGCCCTGCCCACCTTGAGCATGAGGCCGCACATGCTGAAGATCATTCCGAGCAGGTTCATGTAGTCCGGCGTCGGGTCATCCAAAGCCGGGTTACATTCGCTCGGCGGAGGCTTGTACCTGCGGCACGATCGCACGATCGAGGTCAGAGGCACTCGTGTCTCTGGATGAAGAAGCGCTTCCCTAGGTCCCGACCCACAAGCCGAACCCCTTTCCCATGATGCTAGGGTCCTCACCTCAGCACTTTATTCGGCCTCCGTGGGTCAGACATATTGTTTGTAGACATAGCGAGTCGGAGAAAGCGCCTCTTCCGCTGCGGGAGTAGCCCTTTCCGGCGCGGAAACGGAGGGTGGTTTTTACAGTAACACCCGCAGCCCTCGCGCTTCTGTTCCTAGCGGCGGGGGGCCGGGACTCCTCCAGTCAGAAGACAGAGAATTAGAAGAAGCCAACAATGTTTATTGGAAGCAGGAAGTAGAGGAAGAAACCTTGAACCTAGTGTCAGCCTTCA
The DNA here is from genome assembly GCA_007922815.1 of Macrotus californicus. Classification (NCBI taxonomy): domain Eukaryota; kingdom Metazoa; phylum Chordata; class Mammalia; order Chiroptera; family Phyllostomidae; genus Macrotus; species Macrotus californicus. The sequence continues at coordinate 378,733 of VMDR010000118.1, read as the reverse complement.
GTATTCCCAACATTATCTCCAAAAAGCCAAAGTGGGAAACAGGAAGTAGTCCACGGAGAACAATATAAGGTTACAGCCAAGTGAGTAAGGTTCGGAAACCTTAGTACAGACCGATATAAGGCAGCAAAGAAGGGATCCCAGAGCTATGTCTTTCCCGGAGCCAAAGCCGCGGGGCCCGGAGCTGCCGCAGAAACGGTTGAAGACGCTGGACTGCGGGCAGGGAGCAGTGCGAGCCGTGCGCTTTAATGGTGAGCACCCTCATCTTCATTCCGACTCTGCCTCTCGCTTCCTGGGGTTGGCGGCCCAGTAACCCTCGCCTGCTGTTCCCCAGTGGATGGCAATTATTGCCTGACTTGCGGCAGCGACAAGACCCTGAAGCTGTGGAACCCGCTACGGGGAACGCTGCTGCGGACATACAGCGGCCACGGCTACGAGGTGCTGGACGCGGCCGGGTGAGCCAGGGCCAGGCCATCGGGACGTTGAGGCGGGAAATCGGAGGTCGACGCTGACCTTCCCTCCTCTGCCCTCTAGCTCCTTTGACAATAGCAGTCTCTGCTCCGGCGGCGGGGACAAGGCGGTGGTGCTGTGGGATGTGGCATCGGGGCAGGTCGTGCGTAAATTCCGGGGTCACGCAGGGGTGAGTACAAGCAAAAAGAGGCCTCATTAGAGCATGGATGGTCATGGGTATACCACCCCCATTACAGGCCTTCACCAGGCCTCGTACGGGTGAAACCATTCACCTCCCCTACTTCTGTCTTTTATCCTCACTTTAATCTGCACTGGGTTATCTCAGTCCTCCAAAGTCCAGCCTTCAGTATTCCCACCATTATCTACAAAAAGCTGAAACTTTGAGCCCGGACGTGGGAAACAGGAAGTAGTCCACGAAGGACAACAATAAGGTTACACCCAAGCCAGTAAGGCTCGGAAACGTTAGTACAGACCGGTAGAAGGCAGAGAGGAGGGGATCCCAGAGCAATGTCTTTCTCTGAGTGGCATTTCCTATTTCTCAGAAGGTAAACACGGTGCAGTTCAATGAAGAAGCCACGGTCATCCTGTCTGGTAAGTGTAGTGCCTACACAGGGGAGCCTAGAGTACTCCCCCGGCGCCCCCAAATCTGACCTCACCTTCACAACTGGCCTCACAGGCTCTATCGATTCCACTATCCGCTGCTGGGACTGCCGTTCTCGGAGGCCTGACCCAGTGCAGAAGCTGGACGAAGCCAGGGATGGTGTATCCAGTGTGAAGGTGTCAGACCATGAGGTTCTGGCAGGGTGAGTGGAACCAGGGCATTGCCCCTTCTCAGGTGCCACTGGGGATCGTAGCTGCCTCTGTGCTTAAAGTCTACTCTCCTCACTCTGGTCCGACTGACCTCTCAGCTTTTATTCCCAGCCTCGTTTCAAGTAAATATGCCAAACATGCTCCCACCCCAGGAGCTTTGCAATTGCTCTTTCTCTTCCTAGACTGCCCTTCTACTACTTATTCCAAGTGTATTTAGGTACTTCCTGCAGGCCACTCTTTTTGTCAATGAGCAATATAGCAGTGAATAAGACAGGGAAATAAGGAAAAATCCCTGCCCTTACAGGATTGATATTCTAGCTGCAGAAGACAGTTAAAAATAAACAAACAACCAGTTCCCATGCAGGGCTGCTCAAGTGTTGCCAAGGGAATGCCATTCCACCGTGGGGGGAGTTCAGGCTGCCCAGCCTATTAACTAGCCATGTTCCCACACATCTCCCCTTCGACCCCAAAAGGTTGGCTCCTGCTTATCCTTCAAGTCCCAGTTCAGATGTCACCCTCCTTGGGGAGGCCTTCATAGGTTACCCTCAGTCAGTGAGATTCCAGAAATTTCTCCTGGCTTGGTTGAAGCTGTGTCCCAAGCTCTTCCTTCCCACTACAGCATCTTGCCCAGAGAGGATGCTCAGTACATATCAGAAACAGATGGAGTAATTCCTGATTGGTCCCTGGGTGAAAAAAAGCCAGTGCCTCAGAAGTCCACCATGAATTCACTTAAATACGTGTTTTCCATGGCCAGCCCTGAGAGGGAGTATGACATTGAGCATTGCATGGGAAAGACAGGCTGAGCCATGTCTTTAGGGCCCTGGCCAGATACAAGGGTATGGTAACACTGAGTTTACCTAGAGCCATGGACCCACTGGCCTCAGATGGGGCTTCGGCCGGATCCATCCTGTCTTACAGCTCTGTAGATGGTCGGCTGAGGCGCTATGACCTGAGGATGGGTCAGCTCTTCTCAGACTTCGTGGGCAGTGAGTATGGCCAGCCTGTGAGGCAGGTGGCGGAGGGGAGGGTTAGGGGCAGCAAAGGGGGCCCCAGCCTCATCTGCCTGCCCACCCCTCCCCCCAGGCCCCATCACTTGCACCTGTTTCAGCCGGGACGGGCAGTGCACCCTGGTGTCCACCTTAGACTCCACATTGAGACTTCTAGACAAGGACACAGGGGAGCTGCTAGGAGAGTGAGTGCTTGGGGTATGAGGCCCCTCCCCCAACCTCTGCCCTTGGTAAGTCCCAAGCCCGCTGATCCTACCCACCCCCAGGTACACGGGCCATAAGAACCAGGAGTATAAGCTGGACTGCTGCCTGAGCGAACATGACACCCATGTGGTCAGCTGCTCTGAGGACGGGAAGGTGTTCTTCTGGGACCTGGTGGAGGTGAGCCTCCCTACTTCCACACTGCACCAGGGCACCTGCCCTGTCCCCACTTTGTCCTTACTTCAGTCACTCCCAGACCTGAAAAAGGGAGTGCTATTAGAACCAGGGGCTGGAAGGAGTGAGTGAGAAGACAAGAAGGGCTTTCCTGGCAAAGGGAACAACAGTATGTGCTAAGGCTTGGAGGTATGCCACACATTGGTCAGGAAATAGAAGCACTTCAGGATGGCAGTGGCAGCAGCAGGATCCAGGTCAGGCAGGGGCCACCAATGCCAGGCCAACCTACTGGGACTGGCCCTGAAGAAGGGGGAGCCAATGGTGGCGTCTGACCCTAGGGGAGATGAGCCCCATCCTGATGTGTCCCAGCCTGGTGGTGGCATGGAACTGAGAACATACTGGCTGGGCTTAATGAAGTCAGGGCTGGAGAGCCTCATGGAAGGAGATATGGGTGCTGGGGCTTGTTGGCCAGGGGATGTAAGTTGCCTGAGAGGTTGGAGGGAACTGGGGGACCCTGGGGACTCAACTGGCCAGCTCTCCCTCGGAACTAAGAAAGCACCAACATTCTGCCTACTTCTTGAGGGTCTAGTACACCAGAGGTCACAACAAAGGAAGGGCACATATGGGGACATTTCAAGGTAAATAGGAACTGTGGCCTGTTTAAGAGACTGTATGTGGAGCTTTGTCTGCAGGTTGATGAAGGAAGTGCAGACACTGGTGTTGCCAAGTGGACGGGCAAATCCCCCGTGGCAGTGGCAGTGGCAGAGGGAAGCTGAAAGCCATACACAACTGGCTCACAGCACAGTTATGGCCATGGTCAAAAGAATGGCCTCCGGACATAGTCTACAGGCAGAACCAAGAGGATGTACTGATAAAGGGATGTGAGGTGTGGAAAAGACTCTCCATGGTTTGGCCTGAGCACCTGGGAGTACAGAACCACTGAGGGGCTCATTTTTGGGCAGACAAGGTTTACAGCGACTAGAAAGCCACTAGAATGGGGTGTCAAATTCATTTTCACCAGGGCCCACATCAGCCTCACAGTTGCCTTCAAAGGGCCGAATGTAATTTTAGGACTGTATAAATGTAACTTACTCCTTAACTAGAGGCAAGGATCTTGGCGCTGCCACCTTGTAGAAACAAGGTGCCCACAGGCTTTGTGTTTGACACCTGTGCACAAGAAGCAAGTGGCTGAAGATCAGGGTAGGGGCTGCTCACTGGTAACTGGTCTCCACCCCCCCCTTGTTCCACAGGGTGTCCTGGCACTGGCCTTGCAAGTGGGTCCTGGTGTGGTGCAGTCACTGACCTACCATCCAACAGAGCCCTGCCTGCTGACTGCCATGGGAGGCAACATCCATTACTGGCGGGAAGAGGCCTATGAAGCTGAGGGTGGTACTGGTTGAAGCCAGGGAACCCACCACCACCAAGGACACACACAGATGCAGACTCTGGACCACCAGGACCATTTATTCTAGAACTGCCATGAACCAAGGAATGGAGAAGAGGCTGGGTCTGCAAACTAATAAATGGGGGGGGGGGCCCTCCCTGGGGTCACAGCTGTTCAGTCCTTGTTCTTCTCATGCATGAAGGCATCTGCCTTCTGAGCAAAGGTTTCAGCCACAAGCAGGGGGAAGACCAAGGAGGCATCAGCACAGACCTGCAGAGGGGACCAAGTTAACTATGGGGCCCAAAGCAGCAGTTTGGGGGCTGCACCCCAGCCAGCTGGCCAGCCCTCACCTTGACAGGCTGTGCATCCACCCGGATCTTGCCCCAAGAGACAGCTTCATCCGGCTGGGCACCAGAGTCGGAGCCATCAAATTCCTGGGCCGTGTTGATGTAGACAGCATAGTCGGCCCCATTCCGCTGGGGGGAGGGGCAGGGTAGGCAGTCAGCCAGTCACAGAAAACAGTCGGTACTGCAGCTAGGAAGGCTAAGCCATGTGTCCTAAATGAAGGAGGGCCCTTCAGTGGCCCCTCCCTTGCAAGTAAGGGCCCTACATCAACAACTGGGCGTGAGGGGTTGGAAGATTACTGGGAAAATGATGGGCAGTGTTTCCCCAGACCCACCTCCTAGGTAGCAACAACCCTTCCACATCTGCTCACTAATTCTTATCTTCAGAAGATCCCTGAACCCAACCACTTCCCCCATCTTGGTCCCCATCCTGGTCCTGGCCTTGTTTGTTCCCTCTACAGCAGCTAGAGGATGCTGGTGAGCTGAGCCCTGCAAGACTGGCCTGCCAACTCCTCACCTTACCCCCAACTCTCCCTTTCATGGGCATCCTATCTGTTCCTTGACTTATTTTAAGCACCTCAGAGCCTTTGTCTTCCCTCTGCTAGGAACCCTTCCTCAAGGCAACCACATGACTCAAGGGAGGCATCTACTCACAGGTCACTTCCCCAGAAAGTCTTCCCTTTTTTGAAGTGCCCCTTTTTATTACCATCTTACCACCCCTCATTTTTCTCCAAGGCAATGATTGCCACCTAACTTGCTGTCTCACACAACTTAAACATCAGTCTCAGGAAAGCAGGAATCCTGGCCTGTTTAGTACATGGCTGTGTCTCCACCACGTGGCATAAACCAAGCACAGACTTCTGCATGGCAGGCCTAAGTGCCACCCCCACACTAGGGACCAGGTGCTCTGTCCCCACTCACCATGAGGTTAGCATTTGCAATGTGGTGTTTGATCACACCTCCGCCCAGGATGATCATGCCAGAGCGCTTGGCAAAGATGGCCTGGGTGTTGATGAGTCTCAGGTCTAGGGAAGAGCACTGGTCAGGCTCCAGACCCAGCGAGCCATTTTCCCCCACTCCTCTGGCCCCAGCACCTCACCCTCCACGATGTCCAGGACCAGGCCCGGGTTCTTGTAGGAATGGAAAAAGATCATGTCACCCAACGAACCATCTGTAAGCGCTGGGCTTAATACAGGGATGTGGTTCTGAGAGAGAACAGGACAAGACAGTAGCGGGAGTCAGAACCTGGTGAGGGTAGCCCAGTCCCCATTCTGGCAGCATTCCCTCTCTGCCTGACTGGGCAGGGTGTTTAACTTCTCTGGGCTTCAGTTTCTTTCACTGTAAAATGATTGTACCAACAGTACCTCCCTCACAGATGAGGAAACATAGGTAGGAAAACCCACACAAAGAACTTAGCGCCATGCCTAGCATATAAAGAATGGCAGCTCCTGTTATTTTTCCAATTGCTGGATCTCATTGCCTCTGAGAAGCAGGGGACCCTACAATAGGCCCCGGGGCAGGGGGCAGTGCTTAGCACTGCCCTAACTGCTCCCAGGTGGTCTAGGAATAAAGCCAGGACATGAGGGAACACTCAGTAGCTGTGTGACCTCAGACAAACTGCCTAACCTGTGCCTGAAATTCCTCATTTAGGAGTGTAGGTGATGAGAACAGCACAGACTCCCAGGTGACCGTCAAGATGGAACAAGTTAACATGGGCATCTTTGCCCCCATCCAACCCCTCACCTTCTGGGCCCAGTAATACACTGACTCTGGGTTGTTGATCTCCTTGCCAAGCCGGGCAATCATTTTGGAAGGCGTCCACTTCACACCCTAGGAGGGGATATCAGCTTCAGCCAGCAGCACCCTCCCTGACTGCCATCATGCTGGCCCCCCAGAATATTTCAGTCCCACCTCTGTGTTCTGCTCCAGCACCATCTGGTCCAGAATGGGCATCAGCCAGTCCTCAAACTTGCAGTAATTGTCATTGGGCACCAGCAGGTTCCCAATCCTGGAGATAGGAGACAGACAGGCATCAGGCCTCAGGACCCTTGGCCCAGCTCCCCTACCCAACACCACTCAGCCCCACCCCCCACACCTGTTAATCCCGTTCTCACGTAGCTCCTTCCCCTTGAGGCTGAACTCGCCCAGGTATGTGGGCGCCAGGCACTTGATGAGATCCTCCTCCACGCCCCCTGCTGTAGTCACCAAGACATCCACCTGCAGCCACAGGCAGTGCGGTTGGCCCAGAAAGGAGGACCTTGCCCTCATTCCGGGCAGGACTTCTAACTCCCAGCCCTCATCTAGTAACCTTGTGGGAACCTCTGCTGCTAAACAAAACTCAGCTCTGTCCCTCTGCTTAAAACTGACCTCTCTCTCTTACTAAAATGACCAATAATTTTATTGCCCTTGAGATTCAGAGAGGCCAAGGCCACAGCCCCATCTGCTCCCCACCATGTTGTGCTGCACGAGATAACGGATGGTCTCACGGATGCCTGAACTGATGAGGTTGGACGTGTAGCCCAGGAAAATGGTGCAGCCAGTGAGTGGGCGACGGCTCTGGGTCAGATCTGTGTGCTGGTCTTCATCCTCCGGCAGAGGCTCCAGCTTCTTCTCTATCTACGTGTAAGAGCGGGGTCAAATTAACCTCTGCACCCAAACTTCAGCCCAAGTACCCCAGTGGTTTTCAGAATTAGACTCTGCCCGAGGCCCTGCCCATTCAAGGAAAGGGGACCACTTCTACCTGGAACCAGGGAAGGGAGCCCCATGTGCAGCCTCCGTCCCTTTCACAGCTCTCAGGACACACGCTCACGCTTTGCCCCCTTGGGAACCAGAGGACATCTTTGCAGGATCCAGACCCCTTCCCGCTGGGAAGAGCAAATCCAAGGCCCGGCCCTAACTTAGCTCTTCTTACAATTCCTCTCTCAACCGCACAGTCTAGCCCCAGGCTTCGCCCACTCTACAACACACACATAACCTATAACCTGCCCCCTACCTAAAATCAGTCCCCACCCCTTCTTGATACTGGGTTGTCGCTGCTGGAGGGGCAACTTCTCCTCCCCAACACAGAAACCACCGCCGCAGATAAGCCCCACCTCCCTCCGACTATTGGATGGACCAGCAAAGGACACGCCTCTTCTCCCAGGGAAGCCCAGCCCTTCCAAGTACTGCACCGCGTTGGCGCTACTAGAGGTCACGCCCCCTAAACCCAGGAAGTCCCGCCCCGGCCTCACCATGGCGTTGACTTGATGCACCGCGCGCCCGAAGTTGGTAGCCTGGAAACCAGTGGTGCCAAAGGCTCCCAGCAGTGCGTGGTAGTCCACGCCACGGTTGAAGTCGTAGCCCTGAACCTGAGCGCTTTCGGACGGCAGCGCCGAGCTGTGCTTTAGCACAGCGGCCAGGGCCGCCGCGGGCGCCTTCCCCTCCGAAGGACCTTCCATGCTCCTGTGGCCCTGCTCTCAGATCAGAGCAGCCCCAAGCCGGGCCTCCTGTGGCCTCAGAACCCTGTAAGCCCTGGCACGCACCTCTCTACGAGAGCGCTGCAAACAGGGCTCGGAAAAAAACTGGGGGAGATAGACCGGAAGTTACTTCAGTCACATGGCCCTCTTCGAGGCCCGTAGTTCAGGGCGTGGCCGGTTCCGAAATAGGGAAGCTGCTTGGAGACCCTTTTCGCGTGTTCGCTCATTACACGAAGAAAGAGCCCTACTTATATTGCCGCCTACTGGAGACCCGCCGCGTTGCGGGACGCTTGTCCATTGGTTTCTGTCCCGTGGCGGGAGGGAATGGCTTCTTAAACGTCACCCTCAGACAGAATTCGAGTCATCAGGAACTGTCAGTTTCCGTCACTGAGCATCTCTCATCAAATAGAATATTCTTTTCCGTGCCTAGCAAGTCTCCAGAGCCTCCACATGCTGCATAACCCTCTGGTCTTCCCCCGGCAGCCGCAGCTGTCATTTCCTCTGGGAAGCCTTCCCGGACCTTCCTCTGGGTAAGGCATCTCCCCTGGGATCCAGGGCTGACATCTCTTTCCCTCCAGCAAGACTGTGAGACCCTCAAGGGTGGAGAATGTTTCTCATGGGTCCTCCGTACAGGCTCTGGTCCAGAGAGGACCCCATTATTCATTCACTCTCCATTTACGGAGTCTATCTTGTACTACACATTGGGCTCTGTGCTGGGTGCAGATTTAGCAGTGAACAAGATGCGGACCCTGCCCTCCAGGAGCCCACATTTGGGAGAGATAGAAAGTTAACAACAGCGGCTTTAGTTGGAGGAACAGGTGGTTGAGGAAGGACACCAAGGAAGTGACATTTGAACCAAAGCCAGAAGGCTAAGAAAGGCCCCGTATGTGAACTTATGGGGGGAGGCCATTTCCCCACTGCCCCCCATGAAGAGAACAGCTAGTGTAAAGGCCCTGAGGCTGGAAATGAGCCAACTCAATTGGAGGAACAGAACATCCTTCTTGACATCCTTGAAATTCCCACTTGGATCTCAAATTCACCACCACAGCCTTCTCTCCACCTAACTCTGATCTTGCTGCAGCCTTCCACATCTCAGCAACGGCCCTCACCTACCAGGCTAAAAACTGGGGAGTTGAGCTTGATAGCTGACCCTGTCTCACAACCTACACCTATTCCCCAGCACATCCGCCAAATTCTCCCTACAAAATAGGTCCCAAATCCAAGAGCTCTTCTGTCAGCTTTTTAAAACGGATAATTTCTGGGCCTCAGTTCAAAATGTCACGTCCTCCAGGAGGCCTGCCCTTATCACTCATTCTTGCCCTTGCCTTGCTTGTGTCATCTTTCATAGCACTTAATACATTGTGTTTGCTCTTGTTTGAGTAGAAGGGAAGCTCCATGAGGGCAGGATTCTGTCTGGTTTCACTGCCGATCCCCTTACACTGAGCAGTGCTGGACACACATTGGGATCTCAGCAAAGATAATGAATGAATGAATGAATGAATGAATGAATGGAAGAAAGAAACACATAAAGGGCACCAGCGTGATCCATGAGGAATAAAGGAGGGAGAGGTTGATAAATGAATTCAGAGCGAGCAGAACCCTATGGGCTGTAGTAAGGAGGGTGGGTTTTATTCTAAGAGACTGAGAAAACTCTGGACAGTTTTTAAAAGGAAGTGAGAGACTCCACATAAGATTCACTCTCTTAACTATTTTTAGTGTACAGGTCAGTGGCATTAAGCATTCACAGTGTTGTGCAACCATCACCACCATTCACCTCCAGAACGTGTGTATTTCCCAAACTCTGTCCCTATGGAACACCAGCTCCCCAGCCCCTGGGGAAATGATACCCACCATTTTACTTTTTGTCTCTATGAATTTGGTTCCTCTAGGGACCTCATATGTAATGGAATCATAAATGTGTCCTTTTGTGACTGGCTTATTTCACTCAGCATAATGCCCTCAGGGTTCATCCATGTTATATTCTGCTTTATTTTTTAACAGTTCCCACCACCTGCCTTGAAAATAGGGGCAGTGGCTGTGGGAGGGCAGGAAAGACCAGGGTGAGGATGATGGCACTGGTCCAAGTGAGCAAAGATGGAGTGGGACCTGTGTGGGGTGGAGAGAAGTGACCAGACTGAGGACCTAATCTGAAGGTTGATCGACTGGCTCTTAAGAAAGGATTAGATGTGGGGATACTGAAAAGAGAGGAGGAATAAAGGAGTTTGAGATTTGGGCCAGGGCCGTTGGGTGGGTGGTGGTGAAGGACGCAGAAGGCCAGAGGGAAAGGCAATCCAGAGCCCAGCTTTGGCCACATTAGGTGAGAGACACTAGAGAGATGGCTGGGGTGGACAAAGGAGGCCAGAGGGTCCTCAGGTGGATCTGAGGTCAGGGACGGGGTTGGGATGGGGCAAAGGAAGCCATCGGCATAAGTGAGTGGACTGAGTCATCTGTATTGTGGATCCCAGGCGGTGAATGTAGACAGAGAAGAGAGGCAGAGCTGCACCCAAGCCCGGGGACACTCTGCACATTGGGGGACAGAGGCTGGCAAAGGAGGGTGTTGGGGCTAGTTAGCAGGGGATCAAGCAGGTCAGTGAGAGGCCAGGGACCCACACTCCTCCTGCCAATGTAACTGGGCCTCCTAGGGCAGGAAACCCCTTGGCTAAGGCAGCTGCTGCTGCTGCTGTCACTGGTGACATTTCACTCCATGACAGTCCTGCCTTCAAAGTCTCTGCAGGGATCAGGGAGGAGGGGGCTGGAGAGGCCAGGCGGGTGGAGGAGGGAGACAAAGCAAGGCTGCAGGAGAAGACCAGCAGCCAGGAGTCCGCCAGAGTCCTCAGCTGAGGTATGTGGTTCTGACAAATGGGGAGCATCCACCTCGTCCCCAGGGCACCTGGGAGGAGGTGTGGGGACCTTTGGGTGGCCCTTGGACTCCAGATCTGGAGTTCAGCCTGCTGCCTATGGCTCTGCTCACCCTCCCCCAGATGTCTGGCAAGGGATCAGTTGGCAGCGACATCGGGCAGGCCCGCCGGGCCGTGGAGCAGCTGAGGATGGAGGCTGGCATTGACCGAATGAAGGTGAGGCTGGGGGCAAGTGGACACGTCTGGGGGAGGGGCAGAGGGACAGCCAAGGTCTGGCTGACTGGGATGGTCTACAGGTGTCCAAGGCAGCCTCTGACTTGCTGCAGTTCTGCATGGAGCAGGCCAAGAGTGACCCGTTCCTGGTGGGCATCCCGGCTGCCACCAACCCCTTCAAGGAGAAGAAGCCTTGTGCCATCCTATGATACTGGCCTTGAGGACCCCTCAATAAACATAAAGTAAATGCTCCTCAGGGCTTGGTGGATGCAGTGGGGGGCAAAGGGGAGCTGCGGGCTGGCAAGGGCACCTGGTCCACTCCAGGGTCACTGCCACAGGGACACACACACCTTGTACTCGACGGAAGAGCACACACCTCTCATACCCTCCCTGCCCAGAACCTGTGGGCACCGTAGCAGATCCCCTCTCCCTCTGCACAGACACATCCAGGGACAGTCCCTATCTATATGCCAGTGCACATCACACATACATGTCACATGTGCCCACACATCACACACAGGTGTCATCATAGGTAGGTGCCCACATCCTCCAGAATCTCCCTCTTCCTCTCGCACACACTCACGGGTATACAGTCAGTCACGGATGGGGTTACAGTAACAACACGCACAGCCAGCCCGCCTCCCCAGGGACACGGACACATGTGATTCCCAGAAATGCACTCGGGTGGGCACAGGTGAACCCAGACAGACACAGCAGAGGCTGCCGTGCACCAGCCCCCCACCCCCGACACACGCTCATCCCCAGCCCCCTGGCCCCGAGCAGGCACCACTCCAGGTCAAAGCACCAGTATGCCAGGTTTATTTCCCCCTCATCCTCAAAGGAGAGCAGGCGTCCAAATCTTAAACAGGATCTGGGGATGGGCAGCAGCTCCCAGGGTGGGCTGGAATACCAACCTCACCTTCCCTGGCGTGGGGCTCAGACCAGGGACCCCACCTGACAGTGGCCTGGAGTCCTCGTGCCCCAGGCCTGTGGAGCACAGCAGGAGCAGCACCAGCAAAGGGGAGGACTCCCCGAGAACAGAGGCCTCGCCTCAGCCTGCCGGCTGGCAGATCCACATCCACACACACGTCTGCTTGCTCAGGCCTGCAGCCTCCAGACTTCCAACGACAGGCCCCCAGAAGCAGCCACCACCAGGTTGCCCTCAGCACAGATCTAGGCAGGGACATGAAGACTCAGGGGCGCTCTGGGTAGCCAGCAGATCAAGTGGGGCAGGGCATGTGGGGTGGGGCCTTACCCCATTCAGCACATTGTGGTGGCTCCGGGTGCAGATGGTCCTTGGTGGATCTGTGGGCATTTGCACCTGGTGAGGGATAACAGACAAAGGTCAAAAGGTGTGCTCCCAGCCGGTGGGGGTGGCGTGGGAGGGCTCCTGTCCTGCGGCCTCACCCGGATGGTCTTATCGGTGGATGTGGTGTACAAGGTCCCCAGCGAGTGTTTGATCCCTGTGATCTGAGACCTGTGGCCCACATCAAAGGACTGCAAGAAGGAGGGACAGGTGACACTCAGGCAAGGCTCTCCTAAGGCCAGCCACCCACCGCCACTGAAGTCTAGAGGTAGGGAGGAGGCTCCGGAAGGATGGGACAGGGGCAAGGGCCCTGGCAGACCCGGACAAGCTGGAAGCAGCCATCCCGGTTGGCGAAGACGTGCAGCAGACCCTGGTTGTCACCGGCCCAAAGCTGGGGTTCTTTGTAGGACATACAGAGCAGGTAGGAGTCCAGCTGTGGGAGGGACGCGGGGTGGAGCAGCTCAGGCTGGGCCATGCCACAGCCCTGGTCCCTCAGGACCCTGGGCGGGGGGGCTCACCTGCAGCCGCTGCAAGACACTGTTGGCCCGGCGGTCAAACACCACGAGCGTGTGGTCTTCACTGCCCGAGATGATGTGCCGGTCATCTGCCAGCAACGCCAGCACCGCACTGGAGTGCAGCCGCCGACTCTTCAGCAGGGCTGGGCCAACTTTTGGGGTGAAGGGCCAGGGAGAAGGGGGATATCAGTGCCCCTTAAAGGGTACCCCCAGCCTACCAGAGGATCCAGGGCCTCTGTCCTCTGTGGCAAAAGCCTTGGTCAGCTTCCCTCCCCACCCTGCAACTCACAAGTCACCCTCTCTCTCTTCTCCTGTCCCCCCTGAATCTGGGCCTCCCAGGACCCCAGGCCTCTGCCCCATCCTGCCCTCATCTCCTGTCCCATCTGCTCTCGCTATGGAGTAGACGGGATAGTCCCAACATACAATGCCAACCAGTGCCAGCAGAGTTGCCTCCACTCCCACCACCACTCTGCTCTGCCTGGATAAGGCACATTGGTCCTTCAATTACACAAAATAAGAATAAAAAAGTCACAGAAAAAGCTTATGTGCTGGGCAATGTTTGTTCTAGGCATTTTATCTAAACTAACATTTAATCCACCAATGCTCTTATTATCATCTCCTCCCATTAACCCTATGACGCTACAGTTGTTTTTATCTGGATTTTACAGATAGGGAAACTGAAGTGCAAGCTTGACAGGGACAAATAGCTAGGGAGTGGGAGAGCTAGGATTCTTGGAGGCTGTCTACCACCCATGGGATTCTGGCTCAGAGGCCCCTCCTCTGGGTACCCTCTATGTCCCTCACCCCACCCAGATGGAGGTATAGCTTCCTACGCAGCGCTGCCCTCCTCCCTCCCCACAACTACAGGCACTCTTGAGTGGTTAGCATCTGCCTATGTCACTATCACCCCAGCCATGCTGTGAAGCCCAAGTGCCTCCTTCCCCAGCATGATGCTGGGGCCCCTCCCAGGCAGCCCTGCTCTCTGCAATTCAGGCCCCTGGCCCACCTCTGGGGTCGTAGACTGTCACCTTCTTGTCATAGGTGCCAGTCACCAGGATGTCAGGCTGGTAGGAAAGGCACAGCACAGCTGCCTTGCCCCTGGGGACACATGGAGCATGAGGTTGGGCTGTGGCCAGGCAGTGCCTTGTCCCACCCCTCAGCCCTCCCCACCCCTCCCCAGGACCCCTCACACTTTATCTCGCCAAACTGCTGCCCGTCAGCTGCTATGTCCCAGAGCTTCACCGTGCTGTCCCAGGAACCAGAGCACACTCGGTGGTCCAACGCTGCCAGCGACCACACCCAGCCCTGTAGGACCAGACCCATGTAACAGTCCCCATTTCACAGATAACTAAATTGAGGGTCAGAGGAGGGCGCTCACCAACCCAAGAATGCAAAGCAAGTCAGCACCGTGTAGAGATTAGAGCTTAAGTCTGTATGTCTGACTGCCAACACCGGGACATGCCTACCCCCACCCAATAATATGCCTAAATCAAGTCCCATGGAGACTCAGAACCAGCAACAATTTGAGGCCACATGACAACATGATTAAGAATGGTTTAAGTGCCTGCCTGCAAACCAAAGGGTCACTGGTTCAATTCACAGTTAGGGCACATGCCTGGGTTGCAGGCCATGTCCCCAGGAGGGAGCACGCGAGAGGCAACCACACATTGATGTTTCCCTCCCTCTCTTTCTCCCTCCCTTCCCCTCTCTCTAAAATTAAATACAATCTTTTTTAAAAATGAGGCCCCCAGCCCTGGCCCGGTAGCTCAGTTGGTTAGAGCGTTGTCCTGACACACCAAGGTCGCAGGTTTGATCCCCAGTCGGGACACATACAAGAATCAATTAATGAATGCATCAATAAGTGGAACAATAAATTGATGTTTGTTTTTCTCTCTCTCCCCCAACCCTTTCCTCTCTGTCTCTAAAAATCAATTTTTTAAAAAAAGTCCCTGTCTCAGGCGATAATATGAACAGACTGACATTTCTCACCAAACCCACTGAAGAGAATACTGTAAGGTGTCCTGTTCTACCAATAAGGGCACAGACAGGTTGCGTTTCTTGGCCAAGGTCACACAGCCAAGAAGCAGCAGAGTAGGGATTTGAACCCAGCAGCCTGGCTCTAGGACCAGGCCACCAGCCTAGACCACTTCACTGATTGGCGGAGATGCCACTCCACTGCTGCCTCACATAAGATGACAGTCATGCTCAGAGCTGGTTGACCCCAAGGGCAGCCTCCTCACGCCCTGCCCTGGGCCTCTCGGGGCATCCTGACATCTGTTGAGCACCTACTGTGTGTCCCAGTCTGAGTGAAGCTCTTAATGCCTGTCATCTCATTCATCCTCATTCTTTCCGACCACTGGACAGAAATAGAAACTGAGGTCCAGAGAAGTCATCCATCTCACCCCAAAATCACACTAACGATAGCAGAGTAAGGTTTTAATCCATGAGGTCTGGTGCCAACACCTGCACCCTTAGTCACAGCAACCTACCCAGGCCTCACGCTTTCTACATCCTCACCTTGTGGGTGCTGTTCGTCTGGGTACCCAGGGCCTTGACCAGAACCCGGCTGGGTTCCACCCCAAGCTGCCGCAGGTCCCACAGGTTGACATTTCGATCTCGGGAGCCTGACAGACAGAGTGTTCCACCCTGGGAGGGGAGTGAAGTGATACTGTCAGGGTCACCCTGACCCACCCCTGCCTGGCCCCTCACCAAACCCATCTCACCTGGAGCAGCAGCACTGAGTCAATGGACGCAAAGTGCCCATCAGCCAGGCAGAAGTACTCAGCCCAGCGCCCATCCTCCGCCCAGCGTGACAAGTGCTGCTCCAGCTCAATGCAGGCGGCCGGCCAGTCAAAGTCCTCTTCTGTGGGGACCATGAGCAGGGTCTCGGTGGGTGGAAACTCTGCTACCCACACCAGCTCTCCAAGCCCACCTCTGGTTCCCAGGGAGCCCAACCAGCCCTGGACTTGGAGAAATCCCCCCATCTGGATCCCTCGCTCCACCCCAAGTAGGCCCAGGCTCTAGTTTTGGGACCACTGCCCCATCCACCTTCGAAGCAGGTCTAGGACTACTCCTCACTCCAGTTTCCAGGGACTGGGGAACTGGAGCTTCAAGACCACCTTCCCAGGCCTCATCCCCAGCCCAAGTCTGGGGGATAGCATCCTCAGAACGTTAAGGTTTCTCCTCACTCCTGGCTAGTCCCTCAGGCTGGGTACAGGAGCTAGAACTTTCTGCCTCAGCCATCTGAACCAGACCCAGGAGAGTGTTTCTCAAACTACTATCTATAAACCTGGGAGACTTGTCAAGATGCAGAATCTAGGCCCCAGGTGTAGAGACTCAGTGACATGGCTGAAGCCCAAGCATCTATGTTTATCAAGTTATTCAGGAGAGTCTCATCACTTCAAGGTCACCAAGCTGTCTTATCCCCCAGGGACCAATGACCTTGGAAACAGGAGGAAGGACCACAAGCCCCTGCTAGACCCTGGGCTTGAGGATCTGTGATTGCTGGCATCAGGGATCCCAACTTCTAAACTTTACCTTTGGCTCAAGAGTTGCAGGCTCTGGACCTGAGCCACTGCCTCACCCCCACCTAGGTCAGGACTCTAGCGGTGAGGGGCTTTGCCATCACCAGTTGCTGCCTCCACATTTAGATCCAGAACCCAAGGATTCTTGGGTTTATTCTGAGTCCCAAGCAGATTCTAACAGCCTGAGACTTTTAAGTCCTGGTGTCAGCCCCCAGGCAGGGTTCAGGGCCTTTGTATCACCACCAGAACCCAAGCCTGAGGATCATTGGATCCTCAGTTCAAGGGACCCCAGGCCCCGGGTAGGATTTCACAGCTTCAGGACCCCACTACTGTCTACCTCATGATCCACTCAGAATTCAGGGACTTTGGCAGCACCAGTAACTACCTCAGGCTCCACCCGAGTCAGGACAGCCAGGAAGTTTGCCCTAGGGGCTGTGCTCACAGCACCCCAAATACCCCCTCCCCTGCCCAAGCCTGATCTGGGCGGGTTACCCTGGCCCAGGGGGGGCGCACCTTCCACCACTGGATAGGGTGCGCGAAGGCGGCGCTGCGCGCGTAGTCTCCAGGTGACACGGTCACGCACAAGGTCGCGCAGCGCATGGCACACGCGCGGCAGGACGTGGAGCACGAGGCGAGCATCCAGGTAGGTGCAGATCTCGAGCAGCAGCTCCGGGGGAAGGTTCAGCAGGCCTGGGACCCCCACGGCCGGGCCCTTCAACGCGGCCCGCGGCTCCAGGGCGCCCGGGGACGCGGCGGGGGTGGAGAGCAGAGGGGTGCGCAGGGGGGCCAGCCCGAGTTTCGGTGGACTGAGTACGCGGGCCACGTAAGCCTCAGCCTGCGCGTCTGGGTTGAGCTCCGGCTCCGGGTCCGAGTCATCGTCCCAGGAACTGGGATCGTCTCGGGGCCCTGGGGGCGGCTCCATGGCGACCGAGTGGGCGCGGCCGCTGCCTTGTCCGCTGCGGGCCCCGCGTCCTGTCTCCTAGGCAGCGCGAGGGCACTTCCGGCTCTGCCTGATGACGTTAAGCGCCGGCGGAAGTAAGCGGCTGAGGGTACTGATGGCCGCTCCCTGCAAGGGTCTCCGTTCTTCAGCTGTTTGGGCCTAGGGCTGCAAAATGCAGATTCCTGGTTCTGCATTCTTTTTTTTTAATTTTTATTTATTTAGTTTTTAAAAGGCACCCAAGGATATGCTTACTGATTTCAGAGAGGGGGAGATAGAAAAACATTACTGTGAGAAACATCCACGTTTCCTCCCCCATGCACCCTGACGGAGGATAGGACCCGCGACCTAGGTGTATGCCCTGACCAGGAATGGAACCCGCAACCTTCCCGTATAACGGACCACTCTCCAAGTCAGGACAGGGTTCCTGCATTTTAAAGCGTCGCTGGTGGTGGCAACGCAAAAAGCACCACCAGAGTGCGTTTTCTGTTTGAAAAACGGGGTCCTTGCTTTCTTCTTTTGTCTGTGTAACTTGTTTTTGGAGGCCGTTGCTCTTACAGCTCATTTCTACCTCTGTGATGTTCTAAATAAACCTTCTCTTACAGCTTGGAAGAGAAAAACATGGTTCTCTAGAAGTTAACTTTGGCAGGTGACAACGAGCTTAGAAACGCAAACCCCCTTTCTGCAGCCTGGGGAGTATAAATGATTTGCACTCCTGTCTTGCCTTCTAGAGCCAGAAACGCACCCTTATCCTGCAGAGGCCTCAGTGGAACAGTACTCCGAATTATACCGATAAAACCAGGATCTCTTACTGAAAGCCTCCTGAGCCAGGCAGAGTTAACACATAAATGATCTCTAAGGACTGCTTGTACCCTCTGCCCACTCTGCTCATACCCAGAAGGCTCTTTGTTCAAACATCCTCCCAGAGGACCTACCATCTTCCCCAATGTTCTCTCCCCCCTTCCCACTGTATCTTTCTCTATGGGACATGTCATTGTTTATATTCTGTTCCCTCTCACCAAAATGTACAGTTGAACAAACGTGGGACGTGTCACCATTTATTTCCCAAAGTTGACACAGGTGATCCTCAGGCCATACTGAGGTGGCCATATTTTATTCTGCGCAGTTTCTCATTTGCCCCAGTAATTGTTGCTAATATTTTACATATCTCCCACAGGTCTGGTGCTCGGGGCTGAGCTTTCTATAAAAATGTCTGGGATGCCCAGTGATCCAATCGTGGACATCAGCCAAAGATGAAAGTGCTGCAAGGCTTTGCCCCTTATCACTCAGTTTATTGCAAGGCCGGTGGGAATCTTGAACCTAGGCTGTAACACTAACAGATCCCCTTTAGTGAGCTCAGGACATTTAGTGAGTTGTAATAATGCACTCCACATGTATGTTACATTTAATCTTCCCCTTTCACATTCACCTTAACCATTTTATAGGGAAGAAAACTGATGCTTGGGGTCCCAAGAAATGTCCCTGGTTATTGCTTATTTCCTTCCCCACTCCCCCAGTTATTTCCTGAGTCCTGTGTACCCCCATTTTTACAGCCTCCCAGACCCCCTCAACATCTCTACTGCCAAAGCCAAGGACATTAAGAGGCCATTTGGAGACCAAGGTTCACAAGAAACTGATCTTTACTCAACAAAGTTCTACACAAGTGGAATCTCACGCCACCTCGGCGCCAATCCCCAGCACAGCATGGTAACAAATGGACAGACCCTGGAGCCCGCAGGAGGAAGAAAATGAAGGGGAAGGAGGGACATGGGAACAAGCGGATCTGCGGATCGAAGCCAGTCAGGGTCCGCAGCCCTGGGCAGGAGAGAAGGTTGAGAAGCTACAACTTCGTTGTGCAAAAATCAACCAAAAATAAATTAAAAATTAAATAGTTTTCTTTAAAAAAAAAGAAAGAAAAGACAATGAACTAGGCTCCCACTTCCCTGGAGGTGGTTGGAGCCCCGCCCCCAAACTGGGTGGAGGAGTTTCCAAATCCATCAGACAGCCAATCCATCCACACTCCCTAAGGCCCTGCAGAGGATGCTCCAAAGAACTGGAATTACCAGAAAATTAAATGGTATTTTTTTAAAAAATTGTTTTTCTTTTTTACAAATGGCTTCCAGAGACCTGCTGGAGTTTCCAAGGCGGGGAGGGGCAATCAGCTGAATTTATGGAATGTGCACCAAGTGCCCCTTGGAATAGAGGCAGGGCCTGGCCCTGTCTGAGAAGACAGAGGGCTATGACGGGGGTGGGGTCCAGGAACCCAGTGGGATGAACAGAGCAGGCCCCAGGATGCAGGAGTCCAGTCAAACCCCCCAAAACCACAAAAGGGTCCCCCAAAGAAGTAAAAAGCAGGGGAAGAGAAAAAAGAAAACCTTAAGGGGGCTGCAGGGCCCAGCTTCATTTCGAGGCCAACTCGAAACCACACTCCCTCTGGTTCTACGGGAGCCTCTCCCACTGTGACCACATCCCCAACCAATCCCAGTAGGGTCCCTAAAATTGCTACCCCAATCTGGTGGGGTCTCAGGGCCACTGGGAGCAGTGATGAACAGGAAGCCTCATGGTCTCAAGGGGGGGCGGGATACTACCCCTCCACCAAGCCCTTGCTTTCCTTCTTGCTGGCAAAGCATGAGCCTTCATTGCATCAACATCAATTAAACGCCCCAGCCCTCATTTTAGAAACTCGGGTCTGGAACTTCAGTTAGGCTCTCAGAAGCACAGAGAAACAGACTGCCCTTAAAATGGACGTGCTTATGGAAAGAGGCAGGGGGTATGTGTCAGCAGCTCTGGCCACCCCCAGCTCTCTCTCAAAAAAAAGCCCCTGGCCAGTGTCTTCAAAAGTCACTGGAGCACAAAGGAGGGAGAAAGAGGGACCTCTGGCCAGCCCCAGCCATTCTGGTGATCTTCACTCTTCTGGCTGGGATGGGACAAGGAGGGGGACACGCTGACTGAGGCTGCCAGAGAGCTGGCAGAAGTGTGCAGAGCAGGTCCAAAGCATGTGCGTGCTGACGGGACAGCCCCAAGGTGGCCTTCCTCTTACCCCACCCTGGGCTTGCAGAAGAGGACCCCAACCCACCCAGCCCTCCCCAGTCATCGCCAATTCCAGTAAAACAGCAGAAGCTTCTTAAACTCTAGATGCAGGTTACACGGAAGGCCTTACGGGTTAACTCAGGGGTTCACTAATTCTACTGTCTCCATGCAGTCAGGGAAATGGTGGGGCAGCTGGCCCAGCCTGGCTGGCAGCAGCGCCCGCACATGCGTGGCCACGTGTGTACGTGAGTGTACGCATCTCTACAGGGACCCCCCTCCCCGCCTGCTTTCCCCCTGCTTCATCCTAAGCCGGATTCAGTCGGCTGTGTTGATTCTTCCCTCCCACATGGCTGGCCCAAGTGGGCTGCCTGAGGTGGACCCCACTTAGAGAAAGGGGCCCTTGCTGCCACGAAGTCCCACCCCCCCTCCCGTTTGTAGGATGTGTGGAGGCCCACCCACCTGCCTACCGCTGGCTGGCCACACAGACCAGGCATGGCAGGTAGATGGACAGGGAAGGCATCTGGATTTGGGTCCCACTCACTCCTCCCTAACCCCCCTCGACCAGGGCACGGCAACTTCTGGACGCAGTGTGCTCCCCAGCAACCCCTTCGCTGTCAACGCAGACAGAAACCTGCAGGGAGAGGAAGGGTCAGGACCTGGGCCTCCCCAGCCTGATGACAGCACCAGCCCCGTGCCTGCGCCTCCTCACCTGGCAGTCGTGGTGCTCCTCTAGACCCCATAGAAGGCAGCCAGCCTCTCTTTGAGCAGCGGCGGGAACTGCTCTGAGAACTGCTGCCAGTTCTCTTCCCCAACTTGATCTTTGAAGCCGTGGAGAATCTGCGGTGGGGAGGGCGGGAGGGGTGCCCAGAACAGAGCAGATGAACTTGGCCTCTTCCCCCACAGGGTATCCCCACTGCCACCTCCCGGGACTACATCAGGGTGAAGCGGGAGCCTCACCTTATAAAACATGTCCCGAAGGTCATCCTTCGGGCTCACCCAGGAGGCTACAGCATCACAGAAGAAAATAAAGTCCTGAAATGTGACGAATCCCGTGTGAGGGGCCGCCCAAGCCAGCCCCAGTGCCTTCCCTCAGAGCCCAGCCGCCCCAACCTGCACGACGCCCCCAGGGTTGACGCCTATCATCATGCAGATGCCTCTGAAGGCTGAGTCCTTCTCCTCATTGTCCCTGATGTTCCTGAGGGACGTGCACCTGTGGGGAAGGTGAGCAGCAGGGAATCAGCTGGCAGGGCTGGGGCAGGAGAGGCAGCCATTGGGAACAGTGGGCAGTGGGGCTGGGGGTGGGGTGGGGTGGGCCATGTGTCTACGGGGAATAGAGGAAGCAGGGTGGGGTCAGTGGATGATGGGGCTGGAACGTGCAACTACAGGTAGGTAGGGCTGGGCAGGGACAGGCAAGGGCATGGGTTGGGCCTGTCCCACCCACTCTGCTGCCCAGCCCACCACACAGGAGGCCCCACACAGGTGAACACACACCAAGGCCGGATGAACTGCTGCAGCATGGGTGCCACCTCCTGTGGGCACACGTAGCCCAGGCGGCCGATGGTGATGGCTGGAATGGCAGAGGGACTCGTCAGGCGACCTGCAACCCCGAGTGGCCCCGGGACGGTACGTGGCGGGGCCTCTGGCACCAGGTACCAGCCCTGCCCTGCCCCACAGGCCCCAAGGGAATAGCTCCTGCCAGCCACCATGGCCCAGGAGTTTGGCTTAGACTGGGTCTTTCTCCGAGGCCAGCATCTTTCTTGCCTCTCCTCCCAGAACCACTGCCAGGTCCTTCCACACATCTTCCCTGGTTCATTCCCAAAGCTGATTAATTACCCTCTCAGCCAAGAGGCCCACCTCTGGGAGGTCAGCAAGGGGGCAGTGGCAGCCCAGACCTGGTGCCCACCTGTGTTTTCCAGCAGTGTCTTGGGTGTGTTGGGCCGGTTAATGATCTCCACCAGGTTGTTGAGGACCATCTGCACATAGGGTTGCATCTCTGCCCCTGCGGGACCAGTGAGTCAGTCGCACACAGCCCGTGCCACCCACGCCACCCACCCAATTACATCTAGACTCTGGCCAACCACATCCAGTGAGGGAATAAAAAACCTTCTTCAGCTGCTCTCCAGGCCAGGACCCATGGCCAACTGGAGACAGACCCATACCCTCCAAACACCAGAAGCTTCCCTGGAGTCACTGCTGAACACCAAGGTGAGGCCAGATGGCCCGGCTTCCTTGAGGGGGAAAAGGGGAAGCTGCCAAAGTTTCCCTACCAATCCCAGTGGGGGACATTCAGCCAACTGCATTCGGGGTGGGAAGGTGGCAAACAGTCCAATCAGAACAGGCTTCCTGACCTGCCTCTTCGCAGAAGCCAATCACAGATGGCCTTTTAGCCATTTGGCCCATCTCTTATGAAAACGCTCAGAGGTGTCCTCTTACCCATGGCCCATGGGAGCCTTCCTCAAGGAGCACCAGCACCCTCTTGAGGAAGCCTGTCACTCAGAATCAGGCTCCTGTCCCCAGGCCAAGAATAGGCCAATGGGGAGGGGCAGGGCCTGCCCACCTGCAGGGTACTCACCCATCTGCATGCAGATCTCGCCAATGGCCCAGGTGGCATTGTTGCAGACAGAGATGAACTCAGGGTTCAAGTTGGTGCCCAGGATGGGCATGAACTCAGCTGGTGGGAAGAAAGAGAGATGCTGAGCAGGAGGACCCGCCAGGGTGCGCTCCCCGACCTGCCGGGCAGGCCCCATCAGACAGTACGAACACATCCCAGTTCGGTCACAGTCCTCCCTAGTCATCTGTTCATCACTTGAGGCCAGGACTGGGGTTACGAGGTAAGGACGAGACAGGCGTCATACCAATGCAGGGCTTGACGTGGATGAAGCAGGCTTTGGTGAGGTCTCCCAAGAGGGCAAAGGAGCTCTGCCGGACCTCAGGCATCGAGTCCTGCGGGTCAGAGCAGGACAAGCATGGCAGGGCTCCCCTCCTCACAACCAGCCGGGACCTCAATTAATCCCTTAGCTCAAGGCAGCTAGGGAAGCAGTCAGTCCCTAGGGCACGGCCTGACCCTTCCACTTCCTAGCACTGAGGCTGCGGGCCCCCTGTGTACATTGGGACTCAGGCCATGGGGACGAGTGCCTAGCTCAGGACACCACTACAGATGAGGGAGGCACATGCAACTGCTGGCCCTCCTGATACACAGGGTCGGGGGTGATGTTGAAGAGGCTGTGCTGTCCCATTTCCTATTTTCTACATTTAAACTTTCTACATTGTTGGCTTGAAAAATGAGCTTTTTAATAGAATATCCTATTTGAATTCCCTTTTAAAATAATTACAGGGTTTTTTTTACAGGCCCCCTTTCCTGGCCCTGACCCCCTCCCCCAGCATAGACCATACAGGCTGTTGGGTGTCATCACTCTGAGAGGCCTGTGAAGGGTGCCCACCCACCTGCATGCACTGGAACAGCAGTGTCATGATGTTGCTGCGGGCCACCAGCTGCTCCACGTGGCCACCCAGGCCCTCAGCCAGGCCGCTGAGCAGGTCTAGCGCCACGATCATGAAGTCCTTGTCGGGGGCCTCGTACTGCTCAGGGTGCTGGGTGTACATCTGGGCACAATTGGGGTGGGTGGGAGGGTGAAGGTGGCAGGCCAGGGATAGGGCAGCAGCAGAAGGGTGGGCAGGTGCTCACCATGGCCTGGGCCAGTGTCTTCTGCACCAGGGTGACGCAGCGCTGGTAGACAGGCTCACAGTAGGGCAGGAAGCCGCTCTGCAGGGCAGTGGCCACAGATGACAGACACTGGTGGGAGGAAGGCAGGAGAGGTGAATTTAGGTGGAGTGGGGCATGGCTGTAGGGAGGAGCCTGGAGGCCACCCACCTCTAGCAGAGGGAAGAGGTCCTTGTCTTCATCCTTGAGTTCGTTCCACTTCTGGATGAGCGGAGGCATCAGTTTCTGGATGTATTCCTGCAGGGGGGACAAGAAGTTGGGACTCTCTGGGCAGAGGTGGCGGCCTGAGAACTAGGAAGGCTCCCTGTGATTCATAATTGCCCGTCACCTGAGCAATAAAGCCTGGGGTCCTCCTTGTGGCTCATGGGGCCTGCAAGGCCTCACCAGCCCGCCAGACCTCCAGGCTCTTCTGACCCATCCCAAGCCCCACCGTATCCACCCCTGCCCCTTCAGAAGCCCAGGTCAGCATTCTGGTTCCCACAGGCCCCTGAGCTCCCCCAGCACAGCACTTACCACACTGTCTCATAACTGTCTGTCTCCCCCACTAGACTGGGAACAGGGCGAGGGCAGGGGCCGGGTCTGTCTGCCTGTTGAGGTCATGGCCATGTCCCTGGCGTGCAACACAGGGTCGCCGCCAGGTCACCGGATGCCAGAGGGGAGCAGGGAATTAGGATGAGGGAGCTGCAATGGGGGTCTCACCGGCTGGTTGAGGTGGTGGCCCACAGAGTCAGCCAGGGTGCCAATGGCATCATAGAGGATGAGTAGGTTCTTGTGCTGGTACTTGCCAAAGGCAAACACAAGAGTGTCCAGGATATAGCTAAGGTAGGGCACCAGCTCCGTGCAGGCCTCTTCCTCCAAGGTGGCGAAGGCACTGGAAGGTGGGAAAGAGCTCAGTGGGCACCTACAGGTGGGGGCTGGGCCATAGGCAGGTAGAGACAGGAGAGGGCACTCGGGATCAGCCAGTACGAATACGTTAGGAATCAGCGGATGTCAGGAGTAGTGAGTGTCATCATTTCCCAGAGGGCAGCCAGAGGCACAGGGAGTGAGGACTGTGGGGCCAGGGGTCAGAAGTCACCTGCAGGCTGCCTCCTGCACCCTCTTGTTGCCATCCAGAATGCGCTTGAGCAATTCTGTCATCAGAGGCTTCAGGTGCATGTCCGGCGGCTGGCTGACCACCCAGTGGGCATAGCGACTCAGCGTCCAGCAGGCGATGGAGCGAACCAGGGCCTTCTTGTCTGACAGGCACTGGATGAGGTGCGGGATCAGCTCAGGAAGGTAGGGCACCATGCCCTGCATGCAGCCTGCAAGGACGGCAGGGGGCAAACCTGAGTCCAGCTGAGCCTGGCCACACCCACCCTTTAGAGATCAGAATTTGATGGAGAAACTGAGGCTCAGAGATCAAATAACAGGCTGAGTCACAAAGCCAGTGGAAGATAGGGCCCGGAGAGCAAGTGGCATCAGAGCTAACCTTTCCCTGCCATCAGCTCCGCCCCAACACGGTCACTCATTAGCCCACAAGTGACCGATTGCAGTGACTTGGGCTTTGTGGGCAGCAGTGATCCTGATAGGTACAGAGTCCTTTTCTTTTAAAACCTTTCTTGGATGTTTCTAATTTTTATTTTTCATCATCTTTTTAAAGGAGAACCACGTACCCCAGCCAGATAACTGAGGTTGGATGGAGCATCATCCCAACGCTCCAAGGTTGTGGGTTGGCCTGATAAGGACACACACAAGGATCAACCTATGAATTTGTAAACAGGTGGACCAACAAATCGACATTTCTCTCTCAATTCAATGAATACAAATTTTTGAAACAAAATCATGTTTTTTGATTAGAGAGTACAGATAATAGTGCAACCCCTATTAAAAGGTGTTTTTATGGGTTTAGAGTCAGTTGTAGGTCTTTTCCTGTGAATATGTAAAACACCTAATGTAGTCTATTAACATGTACATGTATTAACATAAGCTGTATTACTACACTTTGTGAGAAAACCTCCTTAATCTTTTAAAAATATATTTTGATTATGCTATTACAAGTGTCCCAACTTTTTCCCCCTTTGCCCCTCCCCACCCAGTACGCCCAGCAGTCCCCCACTCAGTTCATGTCCATGGGTCATGCATGCAAGTCCTTTGGCTTCTCCATTTCCCGCACTATCCTTAACCTCTGTTTATTTTGTACCTACCAATTTGTGCTAAATCCCTGCACCTTTCCCTCTCCTCATTTCCCCTCCCAACGGATAACCCCCCCCTCCCGTTGATCTCCATATCTGATTTTGTTCCTGTTCTGCTAGTTTCATCGTTTTTTAGATTAAGTTGTTGATAGTTGTGAATTTCTTGCCATTTTAATGTTCGTTTTGATCTCTTCTTTTCTTTTTAAAAGATTTTTATAGAGGGGAAGGCAAGGAGAGAAGGAAACATCAATGTGCGGTTGCCTCTTGTGCCACCCCCTGCTGGGGACCTGGCCTGCAACCCAGCCATGTGCCCTGACTGGAAATCAAGCTGGCGACCCTTTGGTTCACAGGCCGGCACTAGATCCAGTGAGCCACACCAGCCAAGGCTTGATCTTCTTTTTATATAATCCCCTTTAGTACTTCATTTAATAGCTTGGTGATAATGAACTCCTTTAGCTTTACCTTGTCTGAGAAGCACTTTATTTGCCCTTCCATTCTAAATGATAGCTTTGCTGGATGAATGTTGGTTGCAGTCCCTTCTAGCCTGCAGTTTCTTTTGAGAAATCAGCTGAGTCTTATGGGAACTCCTTTATAGGTAACTGTCTACTTTACTCGCTGTTTTTAAAGATTCTTTAACCTTTGGCATTTTAATTATGTGCCTCGGTGCATCCCTCTTTGGGTCTAACTTGTTTGGGACTCTGTACTTCCTAGACTTGTATACCACCAAATTAGGGAAGCTTTCTTTTTTTTACTTAATTTGTTTTCAATTTCCTGTTCTTCCTCTTCTCCTTCTGGCACCTCTATGATTTGGATGTTAGTACATTTAAAGATGCCCCAGAGCTTTCTAAGCCTATTCTGTTTTTTTAAAATTTTTTCTTCCTGCTGTTCTGATTGGATGTTTTTTCCTCTCATGTGTTCCAAATCATTGATTTGATTCTCGGCTTCATACACTCCACTGTTGTTTCCCTGCAGATTTTTCTTTATTTCACTTAATGCAACCTTCATTTCTGCCTGGGTCTTTTTTATGGCATTTAAGTATCCAATGAATTCCTGGAGCATCCTGATAACCAGTGTTTTGAGCTCTGCATCTGATAGGTTGCTTATTTCCATTACATTTAGTTTTTTTCCTGGAGTATGGATCTGTTCTTTCACTTGGGCCATATTTCTTTGTCTCATTTTGGCAGCCTCCCTGGGTTTGTTTCTGTGTTTTAGGTAGAGCTGCTTTGACTCTCTGATAGCACACCTATTAAGTTGTATGGAGTGGAGCCAGGGCAGGGAAATCTGTATCACCACTGTTGCTATGTGGGGGAGGGCATGCAGAGGGGACAATGCCACTGCCTGGCCTCAGGAGTTCTGCCTGAGAGTAATCTGTCTCGTCACTCACATTCCACATTCTCCCCATATGCCACTGGTGTCCTTCAAGCTGTTGCCCTGGTGCTGAATCCCAGAGGGGGTGGGTCTGTGTGAGTCCTAAGTCCATTGCGGGCCCTTTAAGAGGATTCAGTTTTTTCCACTGCCCCAACCCCCACTGATTTTTACAGCCAGAAGTTATGTGGATTTATCTTCCTGGCGCTGGGACCCTGGGCTGGGTGGTCTGGACTGGGGCTGGGATCCCTCGCTCCCAAGGTATCCCTCCCATTTTTTTACCCACCAGATGTGGATATGAAACCACCCATTCCCATCTCCATGCTTCTCCGCCCCTCCTACCCATCTGGATGAATGTGGCTTCTTTAAATCCTTGGTTGTCGGACTTCTACACAGTTCGATTTTCTGACAATTCTGGGTGATATTTGTTTTGTAGCTGTATTTTTTGCTATAGTTGTGCATGGAAGCAAGGCATTTACCTATGCCTCCATCTTGACCTGAAGTCTCCCTTCTTAGATAATTCTGAAAGCTCTCCAGGGTGAGGACTTTTGAACTTTTTAGGACAGGCCTATATGCTGAGGTAGTCACAAGTGATGCCCACAACAGACGCACAAAGCCCTCTCTGGTCATCCAAGCTGCTGAACACTCCATCAGTACAAAGGGAGCCCAAAAGCCAGACTAGTAACAGCACACCATGTGAGGTTTGAAGAAGCACCACCATTGCACTTATTCTGACAGGCCAACCCCGCAGCCACGAAGCAGATCTGAGGCCCAGCTGCACCCTGGGTAAATGGGGAATTGATATACATCCATCTGTACCTCAGTTTTCCCATCTATGAATCCCACCTCGTCAGGTAGCGCTGAGCCCCTAGGACCAGACTGTCTGCCACGGGACAAGCACTGAAGAAGTGACTGTTACTGTTGTAGTTATAATTTTGCTTATGACCTCACAGAACTGCCTGTCCATGAGAACAGAGAAGATATGCACTTTAGGGTTTGGGGTTCCTTTCAGGCTCACAGGTTGAGGGGAAGATTGAAATCCCACAGCTATCTGAAGGGGTTGAGAGGCCTTTGGAGAAAACTCAGGAATGATGTGGCCCCCTCCCCACAGGCAGTCCCACTTAGGCCAGACCCAGTCTCATGCCAACACAAGGGTCAGAGGTCAGGCAGAGCCAGGACAGCGGGGCACTCACCCTCAGCAATGGCACCCAGCACCAGAATGCCCGACTCCTTGACCACCCACTCGGGGTGGAAGAGGAGGCCCTTGAGCAGGGGAAGGAGGTGGGGCAGTAGTTCTTCCCGGAAGACGTTGGCCAAAACGTCCAGTGCAGCTGCCGAACACTTCCCTGAAGCAGGAAGGGAAATTGGGGGCAGGCTCAGAAGCCCATCAGGAAGGGCCTCCTCGACCACACCCCCAGACCAGAGATCATGATTAGGATCTTCGTGACCTGCTCCAATCAGGCTCCTCATCACCTCCCGAGAGGGAACCCAGGGCTACTGCCCCACACCCACCCCTGCCCAAGCCACACACTCAGATTCCAGTCGGACAAAGCATCGTCATCATCATCATCCTCTGCATCCTCAGAGCTGTCGGGCCTCTCAGCCTCATGGGGCAGTGTCACTGTGCGCGACTTGTGAAAGCGTGGCTTAATGTCCTGTTCACTGTCAGGGACTGCCTCGTCTTCCTCCACGTCCCCCTGTGGGCCAGACAGACCACTCAGCACCACCAGGGTCCCAGCCCCCACGCCCCCGCCCCCACCCACCTGCCTGGGCCTGGTATTGAACCTGGCTGACCTTGAGCAGGATAATGTCAATTTCCGAGTACTTCATCCCGTTCACCAGGATGGGGATCAACCTGTTGGGAGAAAGGCTGTTCACTGGGCCCCCTGGGGGCTCAATGCCTGGACAAGAGGGAAGCAAAGTAGAGATGGGAGAATCAAGGGCCGACTGTACAGTGCACACTGATTCTGCTGGCCCCATGTCCCTTAATCCCCCTTAGTGGTAGCTACCCCAACCCAGTCTCAGCCACTGTGACAGGGACAGAGCTGACACCACTCCTGGCTACACAGGAAAGCTCTTGACCCAGACCTGGCCACTCCAGGAAATCCAAACCTCTGAATACACTGAGAAGCTTGGAATAAAGCCTGATCTCTAGCATGCCATAAGGCAGGGACATGTGACCCAGTCACCAGGCACTTGCCTGGGATGGAGCCAGATTAGGGAAATAAACATGTAGGGCAGCCAGCCCCCTCAGCTAGTGCCCATGGACCCTGGGATTGGAAATTTTGATTAGAGTCTTCACTGATTTGGAGATAGGTGAGTGATCCAAGTTGTCCCTAGGACTTTTACTGGAGATACTGGGCAAGAGGGAATTATTTTTTCAGATATTCCTAAGAAATAAATCTGAGATTAGATAGTTGCCTTTCACATCCTTTCAGCACCTGGATCCAGCTAGTCCTGAAGCCTCTCTTGACTTCTCATTTATTCCACCTATAACTTATCTAATTTTTAAGTCATTAAAACTATATTTAGCCCTGGCTAGTGTGACTCAGTGGATTGAGCACCAGCCTGAGAACCAAAAGGTCCCTGGTTCAATTCCCAGTCAGGACACGTCTGGCTTGCGGGCCAGGTTCTCAGTGGGGGATGTGCAAGAGGCAACCACACACTGATGTTTCTCTCCCTCTCTTCCTCCTTTCCCCTCTCTCTAAAAATAAATAAATAAAACCTTTAAAAAACAACATTTGTATCACTTGCAAAATGTATGCTGATGTAGGAAGTAAACTGAGATAAAAGAAGTGGAGCCTGGGGTGGGACAGTGAATATAAGAAGCACTCACTGGACCAGGTGGGAGGCCAGGACGTCCTTGCAGATGGGCTGCTCGGCCAGCGTCAGCCAGAACTCGCAGGCCTCAAGGGCCACGTTCTCATCATGGTCCTGGGTCCTCTGCAGCATGTACTGGAGTAGGTGAAAGAAAAGCTGAAGGCCCTGCCTAGCTAAAAGTGGCTTCCCCTGTGCTCCCAGCCCTGCAGCACCCTCCCAGGCAGGCTTAGGAGTGCACACCTGGATAATGCTATGCATGTGGGGGATGAGCCTATCAATTCGCACTTCCAGCAGCATCACCAGGGCACGGCACACATTCTTCCGCACCTCAGGGTCATCATCCACTGCCAGGGCAAACAGGTGCTGTAGGGAAGGCAGGATCAGCCACAGTGGGGACCTCTGTCCCTCACCCTGCTCATCCCCAATCTGGCAGCCCACCTCAATGAAAGTGTCGATATTGTCCATCAGCGCCTGGGCCCGGTCCATGATGAACTGGTTCACGCAGGCGATAGCATGGGACCTGGCAGGGAGTAGGCATGTGGGTCACCCTGCCCTGCCCTCCCTAGGTGCCCTGCAGACCCCTAGGTAACTGCACCCACCGGATCTTGGGGCTACAGTGCTTGAAGAACTGCAAGAACTTAGGGATCATGATGTTGAGGGGCCTGTTGAGGGCATCACTATCCAGGAGCTCGGATGAGTCTTCACAGATCTTCTGCAGGGCTCCAAAGGCTCCCTGAGTGGGGAAGAACATATACATGGATGTGGGTCCAGGTCCAGGTCCAGGTCCAGCTCCCACCTAGGCGGGCCACGGCTTGCCACCTACCTCACACGTGTTGTAATCCTCTGAGTTGAGCAGGTTGCACAGCTGGGGCAGCAACTCGGGCCACATCTGCAGCTCACCCTTGGAAGCGATGGTGGTGATGAGAATGCCTGGGCGGCCAGGAAAGGACGCAGCCTCAGGCTGGGCGCAGGTGGGCTTGCTCAGCACCCCAGTGCTCCCTGCCACACTCAGGATGCTCTCCGCATGAGCCCTACACACCCGTTTTGAGGTCCTCTGAGCCTTACTGTAAGTCTGTTCCAGTCCCCAGGATGCAGCACAGAACTAAATACAAAGTCTCTGCTGCAAGGATAACATAAACCTGCAAAAGGCCTGGGAGGCTATATACCAAGAGCTAAAGGGGAAAATAAAGCAGAGGAGATGGCTAGCAATGGCTGAGGAGAGGGGAGCAACTTAAAGTTGGGTGTCCAAAGCTTCCTCCAGGTGACATCTTGCAATCTCAACAAAAACCTGAAGGAGGTGAAGGAAAAGCCATCCAGGTCTCTGGGGAAAGAGCATCCCAGGCAGAGAGAATAGCAGGTGCAAAGGCCTGGGGGACAGGGGCAGGCCTGGGGAGCTTACACGTGGGTAAGGAGCCAGTGGGGCAGAGTGGGAGGAAGTGAGGGTGGGGACGGGGCAGGGGGAAGGTCCTGCAGGGTCACATGTCCTCTTGAGAGCTTATACTGCTTACTAGAAACCCAAGTACAACCTGCAGTAGGCATCTAAAGCGTGAGGACAGGATAGGTATCTGGCAGTTGAGCTAAATGTGGGTGATGTGAGCACAGAGATAATATTTAAAGCCAGAAGGTGGCAGTCTTTCCTAAGGGAAGAAGCTGTCAGTGCCAACACTCCAGATGACCCTGGCTCACAGATCTGCTAGGAAAGGTGCTCCCTGAGGTTCACTGTGAGGACAGTCCCAGTCTTCTCCCGGTCTGTGTGATGTTAGCCACATGACCTAACTTCTTTGTGCCTTGATGGGGACAAAGACCACAGGCCTAGTAGGGCTACTAGGAAACTTCAGTGACCTTAACTCAAGTACTAGAGCAGAACCTGACAGCAGAAGTGAGCTTAGTAAGTCCAGGTCTTTCTGCTGGCATGAGAGGATGGTGCTGTCGGGGCTGAGGGTCTCTTTTAACAGAAGCAGTAGGTCCCAAGATATCCATGTCAAATTTAATACTATTTTTCTGTCTTTATTGCATTTTAAGACTACCTTCCTTTCAGGGCAAGCACATCTGTCTTTCATTTAAAACAGTTACATACAACATCCTTGTAAAAGCAAGTGTTAAAAGTTGACAAAGATTTTAAAGAAAAAAAAATGTAAGTCATTATATGTCAACTAACCTCAATAAAACTTAGAAATGGTAACAAACAGTAGGGTTGGTGTTTATCAGTGGTGAAAAGGCTTAAGATCAACTGCTGGAAAATTCTAGTCATCCTTGTGTTAACTCCCTCAGGCAGCCTTCCAGGAATCAGGGAGGCTCCAAGGCAAAGCTACCTCATTAAGGATACCCCGTTCCACAAGAGCAGGGAACTGATTTTAACCTGCTACACTCTCAGGACCTAAACATAAAACTCTGGACGTTGAGTAACTGTCCCAGAAGCAAGAACAGATGTTTCAGGACAGAGTGGTTCAGAGCATGGACCTGCATTGGTCACTTCCAAGCTCGGCCCCATACAAGGCAAATCCCTTAACCTTTCTGTGCCTCAGTTTCCTCAACTGCAAAATGGCGACAATAATAATTCTACCATCCATGGTGAAGCAGTACACTTAACATTCTGAGATGCTTCTTGGCTGAGAGTGAGAGCGCAGGGTATCATCACAGGCTGACTCCCACTGCCCCCTCCTTACCTATGGTGGCTCGGATGAGTGAGGAGGCATCGCCGATGTTGTTGAGACACTCTTGTTTGATGAAGTCAGCCACAGGTGGTGGAAAGCTCTGGTAATGTGCCTTCACGTTGTTCTTAAGAATGAGACCACTGAGAGAGCGAGTCGGCTCATCTGTGGCAAGAGGGCTGAGGCTCAGGACCACAGGAGAGGGAACAGGGTCTAGCCTGCATGGAGGGGCATCAAGGGTATCATACCTTCCGACTTGAGTCTGGTCAGGACAAAGATCAGATAGTTGTTGAAGTCAGGAAACTGGTTCAGTTGTTTGAGCTTCTGCCAGGTTGTTAAGGGATTTAAGAGACAAGGGCCTTCCCCAGGTGGGGCCCCCTTACTGCCATGTAGCTAATGGTATCTCTGACCTCTGGGACCATGTAGCCAGCTCCTGGGACCCCACCTGTCAATCCCCATGCCCAGAACAGTGCCACTTTTCAGGCACGTCAAATTCATCCAGGACGTGGGAGCATGCCTGAACTCCCCACCACTCTTGAAGACCTGGCCAGAGCAGGAGAGAGTTAGCAGGTCCACGTTTTCAAGTAAAACTTGTCAATGCTTGAGATATTTTAACAGTTTAACTTACAGTATTTTAAACAACCAATTGAAACAAAAATCTTAGCCATGAATCTAAGCCAAAGCTGAGTCCCAACTAGAGGTGTCATTCCCCCCCGCCACAGTCACATTTCTTCTGGGAATGGGGCCCCAAAATTCTAATCCTTTACTCTCTGCCAAGGCCAGCTCCTAACCGCAGCAGTCTGAAGTTAGGGGGTGGGCCCTATCCTCTGTGGCCTTTAGGGGATGCGATGTTGGCCTGGTTCCCCCAGACCCAAAAGGAAGGAAGGATACATCCTGCACGATACGCTGAGTGGCTGTATTGGGTGACTGTGAGTCTTTGAGCAGCTGTAGGACCTGCTGCAGGCCCTGCTCATCTGGCTGCCAGTCCATGGCGCAAGGCGAGCTGCAGGGGAAGGGGCCAGGGTCAGCGGAAGTGGAATGCACGGACTGCCCTTAGCGGGTAGGCAGAGGCCACCAATCCAGCCAACCCAAGTGAGGGGTCCCCGCCAGCTGCACCATTCACGGTGCACGCAGTCACGGGCTCCTGCGGGCTTGGGAGCACGGGCGGGGTGTTGTGAAAGAGGGGCACAGGACGCGGTGGCCGGGCCTTCTTCCCAGGGCAGCCCCTGCCTCTGCTCCAGGCTGCAGGCCTTAAGGCTTCCGCGTCCCTCGCAAGCCGCTAGGAAAGGGCCCAGCCACTTCTTCATCCAAGTGCCCTGCCCCAGGCCTTGATAACGCTCCGGTCCCCGTGGTCTCCCGGGTGCAAGCACGGTCCCTAAAGATCCACCTTCTTCCGAAATCCAGCCCTCAAGCTCCGCCATATCCCTGACGCCTCCTCTGCCCCCGTCTAGTCCCTGAGTCTCCTCGATTGCACCTGATCCCTGCCGCCTCCCCGCATCTGGACCGCCAAGCTCAGCCGGACACCAGACTTCCCCCATTCTGGCCTTGCCAGACCCCGTCCAGCGATTCCCCTTTATCAGGCCAAAAGACTGGTCCGCTGTGCCCCTCCAAAGGAGAGCCAGTCAAGTGTGCCCACCCCGCGCGACAAAAGCCCCCTTGACAAGCCCCCGTCCCTTTCCTCAATCAGGTCTGCCCAAGCCTCCCCCATTCCCGCCCTCCGCCCCAGTCAGCATTATCTTCTGTGACGGATCTTCGCTGCTTCCCCAGTCAAGTTTGGCCAAGCCCCACCATCACCTCGAGACAGCAACCTTCGTCGGATCCCTGCGGCTTTCTCCAATTAGGCCTGGCCGAGCACTCTCCCCCTCCAGCACACCTCCCAACGGATCTCAGAGACGCCTTACAGTCAGACCCAGGAAAGCCCTCCAGGCCGAGTCTGACGAAGTCTAACAGAGCCAAGCAAGGCCCCCCAACTTTTCAGTGAGCTCCCCCAAACAACCTCTCCACACACATACACCCGATCCTTGCGACGTCCCCCAATTAGATCCCCTCCAGCCCGACCCCAGGCGCCCCACTGGCCGGATTCTCACAGCACCGGGATCTGGCCGGGCTCCGAGGCCCCACCCCCTAAGCCCGGCTCGGTTTCCCCCAGCCCCCACCCTCAGCCCATTCTAGCTGCTTGGAGAATCGGGCCCAACCGGGTCCTCGGCCTTTCCGGGTCAGGCGCGGCCCTAATGCCCCGGCGGCACGCTGTACAGGCACGGACCTCGGCGGGGTTCAACGCAAAACGGGGCCGAAATGACCTGGCTGTGGGTGAGGCCCACTTACCGGGTTGGAGGCTGCAGCGGCGGCGCCTTGTGCTGCGGCTTCTCGTGAGACTCGAGCGGAAGGAGGGAGCCAAAGCGAGGGAATTAAAAAAAAAAAAAAAAAAAAAAAAGAAAAAAAAAACGCAGCCCTATATGAGCCGCGGCGGCTTCCGTACGCCGTTCAAATTGGCCTAGCAGAGCCAATTGGAAGAAGTAGCCCTCACACGTGGCCTGCCACCAGGGCCCAGCCGAGGTCGGATCACGTGACCAGGAGTTAGCGTCTCTCTCTCTTTCTCTCTCTCTCTCTCGGCCTCTCTGGCCCGCCGGTCCTCCCAGAGTCTCGTTTTTCTCAGCGGCTCTCACGCGAAGCTCTTTGCTCAGAGCTGAGTTTGGTGGCGCGTGGGGACTTTTGAGGTGTCATAGACACAGGAACCTCTCACCCAGAGCTAGCTGCGCCTTTGTCACCCCCTTGCTGTAAGCATTGAACTGTGCCTCCTTCCCCGCATCCGGATGGCACTTGGTAGAAGTACAGCCTGTGCTCAAGGAAGGAATGGAGGGGACAGCCTGGGGTGGACTTTATACCCCAGGGACAAAAAAAAAAAAAAAAAGCCAGATAAAAGGAGTGCCTGAGACGGGCTGGCCTTCTACAGAAACCTCTGCCACATTTTAAGTTATATATTTTCCAGTACTGTTTAACAGTTTTTACAAGGATATGAAAAAACAATATAAAAATATTAATGAAATGAACTAATAAAATAAACGCTGGATCAAAACGGCCTAATCCCTTTCCCCACTTGAAGCTGAATGAAGCAGGACAGTCCAGGAAATTTAGGCAAGGACAGGTCATGAAGGAAGACATTTTTGTGATCTTTGCACCGTCGGAGGACATAATGGAGCCCTCCTCTTAAGAGCAGGAAGGGGCTGGAGACCCAGGAAAACCAGTTTTCCCTCCTGCCACTCACAGCCTTAGTTTCCCCACTTGTCAAATAGGTTTAAAAATACGTAGTTTGCTGGATTAGAGGTAAATTAAGCATCACCAAAATTGTTTTATAACGTAGCATCTACCGGGAGGGGCCCAAGGCCATCCTTCACTATATTCAGCGCCTCCCTAAACCAATATTTGCTGAATTTACTGAATCAACTAATGCTCTAATCCCAAAGAATAATCCAGCCCTGCCCTGAGAAACTTCTTGGAGAGAGGCACAAGGTCAATTTTTGCCCCAGCCTGGAGGAAGGAGATAGGTTTTTCAGTCCACTTCCCTTTGGCAAAGTCAATCCCGGCTCTGTTCGTTCATAAAAAACAGGAACCTAAGACCTCTCTCTTTGCAGAGCACTGTTTTGGAGAAGGGTCCGCTGGCACTCCAGCCTGACAGTCGGCTTCCCAGGAGGATTCCCACCTCAGCGAGCTAGGCTGGACAAACACCAGACCTGAGACACGTGCGCAGAGCCGCCGCCTACGCCTGCGCATTGGCTTGCCGTAGCGCTGGAACTTGCCGGAACTACAAATTCCCTCCTGCCGCGCGCGCGGGCTTACGGGCTCAAAACCCAGGCATCTGGAGAGCCCTGGAGGTGTGCGTTGAGCAGTGACGTTGAGCGGTTGACACTAGTTTTGGAGGTTTCCGGAGAGCATACGACAGGTAGTATTCTTCTCAAGCTTGGGTGGCTGCCCCATATAAGGGTTAGAGACGCAGGAAAGAATTTGTTAGGGTTCACCTCCTTTTTGAACACGTAGTTTCTAGCGGCTCTGAGCAAGCCTCCGGGGAGAGTGGATCGGAGTGGAATAATGTGGCCCCTGCTGCCTGTATGGTCCACAGTATTGGGACGGACGGAACTCTTTCTTCTCTCCAGCTAGTGTGTTGACTTAGGCAACCCCTGCCCCCATTTCTTAAGCACCTACTGCCAGTCAGGAGGTTTCCAAGTGTAATTCTTTGAACAGCCATGTGCACAACAAACTTACTTCATGTAGAAGCTCTCAGGGCAAATGAAACTCAAGGAGCTGATGCCCAACCATTAATCTGAGATAGGAGACAAACGCTTATCACTTTACAATAGCCTCCCTGCCTGAGCACGTTATTACACTGCACCCGCGTTTAAAGGTGAGGAGGCTTTACATTCTGGAGGTTTTCTTCACTCTCCAAAGGTTTTGGGATCTCAACAGGATTGTTCTTGAGAGATGATGTAATAAAATGTATCATTTTCAGAAGTATAAACAGAAGTTTTTTTTGTTGTTTTTGGAGGGAAAGAATTTGGTCTTCTCACTAAACACTTCTGAGAATAGTTCATTGCCTGAATGTTGAGGAATCTGTACATTTTTTTGGTCTGTTCAACACTATATAAATGGATCTTAATAAATTCAACACTTGTCTCAAAAAATAAAAATGCTCAGCATTTCTCAAACACAAGCCAGTTACTTTACCCAGAAAAGCAATGACAGCTGTTTGCAATGATGTCAGCTTAACATTACTATATGAACACTGCCCTTGTATTTGAACCTGACTCTAGAGATGGTTCTGCATTTTATCCTTATTTTATAGAGGAAGAATCTGAACCACAGAAAGGCTTAGTGACTTATCCAAGATCACACAGCTAACAGGTATCATAATAGTTTGAAGCAAGGGGCTATGTGACTCACCAAAACCTGGTATTTGGTTTTCCCTCCTTCAGATTTTCCCCAGTTCAGAGCTGGTGAGCACCATGAAGGGAGGTGACAGGACTCCACCAGCTCCTCCTGCCTCTTGACACTTCAAAATAGAGGCTGAGCTGCTGCAGAGGCGACCTACTTTCTCCCTCTTGTGTTTTTTGAAGACCCAACTACTGCTGATGGCTTTGAGGGAGGAGGTAGAGATGGCTCCACTGGCTATGCCCCCCCACCCCACTCTATATCCCCAAGGCTAAAGTCAACACATGGGCCAGCTTAGCATTCCCAAAGTAGGAAGAGCACTTTGAGCCAACGTGGAAAATAAATCGGACAAGCTTTATTGTGTATTAGCAGATGAGAGGGGATCTCTCTCTTGCTCCAAAGCCTGCTTGCTGCCTCCTCTTCCAGTCAGGCATGGTTTCAGCTTGGGGTCTTTGCTCTTGCTGTTCCTTCCAAAGATTTCACTGCCAGTCCCACCTCCTTCAGAACTTGGGACAAATGCCACCTTCTCAGGGAGGTAGGCCATCCCTGACCTACTTAAAATTGCCATCTTTTCCACTCTTCTCAGACCCCATTTCAAACTTTTTTCCCTAGGGTGTATGACCATCTGATGTGTTATTTTGTTTCTTTTCTTCTCAACTATAATGCTACCTCCACTGGTGTTCCACCCCACCCCCCACAGGCTGGATTCTGGCAGTCTGAAGCCAAGCAGCTGCCATCTCAGCCTTTTCCCAGGACCAGAGCAGTCTGCCCTTTCTCCCTCTGCCTCTACAGGTCCCAGTGACCACCATGATCCTCCAAGTCCTGGCCCTCCCCTGAAGGAAGGGAGACAGGAACCTGACACTAGAATAGGCTGGAGTGCTGAGCTGCTCAGCATTCAGGCCTGGGAAGGCCCAAGAGGTGGGGCCGTGTCGGGAGCCCCAGGTCTATTAGGGGTTGGGAGCCCGAGAAGGGGTTGGAAGGCATTGGCATCTTAAAACGTTCCAGCTCCAACAGGATGAACAAAGGGGTCCGGAGGGTACAGAAGTACAAGGAGCATTAGAGGAACACTAGGGGAATTAGGGCACTCTGTACCCTAACACGTCAACAGTTATGCCTACAGGTGGAACAAACCCATGTACTCCTCCTGATCATGTACACTACCAGGCAGGGTCAATCCCAGCCTCCCTGGAAGGACTGCAAGTAGCTAGGACAGAGCTGCTGCAGCGGAATCCAGATCCTAGCTCTCCTCACCTCCTGTACTGCCAACAGCCCAGCATCCCAGCTCCCAGGCTGTACCCCAGCCCCACTTCGGCCAGGCAGGTCCTGTTAAAATGTTAAGACACACTGGGTTGTTTCTTAGCTCAAAACCACCAAAGGCTTCTTTTCACTAAGAATGAAGTTACAAGTTCTCACCCTAACATACAAGGCTCTGTATGTAATCCACCCAGCCTCCTCACTCACCTGGCTCCAGTGACATGGGCCTCCCGTAAGTTCCACATAAGGGCCATGCACTCTCCTTCCTGTCTTTAACCTGGCTGTTCCCTCTTCCTGGAACTTGTTTCCTCACCTCCCTCAGGTCCCTGATCAGATGTCAGTGAAAATAGACACCCTTCCCCAGACTCTACCCTGTCCACCTTCATAGGCACCTCCCACAATGGTTTCCCCTTTTTATCTGTTTTCTTCCACAAGGACAGGGAGCCTGAGTGGTCTCTTCTGGGGCCCCAGGCCCCACCTGGGCACACAGTAGGTGCTCAGTGTCTGCTGAATGACAGCTTTAGCTCAGCCAAATGGGACTGTGAAGAGCCCCTGAACATGAGGAGCAACAGTGGGGGTACAGTCAGGGGTGGGGAAAAATGGGTCCTGGGGAAGAGTCCAGGTCTGCTGATGGGGCACACCCCCATTACCCCCCTCACCAAGCCAGATCCAGGCTCTGGGAAGGAAGGAAGGGTCTAGGTTGGAAGGAACAAAGAAGGCAAACCAATCACACAGCTCCAGCACTAAGTCAAGTTCTTTACTTCCCAGAAGTGATGGCTAAGGAAAGGAAAGAGAGGGTGAGAAAAGGAAGACAGAAAGAGCCAGAGAGAGCAAGGAGGTGGGAGAGAGGGGACAGTAAACCACTGTTCTATGAAGTCTCAGGAGGCAAGTGCTCAAGGTAAAAAAGAGTCCTGGAGAATCGTCCGCGGCTGCGGGAAGCATCTCGGTTTCCTTCTGTGTTTAAGTCCTTGGGGGGAAAGGCTGCCGCCACTGCCGCCGCATTAAATAGTTATGTACATCGCAGAGAGTCCCAGGCCATGGGCAGGCGGGGGAAGAAGGGGGTCATTTCACCAGGGGCCGAGTCTTATCATCATCGCCGCACTGGTGGGCTTTGTACTTTTTCACCTATGCCATGTACTTGGCCCACGCGTCACCTTTACTTGTTAATACCTGTGGGGGCACACAGGAGGTTGGAAAGGGAATGCCAAGGAAGTCAGGAACTGGGGTCAGTACTGTCCTGAGACAGCTGACCCAGCCCCAGTGTCACCACCCCAGAGATCTGGTTTTGGGGTAAAGACATTCAGGGTCAAGTTATCTAGGGACCTTGTTGAAAGCCCTCCTCCCCCACCCAGTACCCCCATCCAAGGCCCAGATGCTAGACAGGGAAGGATAGGGCTGATTAGCCAGGTGCAGAGGTTGGAAAGGAAAGGCCTCGTGGGAAGCCCCAGACACCTAGCCTGCTCACCTCATCCTCCGTCTTCTGCTTCTTGGCTACTATTCCCGTCTTGAGGGCTAGTTTGTTCCCGCCTCTGCGCTTGCCCACCTGGGTGAAGGGACAGAAGACTGCAACGGTTACAGGAGCCGGGCCCGCCCTTGGCGGCGCTGAGGCCCACTACACCTTCCTAGCCCGGCCCGGTGGCCCGTCCCGACGCCGCGCCCAGCTCCGCCAGCCGGCCAACCTGCGCAGCAATCAGAGAGGAGCACATGCGACTCTTAGCACCTGCCCTGGGCCCGTTATGCCCAGGCAGTCGTGGGCTCCCAAGCGGCCCTCCCAGGGAGCGAGAAGAACCCTCACATCAGTGGGGTCGGGCTCATCCTCACTCTCCATGCTGAAGCCTCACCCTCCCCTAGCGATGACCACGCAGGCTTTTATTAAGCACTTACTGTACATCAAGCCCTGTGCCAAGTGCTCTGCATGTATCGTCTCCTTTCACTTTCGCAGTTACAACCATACTCATTTTATACATAAGGAAACATCGTTGAGCAGGAGAGGCCTGTACTCTCAGTCACGCTGGCAGCAAACGATGGAGCTGAGTTCAGGGTCAGGGGAGCCCGAGCCACAGAGCAGCATCCTTAACCACCAACCAACACTGTGTCCCTCACACCTAAACTGGCCTGGCCTCTTTGAGGGTGCTCCCCCAACGGCCTTTCAATGAACAAATGAAAAAGGCGGTAATAACTACTGCTACTTCCACTCAAGAAGGGGCACTCATCTTCCACATCATTCTCACACCAACCCAGCTCCTGACACTTCCCTTCCTCAAACAGAAGTTTCACTCTGGACTTCTGTCCGGGTCCTCCAAGTTCTCCCAGACTGATGGCTTCCTGTGCCCCACTGGCTGCAACAGGCTTGACAGTCATCATCCCACCTCCACCCCTCAACCAAGCATTAAGTGACCTGCCTTGATGGGACTAATCTCACACCCATTTTTGGTGGATGAAGAAACCTGACCCCTCAGTCTGTTACTCTCAAGTCAAAACTTCTTTCTCCACACTACAGGGACTTGATCTCAACACCAGAGATGAAACAGGCCCAGACTGAACAATCTACATAGATGCTATTTATTTAGCCTAAAATGTATCAATCTTGCACTAATGACTTTTGGACCTGCATCATTCTTTGCTGGGGATGGGGGCGTGAGAAGGGCTGTCTTGTGCATTGCAGAATATTGGGCAACATCCCTGGTCTCCACTCAGCTGTCAGTAGCACTCCCTCCCCGAGTTCTGACGACCAAAAATGTCTCCACACTTTGTTACACGGGAAGACCATCCACAACTGAAAACGACTGGTTCAGCCCTTTCTGTAAGATAGGCCCCATGCTAACCACTTTTCCAGGATGGCTTCAATGAACTTTCATCACATCAGAAAAGATGATGTTCATTTTTCCAAACACAAGAAATGAAGGTGGGCCATCCCCAACGCTCCAGGAAAGCAGCGATCTTCTCTGTCACGTTCACCAAGACCTATCCAACACCTAGCACAATGTCCAACACAAGTTAGGTGCTCAATAGACACACTGGACAAACAAGACTCAGGGAAGCCAAGCAAATTCCTTGAGGTAACAGTAAGAGGTCTCAGTCTCTAATCCAAACGCATCTTAGACTCTAGATCTGAGTTTGCTCCCGTTCCTAATAGTGGTTCATTGTCCCGGTATCCACAGTTCCAGTACCACTCAAAACAGGAATCCCTAGTTCCTTGGTTTCCCATCCCGGGCTCCCGGTTCTCGCGAGCAGGCTACGGGGGTGCCCAAGTTCGCCCCCAAACCTCTCTCGTCGGGAATCCAGGTTTCGCATCTTCAGCGGGTGACCTGGATGTCCCCTCATCGGGGCTGGAGGGTATACCTGGATCCCGATCCCCTCTCTTGGGCCCGATTCTCCCTGCCAAGGAAGGCCCTGGCGCCCGCCCCCACCCCCGCGGCTCCTTACGAAGCTGAGCGTGGGGCCCGGGCCGCCCTTCCTCTTCGGATCCCCAGGACCCGAGGCGGCGGCGGTAGCTGGCTGATCCGGTCGCGGCGGGCCCGGGGGCGGCTCCTCCTGCCGCTGCCGCTGCTCCTCCTCCATCTTCCGCTTGAACAGCTCGAGGAAGCTGCCGTCGTTGGCGAATAAGTTCACGCCGCCCGACACCGGGCTCGACACTTCCTCGTCCCCGCTCTCGGGCGATGTCCCAGGCCCCGACTCAGCCCATCGGCTCCCGCCGCCACCGCCCGCCGCAGGGCCTGCCGCCTCCCGGCCCGGAGGTTCCGCCCGTCTCCCTCGGGCGGCCATTTTGTCACCAGGTGCCGCGCAAAGGACTTCGGGAAGGTTGCTCGGCCCCGCGCTTGGCGCCCGACTTGTCAGGTCCCGTGCAATGCATGCCGGGAAGAGCGATCTGACTCCGAAGCGTCCGCAGTGGGGGCGGGACCTGAGGGGTGGGGCGAACAAGAGGTAAAATCTGGCGCTGCGTACCCGCGGGCTCAGACTTGGGCAGGCGTTTAGCAGAGACGGACTCCCAGAAAATGAGGCCATCGTCTAGGGCTGTAGCTGGCTCTCCGCAGTGAGGTTTCCGCTTGGGACTGGGGTCGCATAGATTTGCAGGACTAGAATCCCCTCCTTGGCACCAGAGATAGTCTCAGTGAGAAGTATCCTTTTTGAGGCTGTGTGCTCAACTGACACCTTGGAACATAGATCCCTAACTAGGTCTAGAGAGCCTGGATCCCCGGATTAGAAATGAGTGTTCTGGGTTGGGGTCCTGTCTCTGGGATGGAGCTCTCATTTGGGAATGCGGACACAGCTAGCTCTGTGGAGATGTGGTCCTCATCTGAGAATCGGGTTATTTTATGGGCTAGAATACTGATAAAGCTGGAGGTATTTCTAAACTGGAGTCCCCTAGTTTAAGAGTGTCCGCCAAGGGCCTGGACCCCAGCTTGTAATTCTACCCAGCGCAGTGGTTCAAACGGAATTCGCTGGAGTTTCCCCTTCCACGGGGAGCAAACTGCAAGGAGGAGCGCAGTTGCAGGCACGGTCCCTGCCCTGGTTTGAACCGCAGGGGGTTTCAGGGAGCACTGGACAAGGATCTGCGGACCTTGCTCACAACTGGAATCGTTCTCCCTCTAGCCCACTCACAGCCCCGGGACCTGTCTTCAGCCAACTAAACAATTCGTCTAGGATTGGTTTGCGTCAGGAACCATCTGGCTCACAGGAGACGGACCTAAGAGAGGGTTTGGGATCCAATTTGGAATATAGGGATGAAAAGACCGACATGAGATTGAGCCTATGGAGTCAGGCCAGGGAGGACCTGGGATACAACTTCACCGAAAGGGCCTGAACCGGGTGTTTGTCTGGTTGCTAAGGAGAGGCTG
Source organism: Macrotus californicus (assembly GCA_007922815.1). Classification (NCBI taxonomy): domain Eukaryota; kingdom Metazoa; phylum Chordata; class Mammalia; order Chiroptera; family Phyllostomidae; genus Macrotus; species Macrotus californicus. The sequence goes on along the minus strand of VMDR010000118.1, from coordinate 334,764 downwards.
GAGGCTACCGGGACGTGAGAGTGATTGGTGAAAGTAAAAAAAGACGTAGCCAATGAAAAGAGAGCTGCAAGACTTAGGGTCCAATCAGTAAAGGGGAGTATTCTGGAACGTGCCAATATGTTAATTAGTCAGGGGGCGTCTTTGAGGAAACGTAGTCAACAGATTGACAAGGCAAACCCTGGAAAAGGAAAACATTCAAAATATAGCTTCTACTGGCGCCTAAAAGTCAGGGTAAGAGGAAATTAACTCCGGCTTCTAGCCCTGACGGAGATATGATAGGGAATTTCCCCTGTAGGTGCCTTTCGTGGTGCGCTCCGCTTGATCACGTGAGCCAGTTCCAAGATGGCGGCAGGGGTGGCCGGGTGGGGGGTTGAGACAGAAGAGTTCGAGGATGCTCCTGATGTGGAGCCGCTAGAACCCACACTTAGCAACATCATCGAGCAGCGTAGCCTTAAATGGATCTTCGTCGGTGGCAAGGGTGGCGTTGGCAAGACCACCTGCAGGTAAAGAGGCTGTGGCGGGGGCCGGGAACACCGGTGGGATGTACCACTGGTCGAAGGGGAGGCCAGTGACCGGCTCTTCCACCCCGAGCCGGACACGGGGGCTGGGCCGGGGTCTTCCGGGTTGTACTCTCCTGAAGTTTCCTGAAACAAATGGAGGATAACTCCTGAATGCAGGCCTGGCAACCTCTGAGTTGGACCATCCGCGTTGGGGCTCAGGGACCGAACCACATTGAACCGAGTGCACGGGGGCCATCAGAGCACTTAGATGTCCCAATCAACTGGACCATGCCAGAGTGAGCTCAGAGTAGGGGGAGAGGCACCGGGGCAAGCCATCCTAGTCTAGTTAACTTTGCTACGTTATGCCCACGTGGGGATGGGGAGGGGGTGGGAGTGGAAGAAGGGAGAGAGGGCACGAGATTAGGCTATGCCAGCAAGCCGGTAGGAGGGGGAGGAATCCCTGGGGAAATTATCCTGGGCAAGTGGGCTGAACCATCCTGAGTTTCGCAGAAGGTTCAGAGGGCCCCTTAGCTTAGCTTTGGGGGGCGTGCAAGGGACCCCGTTATCTATGCTGACTGAACAGGTGGACCATGCCACTTTGTGCCAGCAAAGAAGTAGGCATCAGGCCAGACTGAACCTCACCACTCTAGCCAGGTACAGGAGTTGTAGGTGAGGTCTAAGAGGGTCCCTCTGCAGGTACTGAGGCTTGATCTCACAATTACCCATATTCTCAAAGACCCTGCTTCTGGGCCCCACATCACCTCATGCAGACCTAGAAAGTAGAGACTGATCCCTTACTTTTTGATTTTTGACTTTTTCCTTGCCCAGCTGCAGCCTGGCAGTCCAGCTGTCCAAGGGGCGGGAAAGTGTTCTGATCATCTCCACAGACCCAGCCCACAACATCTCCGATGCATTTGACCAGAAGTTCTCCAAGGTGCCCACCAAGGTCAAAGGCTATGACAACCTCTTTGCCATGGTGAGTAGAGTAAGGCTCAGCTCCCTACTCTGGCAAAGGCCCATTCAGGCCTTTCCTGTGAACACCTACTATCAGCTAGAGTGTCTTGCCCAGTCTACATCCTTTGCCTCTCCAGTTTCACTCTTTCTTCACCATACCCAGAGTGAAACCACTGAGGAATGCTTGTGGAGCGGAAAGGAAGCCAGAGTGACTGGAGCTTAGTGAGCAAGGGAAGGGAGGTATCAGAGAGGTCAGTCGGAGCCACGTGGTGTGGGACCTTGTAGGCTCCTGGGAGCAGTTTGGCTTTGATTCCAAGTTTAATTTTGAGCAGAGCAATGTCATAGCCAAATTCATTTTTTCAGAAGCTTCCTGCGGCTGCCATGCAGAACTAGATTGTAAGTTGAGGCTGGAAGTAAGGAGACTAACAAAGAGTCTGGGTCAGTGACCAGGCAAGAGATGATGGCAGCCGAGATGATGGAGGAAGAATGTTGGGGGAGAAACGGTTAGATCAGGACGTCGCTTGGAAATAAAGCACTGCATCTGCTTGGTTGGAATATGCAAGGGAAAGAAATGAATTGAGTGCATCTCTTAGTTGGCTCTTGAGCAGCTGGGATGGGGAAGACTAGGACAAGAGCAGGTTTAGAAGAGACAAGTCAGGAATTCCATTTTGACTTCAGGGAGTCCAGTGTGCCCGCTGGACATCTTAAGTGTGGACATCAGGACAGTGGCTTAATCTGTGAGCCTGGAGCTCAGAGGAAGTTGACGTTGAGTTGGGGGTCCTGGCCCCAAGGATGGTATTTAAAGCTGTGTAAGTGAATGAAAGTGCGAGAGAACAGAGAGGCCCAAAAACAACCTGACAGCACATCTGCATTTAGGGTCCAGTAGTGAAGAAGACCAAGAAGGAGCCACCAGGGAGGTCTCGAGAGAGCCAGAGGGTATGGGCTCCAGATCTCCAGGAGGACAAAGGAACTTGGGCAGGAAGAGGTTGTCCACTCCAGCAGGCATGTCACTTTTAAAGAGACTACCCTGGGAGTGCGGGGGGCAAAAGCTGGCCTGCAGTTCGTGAGTCAAGGTGGAGACAGTAATCACCATGATGGGGGCTGAAAAAGGGAGTCATTACTGGAGGGAGATGGAAGAGGGGTTAAGGAGGATTTCTTTTTTTAGAAAGGAGCTGCTGGAGCGTATTTGTTTGCTGATGTAAATACTCCAACAGGGAGGGACAAGTGATGTTGCAGAAGGGAGTGAGGATGCCAGCAGGGGACTGTCCTCAGGTGGGAGTGAGCTCCGTCCAGCACGCAGACCCATAACTTGGCCTCTCCAGGGACAGGGATGCGGAGGCAAGGCAGGGGGACTAGGGCATTTCCCAGAGATAAGGGTATTGACAGCCAGTGGTTTTTCTTTCTCTTTGAGACCCAGGTGAGGCACGCGTCTCAGCAGAGAACAAGGAGAAAATGGGACAGACGGGGTTTAAGGAGGGGTAAGCTGTGACATAAACACTTCCGAGGGTGGATTGTCTGGCTGCCCATGGGAGTTTGTGATTAGGAATGGGGAGCAAAGCGGGAACTATTTGTCAGGTGTGTTCCCCTGATGCTCAGCGCAGTGCAGCCACACCAGAGGCCCAGCAATAACCAGGATAGGGACTTTGCCAGCCACAGAGGGAAAGGGGAGTGTTTGTAGCAGCAACCTATGGAGCCTGGGCTGGGTATGGGTGTCAGCCAAGAGGGACACCAACAGTGAACTGGGGTCAGGGGAGAGGGGACAAGGTGGCCCAAAGAGGTTTAAATAACTGAGGCAGGAGGCAGAGGCCCAGGTCAAAGAATGGGGTATGTGAGCTCAAAGGTGATCCAGTAACTAGGAATAACCCATCAAGGGTGTAACTGGGTGTGACGGGTGGGGTGATGGGTGGCAAGCTCCATGCAGGGAAATGGACCTCTGAGGCCAGTGAGGGGAGCTTCATCACAGGACCCATGAAGCCACCAAGATGAGGTGCCATAGGAGGATAGAGAACGAGGCATCAAGTCCAGGACTGGCCAGGGACACTGGGAATACCTTTGTAGATTCCACATCCATGTTGAGGACCTCCTGTGTACCAGACAGTTTCTGGGGCTGAAATTCTGGTTGGGGGGACAGATGAGGAAGGTAATGAGTAAGTCACGTGAGGAAAGGCTGGTTGTTAAGGAAAAAGGAAGGCAGGGCAGTGGGGGCTGCAGATGTACTGTTAGATGAGATGGTGAGGGAAGACTCACGTTAGAGGAATAATCTGGAAGCAGTCAGGGGCCCGGGTGAGGGAAATAGCCAACGAAAGTCCTGCAGAGGGCTTTGGCTTCCCTCTGGGGACACTGATCGCAATTCGCAATTTTCCATCTGTTTTTGAAATAGTTTGACCCTTTGTGCAGTCTGGAGACCTTAGTGCCTGAGGGAGGGCCATACACTGGGTTTCCCAGTCTCTTCCCTGATGGAACCTGATGCAGGGCCAAGGTTGGGGCCTTTTATGGGCTCCCCTGGTGCCCACCAGGGTGAGAAAGCCCTGGGAGTAGCAGCAGCAGCAGCAGCCTGAGTCTCGATCCCTTGCCACCTCCCCCCCCCAGGAGATTGACCCCAGCCTTGGCGTGGCAGAGCTGCCTGACGAGTTCTTTGAGGAGGACAACATGCTAAGCATGGGCAAGAAGATGATGCAGGAAGCCATGAGCGCCTTCCCAGGCATCGACGAGGCCATGAGCTATGCGGAGGTCATGAGGTCAGGTCCAGCAGGCTAGTGCTCCCCGGGGCTGGGATGGAAGAAGAAGTAAAGTGGGCCTGACCCTCATCTCCCTGCAGGCTGGTGAAGGGCATGAACTTCTCAGTGGTGGTGTTTGACACGGCGCCCACGGGCCACACGCTGAGGCTGCTGAACTTCCCCACCATCGTGGAGCGGGGCCTAGGCCGCCTCATGCAGATCAAGAACCAGATCAGCCCCTTCATCTCACAGGCAGGCAGGGCCCCAGGGCATCCAGGTCTCCCCTGAGTGGGAGCCAGTTCCCAGGCCCCCAGATAATGCGGTGACAAAGGCCTTTCCCACACACAATCCCTCTGGGTCCACGGTTCCTGATAGGTGGGGTGGCTGTTCATTATGGGAGGACTGTTCCCCTCTAGGGGACTTAGTGTCTCCACCCCCGCCTACTGGGTGCCCCAGACAGAGCTTGAAAGCACATTTCATAGCCAGGTGGCCCAGATTCAAATGCTTTGCACTCTAGTGTGACACAGCTGTGTGACAAAGGCAAGTCACTCAATTTCTCTGGGCTTCACCTTCCTTGCCTGTCTAATGGAGAGTATGTGAGTGTTGCCATTTATTATTATTAGCATGACAACTTGACAAACATACCTACATACATATCCCAGCCCCCAGGTGGGTATGTGGTCCCCCAGTGGGGACCTGTGCCTCAGGTAGTCATATTTGTAGAGCACTTAACTCTGTGCCAGGCACTGTTCTGAGCGTGTGACATGTGTCAACTCATCTAGCATACCAGCTGTCGGAGGTAAGGTCTACATATGGGGAAATTAAGCCTTCAGGAGGTCAAGCCACCTGGCCATGGTCCCCCAGAAGAGGCAGAGCTGGGATTTGACCCCTCAAGGGGTCAAGGGTCCACACCTTTAACCACTGGGAGGTGTTAGGAGCCATCCACCCTGGGTGTTTAGCAAGCCCCCAACCCAGGAGGTATAACAGCCCCAGGTAAGCCTTGAGCCCTCCCGTGTCCTTCCCCCAGATGTGCAACATGCTGGGCCTAGGAGATATGAATGCAGACCAGCTGGCCTCCAAGCTGGAGGAGACGCTGCCCGTCATTCGCTCTGTCAGCGAGCAGTTCAAGGACCCTGTGAGTCATGGGACAGGTGGACAGTGAGAGGCTTTGGGGACAGGGATAGCACCTGGCCCTCACTGTCCTCTCTCATGCCCTGCAGGAGCAGACAACTTTCATCTGCGTGTGCATCGCTGAGTTCCTGTCCCTGTATGAGACAGAGCGGCTGATCCAGGAGCTAGCCAAGTGCAAGATTGACACACACAACATCATTGTCAACCAGCTTGTCTTCCCGGACCCCGAGAAGCCCTGCAAGATGTGTGAGGCCCGCCACAAGATCCAGGCCAAGTACCTGGACCAGGTGTGCATGCCCAGCTGCCCACTCAGCCCTCACACCTCTGATCCTGGCAGTGGGGGCCAAGACCAGCCTAGCCACAGCCTGCCAGGCATTTACTCCGTGCTCTTTTTGCTTCATCCAATCTCTGACCTCTGCCCCAGCCTCCTGCCTTTCACCCCTACTTCAGACCTTTCCCCTTAGTTTGGCCCTGGAGGACTGTGGCAAGGCTGGCCTGGATACCTCTGGCCCTGGGGAGCTGGAGGTCCAGCCCAGGGATCTCTGACCTCACTGGTGCTCCTACCTGTGACCCTGTGAAGCCTCTGACCCTGGGAGGCCCCTAGCCTAAGCCCTTCATTCGACCCATATTCTGTCCCTGCCCTACATCCAGCCCCCTGATCTCTGCCCTCTGCTCCCTGCCCTCTGCCCTGGCCACAGATGGAGGACCTGTACGAAGACTTCCACATTGTGAAGCTGCCTTTGCTGCCCCATGAGGTGCGTGGGGCAGACAAGGTCAACACCTTCTCTGCTCTCCTCCTGGAGCCCTACAAGCCACCCAGCGCCCAGTAGCACTGCTGCCAGCCCCAGCTGCTACCATTTCCACCCACCCTCCTCCCCACCGGGGCAGAGTTTGCACAAAGACCCCCCCATAGTGCAGGGGGAGCCACTTGGGAGGTGGGAGACGGGGAGGGGGTCTGTTCCCCCTGGTGGGGCTTGGGAGGCTGTAGCTGCCCCCACCTCTCCCCGCCTCTTGCACCTCAATAAAAATTATCTTAAACCACTGTGGGTACTGATACAAGGGTTTGGGAGTCAGCACCTCCATGTAGAGTTGCACAGGTTGTACATTACACAAAGATGTTACATTTAAAGGGGCAGTTACAACAGACCTAACAAAGGTGTTTTTTAGCAGTTTTGGAAGGTGAGTGTCTTCAGTAAGGGGTGATTTTTTTAGCTCTCTATAGGTAAGGGTGTCCCTGCCACAATGTGTAGAGTGTAAGGGACATTTATCCCCTCCCTTTGAGGCTCTGAGCGTGGGAACCAGGAGGCCTCTTGGAGAGCCCCAGGCCAGTAGGGAGCAGATTAGGCCGGCAGCGGCCCAGCACTGCCTGCTGTTTGCTTTGGAAATTAGCGGGCACCCTGGGCAGAGGTTGGGCTGGCCAGACTGGGGATTAACAGTCTCCACCCCCTAATTCCTGCCCCTGTGGGGTGACATCAGCTCCTCCTAGCACAGCTACACCTGGGTACAGATTAGGGGACAGGATGGCAGAGGACACAGGCCAGAGAGACCCTGAAGTCTTGTTCTTCCTGTAGAGTCATCTCACTGAGTGTCTTCGTGTTTCTTGTAGTTTGAGCTTCGTTCCTAAAATGGAGATGTAAGTGTGGCCATTCACAGAGCCATAGGACAGATTCACATGACCCTTGAAGGGTCAGTACGGCAGCCTGGAAGGGACCCAGTGGGCCCCCTTATTCCCTTCACTCCTCCCTTTGCCACTGCCTGGACAGCCACATTCATTCCCCTCCTGGGAGACCAAGGACTGGGAAGACCTCCAACGTTTTGCAGGCTTCAAGCCAGAGCTGTTGGTGGGGGGAGGCGGGGGAAAATGGACAAGAGGTGCCTGAGGACACGTATGAGTCAGGAAGTGGTGTTCAAACTGCACACCCAGGGTCTGGGTGTGTCAGGGTGTGTGTGCATGCATATAAGGGGAACCCAGCCACCAGCCCAGACGTGTCCTTGACTCCATTGCGCTGGGTGTACACAAGCAGGTGTGGGCATGTCCAGGTGGCACTTGTAAACAAACACGGTGGTGCAGCCCATGGCAAAGACCCCAGGTTCCCAGCTGAAACACCTGGATTCAAATCCCAGCTGTGCACTGAAAGGGCTGTGTCATTTTTGCTTCATTGTCCCAGATAGTGGGAGTGATGTGCACCAATTTCATAAGCCTGCTTGTAAGGACTCAATGAGATGAAATAAGTAACCTCTTTATGACAGCACCAGGCATTCACCTGTCAAAGTGTTTGTTGTTATTCGTTGTTACATTTAAGCATGTGAACTAGCTCGGGTAATTTGCCCCTAGCCCAGCAGGGGTGCAACAGTCAGAACTTCGTGGGGACACTGTGAACTGGAGGGAATGAGCACAAGGAGGGGGAAAGAGGAGTCTGGCTGCAGGGTGTATAAAGGTACATCCTACATGGGGCTCAGTGGATTGACCACTGGCCTGTGAACCAAAGGGTCACCGATTCAATACCCAGTCAGGGCACATGCCTGGGCTGCTGGCCAGATCCCCAGTAGGGGGCACTCGAGAGGCAAACACATGTTCCTCTCCCTCTCTCTCAAAATAAATAAAATATTTTGTTCAAAAAAGATACATCCTAGCCCTGGCTGGTGTGGCTCAGTGGATTGAGCGCCAGCCTGCAAACCAAGGGGTCGCCAGATTGATTCCCGGTCAGGGCACATGCCTGGGTTGCAGGCCAGGTCAGGTCGCTGGTGAGGGTGTGGGAGAGGCAACCACACATTGGTGTTTCTTGCCCTCTCTTTCTCCCCACCACCCCTGTCTAAAAAAGATAAAATCTTTTTTTAAAAAAAAGATACACCCTAGAGAGTGGGGGACTCTGGTCAGGAATAGAGCCCCATCAACTTGAAGCCTGTCCCGTCCCCAGGGCCCATAGCTAGTAGTGCCACCCCTCATCCACTTTTATTGGCTGTCCAGCAGCTGGACAGCAGAGAAGCGGGTTTGGGGTTGGCCAACCTGGGCTGGTTCCTAATTACCGCAGGTGGGGCAGGCATCTGCCAGCCTTGGAACAAAGCATCCTGGCTGGCAGGGCTTCTGGGTGGGGCCGCATAAAGACATCTGCACTTCTAGTACACAGGGTGGACTCCTGAGCCTCCACCACTCCCACACCAGGCTGCGTGTTTGAAAGATGGGATAGGGAAGTTGTTTGTGCCAGGTTGGGAGTGACCCCTTTGTAGGCATGTTTGTGAAGGGGTTAACATCTATCCTCCGTCATTGCCAAATGTAGGGATGAGTTTTTGTGTCCCTACACTTGTGTGTTCATGGCACACAAGCTTGTGTGAGAGGGTCTGAGATCTGAGGTGTGTGTATGTTGGGGGGGGGTGTCTTACTTATCAGTGTGCAAATGCAGATGAGTTTCATGAAGGCTTGTGAACATGAGCCCATGTGGATGTGCCCCTCAGGGTCTGCGGGACTGTTGAGGGGTCACTGTTGTGTGAGTGTGTCCTTGCAGCACTGATAGATCTAAGGGACCCCAGGAGCGTGTGCAGTTGCATAGAAGGCAAGCATTCCCACATCTGGTGTGTGACCATGGGTGTACGTGCAGGAAAGGTCAGGAATAAATGCATGCTACTGACCTCTGTGGGATGGTGTGCACCTGTGTGTGTGCAGGCTTTCTGGGCTCTGAGTGGGGTCTGTGCTTAGCTGATGGTGTGATCTCAAATGTGTCTTTGTTACATAGTGTAATCAGGAGGGAATGCTGGACCTTGGGCCCCTGCCCACGTGTTCCCAAGTGGCTGGTGGCTAGGAGCCTGCTGGGATAGGGTCCATCTGCCATATACCTGAATGTCGGAGGATCTAGGCAGAGCTAAGTGACTTTTGTGACTTTCTCTGAGACAGAACCTACTGCCCTCTGGATCACCATGGGTGTCAGTGTTGAGGAAGGCTGAATCTGTGCCTGGGTCTGTGGTGTGTGTTTCTCGGTACATCTTTGTGACAGTGTATGATTACAAGTGACTGGAGTGAGCCAGCCCTGCTGAGCTCTGTGTGTGTGTGTGTGTGTGTGTGTGTGTGTGTGTGTGTGTGTGTGTGTGTCTAAGGGTGGGAAGGACATGGTCCCTGCCCCCTCCTCCAGCTCTAGTTCTAGGATTCCTTGAACCTACCAGCGAGTGCCAGGAAGAGAGACGGGGAGGAGCAAAGGAGTCCTGGGTGGATTTCTCCCCTTGTTCCAGGTAACAAACTGGCCAGATTTCTCCAAAGTTCTGAGGCTGCAGAACTTTCAGGGGGGAGGGCCAGGGAGGGACCATCCACGCCCATTCCTCAGCCCCCTCCCACCCCAGAGTCTGGCTTCAGCCTCACCCATTGCTGAAGCCACCTGCCCACCTTGTCCCTGTCCCCGTGTGTCCTGCACCCTCCATCAGGTGAGAAGGGCTCAGGCCCAGGGGAATAGGAGACTCTGAGGACAAGTGGACCTGTGGACAGGAATCAGGCATGAATCCATCAGAATCCTCAGAGTATGGAGTGGGAAGCTTAGAAGGCTGGACAACGAACAGAGGAAAGATGAAGGTGGACCCAGGAGAAGGGGAAGAACAATGAAGTGGGGAGGTGGATAGGCTGGGGCAGCTGTGCAGGAGAGGGGGCCTGCTTGATGCAGGCGGAGTGTGGGAGGGGAACTGGGGGCCTGGAGGCTTGAGGACATGGCTTTGGAAAGAGTGTGGCAGTGGAGGAAGGGCAGAGACTGGGAGCTGGGGAAGTTGGGGGCGAGAAGAGGTGGGATAGAGAGAGAGGAATGGTGTTGGGGGGGACAGTCAGAGCCCTGAAAATCCAGAAACAGAGGCACTGGGGACTCGGGGTGTAGGGGAGGTTTCAGATGGAGCCCAGGTAATGTGGATGGGGTGGGATCGAAGACACCTCCATTAATTCACGGGTTTGGGAGGTCGGGGCTGCTGAGAGGGGCTGAGGAGGCAGGCACAAGATGTGGAAAGCAAGAGTCCAGAAAGGGGGTGGCCTGCAGGAGAAGGCTTGGGGAGGGCTGGCAGCTAGGGGTGGGACTGAGCAAGGCTGGGAGGAGACTGGACTGAGGAGGTGGCTGGGCAGGGAGGGAACGTTGAGCTGAGTCACCCCATACCTCTCTACCACCGCCCCCAGCCCCTCCCTCCAGGTCCTGTACGTGGGTCACAGGTGGGGGTCGGGTCTGGCCTCACCTTCTCTCGTCCCACCTGCCAGTGCCGCAATGACCGTCACCTACACAGCCCGTGTGGCCAACGCACGCTTTGGCGGCTTCTCGCAGCTGCTATTGCTGTGGCGCGGCAGCATCTACAAACTTCTGTGGCGGGAGCTGCTCTGTTTTCTCGGGCTCTACATGGTGCTGAGTGCTGCCTATCGGTGAGGTGGCCGGGGGTGAGCGTGCGGGTCAGGGTGAGCTGGGAAGAGGCCAGGGTGTGGGGCACCGGAAGAGATTGGCAGCTGAGTGGGCTCCGCTGTGACACGCACCCCTCCCTGCAGCTTCGTGCTGACTGAAGAGCAGAAGCGCTACTTCGAGAAGCTTGTCATCTACTGCGACCAGTACGCCAGTCTCATCCCCGTCTCCTTCGTGCTCGGTGTGTTCCGGTGTGTCGGGCTCCCGAGTTCCCCATCCCTCCACCCAGAGAAACCCCTTCATTCCTTTTGGAGATTCCCTCCATGCCTGCCCCTCTGAGAGCCTCCTCAAGTCCAGCCCCACTGATCCCCCTTTCTGCATCCTCTATGCCAGGTATGGCCCTTTGGCTATCACCTGGTTACAGTGCCCCTTTGAGAGGGTACCATGTCACCCATATGTTTTTTCCTGGGCATCTCAGGGACTCCTACCTGTGTCTGCATAAGATTACTAGTGCCTCCCTCCCCGTATCTTGGGCTCCAAGGATGAGACCACCTCCAGGGACCTCGTATGAATCCATCCTCTCAAGTCCAGCTTAGGAAGAATTTCTCTGACAAGTCCTGGCCCCCAGCCTCCTTCCCATTGTTCTCTGCACACAGGGGTGACCAGCCTGCTCCAGAGCCCTTGACATAGATCCTGTGGCAACCCCTTTACTCATCTCTGGCTCAGGGGCTCCCCGCGGCCTTGGGGAAAACCTGCCCAAGAGCCCTGTGTCTCTGCCCCCAAATAGGAATCCCAGTGCCCCATCTCAGGTGACTCCCTACTAGCCAGAGTAACCCAGACTACTACAGCAACTCTGACCTCAGGGCTAGACCCCCAATTGGCCCTGCGTGGTCAGAGCGGCCAGCCTGCCCCGTGTTGCTGATGCAGATTCTATTTCACTCCTCTTCCCACGACCTGGGCCCCCGAATCCCTGGCCCTAGTGTCCCCACTGAGCTCTCTATTCCCGGCTGTGCGCAGGCTTCTATGTGAACCTGGTGGTACACCGCTGGTGGAATCAGTACCTTTGCATGCCGCTGCCCGACGCCCTCATGTGTGTAGTATCGGGCACCGTGCACGGATGCGACGAGCGCGGCCGCCTCTACCGGCGCACACTCATGCGCTACGCAGGGCTCTCGGCAGTGCTCATCCTGCGCTCGGTCAGCACCGCGGTCTTCAAGCGCTTCCCCACCATAGACCACGTGGTGGAGGCTGGTGAGGCCCGGGCTGGAAGCAGGGCGGGTTGGGGGCAGGGAGGGGAAAGAGGGGCAGGGCCATGACCGAAGTCAGGGCGAGTGACCCCAGTAAGGACGGGAAGGTGGGCAAGTGACACCCGACTTCACTTCTCCAGGGTTTATGACCCGCGAAGAGCGCAAGAAGTTCGAGAACCTGAACTCACCCTACAACAAGTACTGGGTGCCCTGCGTCTGGTTCTCTAACCTGGCAGCACAGGCCAGGCGCGAGGGCCGCATCCGCGACAACAGCGCCCTTAAACTGCTGCTTGAGGTGAGCTCACCAGCTGGTCGTTCATACAAAATACCGCAGAAATTGTACCCCACCCTCCTGGAATTGTCTCAGACGACGGCCTGCCATGCGCCCCCCACGAGGCTGATTGGAAATACTCTTACCTAGCAGCCCCCCGGTGCGCATCTATCTCTATGGGCCCCCACCCCAAGTGTGCAGTCAGAAGCCATCACCTTCCACCAGGCAGCCAGGCACCTTTGTCCCAAGTACCCACACTTCATCCCCACGTGTGAGCTCACAAGTCCGGCCCCTCATACCTCATATCCACCCCCAGGAGCTGACTGTGTTTCGGGGCAAGTGTTCGATGCTCTTTCACTACGACTGGATAAGCGTACCCCTTGTCTACACCCAGGTAACCCCACCGTACCCGTTTAGATCCATTGTCAGGTGCACTGGTCTCAAGAGGAAACTGAGGACCAGCTAAGCCTCCATCATAGTGACTCCCTATCCTAGCCCTGGTCTCTCCACAACCCCTGAGGCCCGGAGAGCCCTGACTAGGCAGCCGCCCTCCCCCAGGTGGTGACCATCGCAGTGTACAGTTACTTCCTGGCCTGCCTCATCGGTCGGCAGTTCCTAGACCCCACGCAGGGTTACGAAGACCACAATCTTGATCTGTTTGTGCCAGTCTTCACTCTGCTGCAGTTCTTCTTCTATGCCGGCTGGCTTAAGGTGTGTGCCCCCCACTACCACCAGGCCAGGACTCCAGGAGTGGGGTGGGCAGGGGTTCTCAGGTCTCTGCTTATCTCGCTCCTCCCCACTAAGGTAGCAGAACAGCTCATCAACCCTTTTGGAGAGGATGACGATGATTTTGAGACCAACTTTCTCATTGACCGCAACTTCCAGGTGAGACTCAGTTGCAACCATCCCCTGGCTTCCAAAGTGGCCCTGGCCCCAGCCATGCCATGACTTGCCCAGGCGTGGCCTCTGAACCATCCCTCTCTCTTTGTTATCATACTCCTACCCATCCTGAAGGGTCCACCCTCCGTGCCCGTGCTTTGCTACCCCTCCTTCCCACCTAGCCCGCTGTCCGCGCCTGCAGGTGTCAATGCTGGCGGTGGATGAGATGTACGACGACCTGGCCATGCTGGAAAAGGACCTGTACTGGGACACCGCAGAGGCTCGAGCCCCCTACACTGCCGCCACGGCCTTTCAGAGACAGCAGCCCTCCTTCCAGGGCTCCACCTTTGATATCACGTGAGCCAATGAGGTGGGCGGGGCCTCTTGGGGCGAGGCTTCTGGCTCTGCGGGGAATGTCTCATTGAGGGGACTGTGGGTTACCATAACAGGGCTAAGGGCTAGACTTGAGATCTGGGTCTAAGAGCTAAAGTCTATGAGGATAGGGACTGGGGTCAAAGTCTGGGACCAGGCCACTAAATGGGGTCAGAGCTAAGGGCTAAGGTGTATGAAGACTGGACAGTTGGCCAGAGCCGATACAACGCCACAACTAAGGCTTTGAGGCCTAAGTTTGAGCAGAGCCAGAGTCAAAGGGTAGGGCCAGGCTCTAGGGTGAGGGGTCAAGTTCTTTTGGGGTAGGTGAGACAAATGGGTGGGTGGAGCTAGGAAAAGCAGCAGGCCTCGGCCTCAGCTTTTTCGACCAAGGAGAGGAGTGAGGTCACAGTGCTGACCCGCTGTTCATGCCACAGGCTGGCCAAGGAGGACATGCAATTCCAGCGGCCCGATGGTGTGGACGTGCCGCTGGGCGAGGCGCCTAGTGACTTCTTGCAGCGCCTCCTGCCAGTAGGCCCGGGCATGGCTGCCGGAAGCCTGCTGGGCAGGCGACTGTCTTTGCTGCGCCGCAAGAACAGCTGCGTGTCAGAGGCATCCGTGGCCGCCAGCTGCACGAGTGCCCTGGATGGCGCGGCCTCGGAGTGCGGCTGCGGGGACCTAATACTGGACTCCAGCCTTCGAGAGCCGGACCTTGAGCCCTCCACTGGGCCAGAGCCTCCAGCACCCGGGCCTGCTGCTGAGCCCTTCACTGCAGTGCCCATGCCAGCTCCCCGGGGGCCGGCTCCACCCTGGCTGCCCAGCCCCATTGGTGAGGAGGAGGAGAGTCTCACCTGAGACCCTGGGGCCCAGGATCCCAGGAACAGGGAGCCAAGATCCACACTGCACCCAAGCAGTGGTTGGGGTCTGAATAAGCCGCGTGTGGACTTCACCGGCTGGTTTTTGACCAGTTCCCGCTACCTGTGCTCCTGCCTTCACATTTGTCCTGCGTCTCCTGTGGGCCAGGCACTGGACTAAGGGCGAGGGATTCTTTCAGCTGCTGATCAGCTCATCCTTCCCACCAGCTCTACTTCCCACCCCATAATGCCTGAGAGGCCTCTTTCAGTGTGTCCTGCCTTTATTGTTTCCCTAAAATGGGATGTGATTGCCTACATCTTTGAGTTATGAGGATGGTAATGAAATGATAGCTTTAAAGTGTTTGGTACGTAATAGGTGCTCAATAAAATGTTAGTGGTTTCTACTCAAATGTTGTTAGCCTGACTTCCTGCCAGGCATTGTGCTGTCAGACCAGAGAAATTGTCCAGGTTATTTCACGATGGCCTGATACTTCTTCCCAAACTCTGCTCTCTGAAATGGCCCCATCACTGCACATGAGTTTGTCCATTTATCAACGTACCAGTCACAGTCCCAGGGGCACAGCTTCCTCTGTCAGCCTTGATTTATGGTTCTGCAAGCAACCTCTCCACCCCAAATCCCTGAATTTTCAGATACCCTTCTAGTGCTCCTGGTCTTACTCCACTCACATGCCAATGACTCCTGTATTTAGAAGTCCAGCCAGGACCCCTCCCCCATTTCTAGATCCATAGATCCAACTGTCTTCTCAACGTCTCCACGTGGGGATCTCTCAGGCATCTGGGACATAACATGTCCCTGAACCAGCTCTCTATTGGCTCCCCAGCCTCTCTTTGTTGGCTTTGTTCTTCCAAATAGTGAGGCCAAAACCTGGAATCATCAACCCCTCTCTTTCTCTCACCCCCATTCACATCAACCCAGCAGCAAATCCCATTGGCTTGGTCTTCAAATTGTATCCAGATTCCAGCCATTCTGCCTTCCTCTAGGGCCCACACCATGACTAGAGCCCCCAGTCATGCACCCACCCAGCTGGACTAGTAACCCGTGCCCTTGTCTCCCAGCTCGGGTCCTAACACCCTAGTCAGTTCCGTCCACAGCAGCCACAGGGAGCCTTATGAACCAGGTAACATCCTTCCTTTGTTTAGAACCCTCCATGACTCTTACTCCACTTAGAATAAAAACTAGTCTTCCACACAGGTCAGGAGGCCCTGAACAAGCTCCCTGTCCTCGTCTCCTCCCTTCTCTGTGACTCCACACGGTCCCTCTAACCCACCCAGCAAGGTCTCACCTCAGGGCCTTTGCACATGCTGTTGCGTCTGGCTGGATTGCTTTTCCCCAGACACCTGTGTGGCCACTTCCTCCCTCTGTCAGGTCTCTATTTAAATTATGTCACTTCCTTGGTAAGGTCTTCTCTTTGCTGGTCTTTTATTCAAAATCGCCACCTCTAGGAGCATTTGAGATCTTGCTCTCCAGCATGTTGTCAATTTGGCTCAAATACTTTACAAATATATATTTTATTTATTTATCTTTGGAGAGAGGGGAAGGGAGGAAGAGAAGGAGAGAAACATCCATGTGCGAGAGAAACAAGGATTAGATGCCTCTTGCATGCCCCCAACTGGGGGCTTGGCCCGCAACCCAGGTACGTGCCCTGAGCAGGAGTCAAACTGGTGACCTTTTGGTTTGTGGGATGACACCCAATCCACTGAGCCGCACCAGTCAGGGCTGGCTCAGATAAACTTTAATCAAAATTCAAAAAATAAAAAAATCACCAGCTCCCAAATCCACCTCCTGCAACCCCATCACTCCTGTTTGCTTTATTTTTCTCTATAGCACTTCTCACATCAAACTTTTATCTATTTCCTTTACTGTCTGTCTCCCTTCATTGGAAATAACAGCTTCATAAGGCAGGAATTTTTGTCTGAAGCTTCTTCAACACCCATCACACATGCACAATTACACAAACACAGATATGATGCTCACCCCTCACTGGGTACTATCAGTTACTCACAGTTGAGTAAGGCCACAAGCCAGGCCTTTCTTAAAAGCAGTGGTTTGAATCCCTGGCGCATCTTCTTCCCCTCACTAGAGTCCAGCCAGAACAGATCGAAAGTCTTTATTATTTTTCTTCTCAAATATAAAATCACTCTTTCTACCCTGGCAGCTCATTAACCCCAGGGAGAATATTAAGGATAAGAATCACATTGCTAAAAAGAACAGCCCCGTACCTGCCTCCCACCATGTCCTGTACCCTTGTCTCATGCAGGAGAGGAAAAGGCACAAGTCATGATCTCAAGGCTCTCAAGCAGCTGACCCAGGCATGATGCTGGGCCTCAAGGGAGTTGGGGGAATCCAGGGGGAATCCAGGGTGGACCAAGCCCTGACTGGCTGGGCAGAAGGCAGGATCCTGAGGTACATCAGTGCTTGTCGGTGGAGCGCATGTTCAGGGATGCTAGGCGTCCCAAGGGTCCACGGCGAGCGTTGGTGGCCAGGCGCTGTTGGGCCAGGAATGACTGGGCATGGGCGGGTGCCCGCTCTTCCCCTGCTCGCTGCTGTAAGGCCATGCCCTGCAGGGAGGGGTGTGGTTGACATCAGACGAGCCCAGGGGATGCCCCCAACACTCCAACCCCGGTGGTGGTATACTCACCATATTATACCAAGCACTAATGAGCAGCTTTTCTTCCTGCTCCCGCTGACTTCGACTCTTCTCAAAGTCCATCTGCCAAGGAGGCAATAGTCAAGGGCCTGGATGTGCTGGGGGCAATGAGAAGAGATGAGGGCACCCACCTCCAGGTGCCGGATTCGGACTTCCCGCTCCCGGAGCTGCGTCCTCAAGGTATGGAGTTCCGGAAGCGCCCCCCTGGGTGGCCGCTGCTTTGGTTCCAGGGTCTGTATGACCTAGGGGTTGGGGAAGACACAGCCTTGGCCCTGGCCTCACAGGCTGTTCAATGCACTGGGGTGTGTTAAGTGTGACAACTCATGGCCGTGGTGTAGAAGTCTGTGACATGACTAGGCGTGGAGGTGGGGGGCAGAGATGTGCAAACTGGTGGGAGGCGTGACCCAATGAAACAGCAGCCTGGGCAGAAGGTCACTCAGCACCCTCACCGTGCGCGCCTTGTCCACATAGCGACGGTACCGCTCCTCCATGGCCCGCAAGTCTGCATCCTTCTTCTGCAGACTGTCCTGAAGCTCCTCAATACGCCTGGCTGCTGCAGGAACAAGGTGGCCTCTCAGCTCCACGTCAAGCTCAGGGCTCCCCCCACCCATCTCACTGCCAAACCCTGCTCACTGCTGCTGTCAGCAGGTGGCTCGAGCTCCTCAATGTACTCGCGCTTCCGCTGCAGCTCCAGATCTGCCTCATGCAGCTTCTGCCTGGGGGCAGGGGATGAGCAGCAGTGGTGGTTACCAAGGCATTCCCAGCTGGCTAGAAACGCCCCTGCCCGGCCCCAGAGACCTCTCTGCCTGCCTCACAAGCACAGAGGTTGTGTGCTCTGGCCCCTCCACCTCCTCTACCACCAGAGCTACAATCCTCCAGCCCTCTAGTCAGGTGGCCCCTGGGCCAGCTCCCTATCTATCCACTTCTCCTGTTGCAGAGGGCACATGCTGATCCAGTCACCACTACCCCTTGCCAGCCTCTTCTATTCTCAACCCTTCAATACCATCTTCTACACCGTAGCCAGCGATCTTTCTAGAATGCCAATTTCTTATAACAAAAGAAAATGCAAGCTACAAGATTTGATAACATCCCTGTAGGTGACACTATTATTGTGCATTGAACATGAAACACAGTACGACATCTACTAGCTCTGTCCACTGAAATGACCAAGGCATGTGCCTTCTGAGCCTCCAGTTACACTTGTGCGATGCACTTGCACACAAGTCAAACAATGCATATGCAAGGTTGTACACTTTGTTGCTTTGTTTGAAATTGCAAATACCTAGAAAGAGTGAGTTAAATACATTTGATATTCACAAAAAAATGCTAGCTCTTCTTGACGATAATTCTACAGAAGAATTAAGCCCTGATGTCCCAGGTATCCAGCCTCTGTAAGGAAATAACTTTTTCTGTGCTCTGGGTCAGCCTCAGCTACATTCCATCACTGGCCAAAACTGAGAAAACCACCACCCAAATCATTTCCAGTAAGACCTAGTTTCCCCATGGAGCCCCCGTTAACACAGGCTACTATATTTATAAAAAAGAGTGACTATTCGTTTGTAGAAATTTCCCTGTCATCTTAAGTAGGAAAAGCAAGTGCAGGCTAACACATATTATACTACCTTTTGGGTAAATAAGGAATGAAAATAAAAATCTACATTCACACTTATTTGTATTCGGTTTTAAAACTCTGGAAGGAGAAAAGCTTTGTAAAGTAAATGACTGTCTAACCACCATGCTGTACACCTGAAACCAGCACAAAATAATGTAAACTGTAACTGAAAAGAAAACAGTCTGGAGGGATTCCCATAATAAATGAATAGGGATGCAGTGGAGTAGGGCGGAGACTGAGCCAACCAGGGATTTGGGGAGGTACACATTTTGGTTTTTAAACTACAAATGTGATTCTATTTCAAATAATTTTTTTTTTCAGATTTATTTACTTTTTAGAGTGGGGGGAGGGAGAAAGAGAGGGAAAGAAACATCATTGTGTGAGAGAAACACCAATCAGTTGCCTCTCACTTGCCTCTCACAGGCCCTCAACTGGGAACCTGGCGGGCAAGCCAGGCATGCGCCCTGATTGGGAATTGAACCAGCAACCTTCCGGTTTGCAGGCCAGAACTCAATCCACTGAGCCACACCAGCCAGGGCTAAAACAGTTTCTTTTTTCACGGTGCACAAAGTAAAAGGCTACTATCACCTTCAACAAGGCAAGACTACCTTTCTGAAATTCCCTCTGTGGCCCTCCCATGGCTCCCCCAAAACAGTCTTTACTGCTTCTCTTGGCCTTTAAAACCCCACCAGATCTAAACCGTCAGTCTGTATTTCCACAAATGACTCTGTACCCCCCACACCTTTGCCCCAGCCTCCCCCACCACCAGGAGTGCCATCCCTCTGGGACTCACAGGTGTTC
Organism: Macrotus californicus; assembly: GCA_007922815.1. Lineage (NCBI taxonomy): Eukaryota > Metazoa > Chordata > Mammalia > Chiroptera > Phyllostomidae > Macrotus > Macrotus californicus. The sequence goes on along the minus strand of VMDR010000118.1, from coordinate 315,412 downwards.
CTGTAGCTTCCTCTTCAGCAGGACGGACTGGGAGAGAGAAGAGGCATGGGGTGAGTGGATGTCCAGAGGTCCCAACCCTTTCCTAGGGTGAGGGCAGGAGGGTCACCCTGGGGCCATGGTACTTACAATGGACTGCACAGAGCATCAGGCAGCAAGTGGGGAGAGAAAAGAGGGTTACTGGGGGTCAGGAGGCAGGGCCAGGCAGGAAGGAGGTGGGCACTCACGTCCTCCTCGGTCTTGCCCCCCTGCTCCTGCAGTGCCTTCTGTAGGTCCTCCACCTGGGCCCGCAGCTCTAACAGCTGCTGCTGGTTCAGCCTGCGGGGGTGGACGGCCGCTCAGTGCCTGCGCCCGCCCTTGGCCTATCTCCACGCCTGCACCCAGCTGCCCTCCACTGTGTCCTCACCGGTGCTGTGTCTCCAGTCCGTGGCGCGCGCGGTTGGCCTCCTCCAGATGGCGCTGCAGCTCCTCCTGCCGCTCCCTGTCGGCCGCCTCCTGCTGGCACAGACGCTTGTTTTCCAGCTGCAGCCGCAGGAGCGTCTCCCTACGGATCGGAGGGAGTTGAACAGAGCTGGGGACCAGACACACCGCAGGCCCGACGGAGGGTACTAGGAAAGGGTCAGAGCCCTAGGAAAGAGCCCAGTCAGACCGTGGGGTAGGACTAGAGGCCTGGGGACTGGACCTAGGAGTAGTGAGCGGCGATCTGGGTAACCCAAGTAGGTGGGCCTATGAGGCGGGCCTAGGGATGGAGCCAGGCAAGGGAGAGGATACAGGAACTGGTTTAAACACTGGGGAAGGGGCTGTGGAAAAGCTAGATGTAAGCCAAGACGTAGGAATGGGAAGAGCTGGGGAGGGAGAGCCCATCTGGGCAGGGCACAGGGTACTGAACCTAGCAGGTGTTACACTGAGGACAGGGCTGTGCTCTGGGGGTCAGGCCCAATTTAGGCAGGGCTGGGGCATAGGACTTTTCGTGGCTAGTGGAGCCAGATGGATTGGGCCTCATTTGTGTCCTGAGGATGGATCCTGGAGAGTAAAGCCACCAAGAGGGCGAAAGCCCGGGACAGGTAAGAGCAGAATTACGAGTGGGTGGGCCTAGGAGCCCCCCTAGGACTTCGGAAGGTAGCCAAGCTGGCTGGGCTCTGAGAGATGCTTGCACTGGGAGCAGGGCTGAGGGTGGGCACTGGTAGGTCAAGGTAGGGCCAAAGTTCTGAGTGACCCCAGGATACCTGAGCTCTGCAGGTAGCATTTCCGCTGCTAAGTTTTCCAAAGCTGGTGAGGTGGGTTCCAATGAAGGGTCTGGAGAATATGAAATAAGAAAAGTTTTCAGGTAGCTGCACAGCCCAGGCTACCATCCCTAGGGTCCTTTTTCCAAGAATAATCTTTTTTTTTTTTTAAAGATTTTTTTATTTATCTTTAGACAAAGGGGAAAGACGGGAGAAAGAGAGGGAGAGAAACATCAATGTGTGATTGTCTCCCACACACCCCCAACTGGAGACCTGGCCCACAACTCAGGCATGTACACTGACTGGGAATTGAACTGGAAACCTCTTGGTTTGCAGGCCAGCGCTCAGTCCACTGAGCCACACCAGCCAGAGCCCAAGAATCATCTTTGAGGGCTCCAGTGCAGCCAAAAGCCTGGCTTCACACAAGCTCCTACCCCCAGCCCCGCCTGATAAGAGGTCCTGATGCTTGGCCCCGCCCTGAGCTCAGAAGGAGAGCCCCTGCCTTCTGTTGGCCCTCATTACCTTTCCTCTGTAGTGTCCTCCAGCATGGCCTAGCTCTGTTCCCAGCCTAAACAAGCCTGAGGCACTGCCTCTTCTGCCTGCCCTAATGGCACCCCTCGGCCACACACACCATTAGGATCCTGGGATGGGCCCCAAACTCACCAGCCTGGGTGGGTCCCCGAGGCTGCAGCTGGGCACAGCGCAGCTCCTCATTGGCCTCCCGCAGTGAGTCCCGCTCGGCCATCAGCCGCTGGAGGGAAGGGGTTTGAGACACCACTTGAGGCCCACTTGAGTGGGCTACCCCATGATGAGCAAGGCAGGGCTTGGGCAGTGGGACCTCAGCCTCACCTCCTTCTCCTTTGTCACTGACTCATACTTTTCCTCCAGATTGCGACACTCGAATAGCCATTTCTCAGCTTTCATGGCCTCCTCCTGCCACTGGCCCTGCAGTTCCTGAACCTGAACAGAGAGGTGTGAGGACTGCACAGTGGGAAGGAGGGGCAGGGACTGAGTTCAAGTTAGAGGAGTGAGGCCAGAGGATCTAGCCTCAAAAACTTGGAGGGTGGAGCTTAAGAGAAGGGGTGTGGCCTAAATCCTAGAGAGAATCTGGCCTCCCTAAAGGGTGTGACTATATAAATATACACAAAAACAAGAGAGAGCACTCATCTCTGAGGGGGTCAGTACCATGCAGAGGGTCCCCAAAGTGAATGGAGCAAGCCATGGGAGCCCCTCCACTCCTGCTCACATACAGACACAGGCTCCCAGGCTCCCTGGCACCACAGCCCTTGCCGCACCTGCCTCCGTTGAGCCTCCAGCTGGGTGCGCAGAGAACCAGCCCTGCGCAGCTCCTCCTCTAGCTGCCGTGTGCGCTCTGCGTGGCCCGCGTTGCGCTCCTCCAGCTGCCGCACCTGCCGCCGCAGCTCTCTGAGCTCCCCCAGACGGCGCTGGCAGCTGCTCAGTGTGGCCTCCAGCTGCCCAGCACGCTCGGAGGACTGCCTGGGGGAGGGGGCAAGTGGGGAGAGATGGCTAGGGTCTGAAGTCAGGGTTCAGCTGGCCCTCAAGGCAGAAGGGGTCGTGTCAGGCTGGAGGCATTTGAGTTTGAGATGGTGGGTCTTGAATGTTAGGGGTCAGCCGGCATCTGGTACTGTCAGGGTCATTAGGGAGCATAAAGGGAGCCTTAGTGTCAGTGTTAGCCAGTCATAACCAGGAATGCTCAGGTGTGGGATTGTGGGGACAGAGAATGGCTGTAGGGTTACAGGGAGGATGATGGGGGCCCAGAGGGATGGAGGAGCCCTCAAAGACGCTTTTGGGTCATGAGGACTGTGGGGTCGATGTAGGTACTGTGGATGCAGGGGCAATGGAGTGGTCATGGGGGGAGCTTTGGGGCCAGAGCACTATGGGGTCCTTGAATTTTAACATTACAGAGGTGCCACGGGGTCACAGGGGAGCCCTGTGAGGTTACAGAAGGCACAGTGAGTCAAGGGGGTGAGTGCTGTCGGGGTGTACCAAGTGCCCTGGGGTTACCAGGGTGCTGTGGAGTCCTAAGAAGGTACAGTTGTGTCATGGGGGGCATAGTAGGGGTTACAAAAGATAGCGAGGTATTGCCTTGTTGGGTCCCGGAGGGCACCGTGGGATCCTGGGACATGATAAGACCCAGAATGGTGCAGTGGGGTCCATGGAGAACTGTGGAGGGCCCTAGGCTTGCTGGGGCTACCGGGATGCTATGAGGCCTGGGTAAAACAATGTGGGATAACAGGGGGACACTAGGGAGGTCCTGGGGAACAAACTATGGATCCAGGGAACCAGAGGACACAGTAGAGTCCAGGTAGTGTGTGGGGTTCAGATGGCACTGTGGAGTCTAGAGGACATTATCAGGAACCACTGGGCATTTCAGGATTACAGAGATACTGTGGCATCAGAAGGGCATTCTGGCAATGGGGTGTGTGGTGGAGACCCAGGGACCCCACCACTCACCGCAGCTCATCCATCTCATCCTTCAGGGTCTGCGCCTCCTGGGCCAGGCTGGTCAGTGCCTGGTTCCGCTGCTGCAGCTCCGCGACCTCCCGCTCCAGCTCTATGCATCGCAGATGATCGTCCTCCCTGCCGTTCTCCAGCCTGGGAGTGTGGAAGGGTGGGCACATGAGGGGACCGCACCCACCACAATCCCCTGGCCTGCCTGGCCCCAGCCCCAGCTGCCCACACCTGTAGTTCTCTTCCTGCAGCTGCTCCAGCTGGGACTGTAGCAGCAGCAGCTTTTTGGCAGTGAGGCCCGTGGTGATCTCGCCCTCTGGCTGGCCCACCTGCTGCCGCAGCACTGCATTCTCCTGTGCCAGGCTCTGCTTCTCCTCTGACAGGAGCACCAGCTGTGAGTAGGAGGTTCAGTGAGCTAGAGCAGGAGGGGGCTTTGCAGGTAACCCTACCCTGGAAGCACCAGTGGTCCCCCCACCTCAGCCCCACCTGCCGCTCCAGGTCCAGACAGCGCTGCCGCAGCTCATCCCCCTCATCAGCCTCCTCACTCAGGAAGTAGTACCTGCGGGACTGATGAGAGGGGTGGGGGATCGGGAGGGGCCGGGAACTCAGAAATCCAGGGGAGGAGACTAGGGGAAGGAGGCTGGGATCTCTAGGGGCAGAGAGGAGGGATCCAAGAAACCCTCAGGATTTAAGAAGAGAAGGCTGGGACCCCAGGGTACTGGAGGAAGGTGATTCAGGAACCCCAGGTTACATGCAAGGAAAGAAGCTAGGACCCTGAGGGATGAGGGTGGTTTTCAGAATTAAAGATAAGCCCCTCCTGCTGTTAGGCAGCCCCAAGAATCAGTAATGGGGTCAGGACCCTGACTAGGTCCCCCAACCCTTACCTGGCTGTCAAAGTTCCCGTATGTCTCCGGTGACAAGGTGTCGGGGGTGTCTTTGGTCAAGAACTGGAGGGACATAGGGTGGCACTGAGATAAGCTGGGCCCTCTGAGGGCACCTTCAAGGCCTCTATGATCCAGCCTGAGAACCTCTCCATCCCCCTGTCCCCAAAGCCATTTCTCCCCTATAACCCCAGCCTGAAAGCTGCCCCCACCCCCTGCCATGTGTCCAGCACACAGGGAATCCTGGTCCTTTGACTGTCACAGAGCTAGACTGTTACTTAGAGCTGGGAGGAGCTAGCAGGCACGAGACAGGGAAATCTGGCCAGCTGAGTTCCAGGCAGAACCCAGAACGTACCAGGGCAGGGCCCGTGCCCAATTGCCTCTGCCCTGCAGCTCCTTGCCACATTGGGCACCCCCACCTACCTCCTGGATGGCTTCCATCACCACATGTTGAACTGACTCCTCCAGCGTCATAATTCTCTGGATGTACTCTGGGGATCAAGGTTAGGGACACTGAGACCTGGGGAGGAGGGTTTCCTCAGGTCTCTCCTTAAGGACCCTATAACCCCCATACCTTGCTTTTTCTCACAGCTGATGGCACAGCCCAGCACCAGCTGAAGAAGCTTGCCAAGCTCTCCGGGGTGTGAGAACTGGCCAATGAGGCTCACATCTGGGAGGTGCTGCTCCAAAATGGGATGTCCCAGGACCTGAGGAGGGATGGGTGGCTGGGTGTCAGGGGCTTACAGACATTTCTCTCCTCCCAATACAGCCCCCTGAACCCCTTCAGTTACTCACACCCTGGGAGTACTCCACCAGGCTCTGTAAGATCATCTTCAGGTTGCCGACCTGAGTAGAGACAAGGAATTGTGTCCAGGGTACCAGAGCCCCCAGAAGGGGCCAGGCAGCCCTCATCCTGAATCTATCCTATTCTTTTATTTCCACCTCCCCTGCCAATTCCTGGTCATCTTATCCTGTTTCACCCCACTCTCTGTCTGAACGCCCCCTCTCCAAGTCCTGATCCATCCGGCTGCTTGCCCTTTTTATCCACCTGCTCATCTTGTTCACATGTTCCCAGAACCCAATCACTTCTTGCCACCTGCCCCCACCCCCACCCCCCCACCATTTGGCCCTAGACATCTCTCCCCTGGATTACTGCACCAGCTTCCTCTCTCTATTCCTTTCCAAGCAGTCAGGGGAAGCTTTTCTAACCCCATGCCAGGTTGTGTCTTTCCTCTGCTAAAACCCTTTCTTGACTTTGCACAGCACTTAAAATAGAATCCACCTCCCTGCCCCAGCTTGCCAGGCCCCTGATGACCTCACATACCATTCCTTTGTTCTCTGTTCTGACTCAATCACACCAAGCTTATCCCCAACTCAGGGCCTTTGCATTTGCTGTTTCCTAGCATGGGATACCATTTCTTTAAATCTTACATCAAGATCAGCCCATTTGCAGTAACCGTCCACCTACCCCCAGTTGCTCTCATTCGTGGCCTGCTTTATTGTCTACACAACTTATTGTCATCGGAAGTCAAATTTATGTTTGTGCATGCAGGTTTTTGCTACTCCTTGCTGCTTGCCCAGGCCTGCTCAATAGATGAATGAAAGAATAAACAGTTGGCTAATCACCAGACATCTGTCCCTCTCCCTAATCAGGTCTATCACCCAGGAAATATGTCTAGCTGACCCTTCCCTGATCATTCTTCACCAGTCTGTTCCCCAGTCAAGTCCACCTGTCACCTTCATTCTCCAGTTGGGACCTGGGTCCTCTGAGATGCGCTGGAGCCAGGCCTCGTTGAACCAGGAAGGGTCTCTGGGGGTGAGAAGGTGAGATGAGCTGCTGGGGGACTTTTGGGGGGACCCTCCCGCTCAGCTCCACTCACATCTGGTTCAGCACATAGGCTATGGCCAGGCCACTGCTCAGGTCCTGGGGGCTGGTGCAGGGAGATGGGACTTGGAATGTCTGCAACTGTGGGCAAGAGGAAAGCACAACAAGCAGCCTCAGGGCCTGGGATCACTGAACCACTGCCCTTATGAAGACTTTTACGGTCAGCAGAAACTTCACACGATTGAATGCAAACGGTTGGACAGGAGCTGGCCTGTTGCTCCAGCAAGTCCTTGGGGGAGTGACCTCTGCTCACCTAGGACCAGAGGGGGCGTGGCCTAACGTCACCTCTGTCCTACAAACATCCCAAGACGTGGCCAGGGCGGAACCAAATCTCTTGGTCCCCACAGGTGATGCGTCAGGAGGCCAGTTCACCTGTGCCATCGTCCCACGTGATCAGCCACGAAGGGGCGGGACCTCACCTGTTCTGTCCACGCAGACTTTCTATGTGACAGAGGCGGTTGCACAGGCCAGAGTCCAACGGCCCAGCAGGCCGAAGACCCCCCCCCCCCCATCCTCCTCCCAGCCCCAGGATAGAAAGGTGAACCGAGCCCAAGCCAGGGCTCCCAGGAGAGAACAGGCGCACACCTGTCCTGGCCCCGCCCCCGACCTACCCAGGTGAACAGAGACCCGCATAGCTCAGCCTTGTCCACGCTCATGGCTCTCGATCGGATTCGACTCCGGCTGCGGAGCCCCGCCACCGCAGCCGCCTCCAGATCCGCCACCAGCGAGCGCCCGCAACCTCGACCTCCCGCTCGGCCTAGAGTGCCGCCCCACCCCGCCCCCTGGACGCAGGGCCCGCCCTGGACACGTGATCTCCTCCCGGCGCCCGCTCAGGTCTCCAGTGCTGCCATTTTGGATCCGGGCAGCGTTCCGGTGCCCGCCGTGCCGCCAGGAGACAGACTGGGACACCTTTGCGCTTCCTGCCTCCCGGCTCTTTTGGAGAGTAGCAGAGAGCTCAGGATCATTTCTCATCTTCTGAGCCGAAACTACCCCACTCTGTCATACAGCCTGAAAGAAACTCTGTTGTCTAATCCCCTTGTAATCGTAGATTTTATCTGCGCCGGGGAGGGGAAGGCCATTACACATCCTTTGGATTTGGAAGGGGAATCCTAACGGGCTCTGTCTTCCTGGTGGAGATGACTTGGGAATCTTGCTCCTGGGTAGACGAGGGGACATGGATGAGGTCCTAGGTCGAAGGCTGGGTTATTCAGCCAGACATTTGTCCTGGGTGATGGCCAGACACATTTGCCCAGCCTGGATCGGTCCTCCACTTGAGCTTTCCCGCGCCTTCCCATCCTGAAGCCCTGAGCAGGAATCCTCGGGCTCAGAACCCGGACCAGGCCGCTCTGGTCCCCACGGCCCACCAGGGGGCGCTCAGGCCGCAGGAACGCAGTCTACCGTAGGGGCTCAAAGGAAAATAACAAGAGAAGTTAATAAAATCGCAGTCACCATTTATTGAGTGCCTACAGTATACAGTCCCTGAGCTTCACGATTCAAATGTACAGGCAGCTGCCCTGACCGGTGTGGCTCAGTTGATTGGGCGCCAATTCCTGGTCAGGGCACATGCTTAGCTTTGGGAGTTCAGTCCTCCCATCCCGGCGCCTACGAGGGGCAACTCATTGTTGTTTCTCTCGCGATCAGCGTTTCTCTCCTTCTCTTTCTCCCTCCCTTCTCTAAAATTAAATAAAAAAAAAATTTTAAGGAATGAATAAATAAATAGACGCCTGAAATCTCCCCAGACTCGGGGTGGCAAGTGGTGTTTTGATTCCCGGTTCACGCTCAAGGATACAAAGGTCCTGGGTGGACCCAGCTTTATTTAGGAGGAGGGATAAAGCCCCGACCCGCGCCCTTTGACGCCTAAGTTCTTTGACGGCCCCTCCCCCGAGGGGCGGGAGACTTAATGAGCAGTAATTAAAGGTTATTAGCTGTACCCGGAGGGAAGGGCGGGCTCTGCGTTGGGGTTGGGCCTAGGTCTGAGGGGAGGGGCTCTGATATCTCCAACCCTGAGTCTGGCTTCGCCGACCCTGCCCCCGAGCGGGTTAGGCAGGACGGCCACAGCCCCCACGCCGCTTCGCACGAACACAGTCACTCTACCACGAGACACACAGTTACAGCCCACTCAGATGTGCAGACGCACGCACGCACGCGGGGGCCTCGGAGGCTCGTCTACATTCCCACATCCCCTTCCCATGTTGTTTTCAGCCTCCAGCTCCTGGGAGCGGGTGGGAGGGGAAGTAGTGGGGAAGGGGACAAGGGCCGGCAGGCTGTGCTGGCTTCCGGACTAGGTCGCCTTCCGACAGGCGTGGGAACCAATGCTGCCGGCTCCAGCATCCTGCACCCACCGGAGGAGAGTGCCAATAGGGGGAAATGGGGCCGTCCTGGTCCCGGGTAGAAGTGGAAGGTGAGCCAGGAACTAGGACTGTTCCTGAACAAGGAAGAGGAGAGGGGCTGGGAGTATTTGTGAGAGGACCTGGTTGTCCAGTATTTGGAGACTTGCTGGGATCACCAAGTATTCCGCATGAGGTTCTAAATGTTTCGCAAAACCACAGAGGTTTTGATGTTTAGGAGGAATCTGGGAATTCAAATATTTGGAGCATGGACTTGAATTGTTCTAATGATGATATGATAGTATGGACATTCTAGATATCAAGTGACCCAGATCCACATATTTAAGGAAATGTCCCCGTGCCATCAGTTTGGGAGAGGAGCACGGAACCTCAATTTGGGGTGGCAGGAATCTCATGTTTGGGCTGTGAGGGAGCTCCAACGTTGGCAGAGAAAAGCAGTAACCGCAGCAGTAATCACTATTATGGGATGCAGGGAATCACAGTGCTGGGTGCTCCAGATACCTTCAATGAAAGAGGTCTAAAGTCCTCGTTTTGGGGCAGTCTCTATACTTGGGGGAAGGATGCAATCCCCATTTTTTGTAGAGGAAGCCCCAAAAGTTTTGGGGATGATCTGAAGGCCCCCATTTTTAGGGACAGAGTGTGCCAGTCTGGGCCAACAGCCCCCAACTGGTTTGAGGACCCCACCCCCTTCTGTCTGTTTCCAGGAACAGCTGGGCCCAGCCTGGGAAGTACTGCTGGGAAGCGGGTGACTCAACCCCTCCCTGTGGCCACAGCTGGACGCCCCCTCCCCCACCACCCCCTCTGGCCTTCACATCTGGGCAGAAACCCAGTCATGAGGGCTGGAATGGGGACCCTGGGTTCAAACAATTTGAGGATGGCACCCCTCCCCCAGGGCTAACCACAGCCAAAGGGTGGACACCATGCCACATACCATGGTGGATTCTGACAGGCCCTTTGCACTCAACACTGACATCCCTCCAGGAATTCCCATCTTGTCCCCGCCCCCCCCCTTGTGTCTGTGTCCATGTGAAATATGCTCACATTCCTATAGGTGTGAGAGTGTGGGTGTGTGATTGTGTACACATCCACTTGTGTCTGCATCCACTTGTGTCATGGGGCCCTGGAAATTTATACTACAGGCTACGTCTGTGTGACTTGGTTGGTTGTGGGGTGGAGGGGTGGAGGGGTGTCAGGGTTGGGGCACATGCTCTCTATGTGAGACCTTGCTTTGTGTCTGTAACCTGTGTCCCTTGTGTGAGAACTATGCGACAATCAGTACCTCAGTGTGGCTTTAGGTTGTTTCTGTGTGACTGTGTCCTACTTTCTATCCCTCCTATGTCTTCCTGTGATAGTGTGACCCTCTCATGTCCTTGGTTTGTCCATGTCCCCACAATAATATGGATGTCCCTGTATGTGGCCTTTGGGTTTGTCTCTGTGACCCTTCTTTACTTTGTACGCCCTTTGTGATGACCGAATGGCAGTGTGATCCATCCAAGACTTTGTGTCTTGCTTTGTCTGAATGGTGATGGTGTGGCTTTATCAGAGTGCTTGTGTATGTCATCTGCATATGAAGATGGCCCTATCCGTGTCCCCACCACAAATGGTGGGCGACAGGTGTGCCTGTGTCACTATCTGGGTCTCCATTATGTGTCTTCGTGACCCTAGCAGCATCCACTGCAGGACTGGCTAAACTGGTGAAGGTTTGTGCCAACGTGTAGCAGGTGTACGCTGTGTCTGTGTAACACCGTGGGTCTTTGGAGAGTTTGTGACCTTGTGAGAGGGCGTATTAAAGTCACACGGGACAGAGCACCCAGTGGAGGCAGCAACGTGCACGGGGGATGTCAGGCGCGCTGCATCCTGCTGCTCTCTAATGGGAGGACTCCCTTCCCGCGCTGCGGGGGCGCGTGCGTCGTGCGTGACGTGAGACACGACGGGGATCGCTGCGTGCGTGGAGCCCTACGCGGTCGTGCGTGCGAGCGCGGGGAACAGCGATGGACTAGCTGCGTGCGCGCGTACGGGGGTGGATGGGGGGCGCGCGGGGAATGGTACTTGGAGCGCGGGTGAAACCCAGGAGGGGCCCGCCGTTAACCCCTTCCTGCCCGTCCTGAAACTTACGGCCCCTCGAAGGAGAACGTGGGGGCTTCCCCAGGCCCTGGGGGCCGTCCCTGCGGAGGGGAGGAACCCCAGTCGAACTGAGACCCCCCCTCTCAGTTACCATAGAAACTGGAGCTTCCCGCGCGGCAGGCGCGTGCCCCCACCCCTCCTGCTCTTCCTCCAGCTCCGTTGTCTGCAGATCACGCGCTTCCCGCTCCTGGTATCTGGGGAAGGGGGCTGGGGTCAGTGAGGCCTGGACATGCGTGACTCAGGCCAACCCGGTGGTCCACTGACCGCAGCGGACCTTGTTACCCCTTTTCCGCCCCCGTGACTCATCCCTCTCGGCTTTCCCCTGTGTGACTCAGGCCCCTGGGGAGGGGGCCTGCGGACTCTGAGACCCCTCAAGGCAGGGAGGGGGAAGGGGGCAGCTTAGAACTTCGTTCTAGGAACCCTCGTGCTTCGGGGGAGGGGGTCTCCCTTCAGCGGAGGTCAGTGTCGTCCTTTATCTGAGCCTAGCCAAGGTCACTAGAAGTGTTTCCCCCCACCTATGAATTGGCTGTCTCCCCCAGGCCTCCGGGAACCCAGCCCCCAGCGCCCTCCCCCCCCGCCCCCCCCCCCCCCCCCCCCCCAGCCCACAGGAAGTTTTGGCAGAGCCTGTCGTGGCGATGAAACGGTTAAAGCCGTTTTCTTATTCATTTCATCCAGGGGCCCCTTTTGACTCAGAGCTAGCTGGGTGCCCCCTTGAGCCAAGCCTCCTGGGGACCTCGTTCATACTCCACCCCACAAGTACCACTTTTAGAGACAAGGTTAGGCGGTTGGTGAGCTGGCTGGGATCTTCAGTAGCACACCTGAGAGCTGGGTTCAGATACTGCCTCTGCTCTCATTGCTGTCTGGGTCTCAGTTACCCCACCTCAAAATGGGGCTAATTATCTTCAGTTCTTTGAGCCGCTATGGAGATTAGGTGAATAATGGATGAGACTTTTGCATCCAGAGCTGGGCACAGGAGCAGGAGGGAGCCTTGGCCCAAAGAAGGACTCAGGCTCCTCCCGTCTCTCAGGCCTCAGTGTCAGGGTGTCTAGCAGGAGCAAGTCCTTGCCAGGCAGGCCTTGCCCTACCCAAGCACTCTGAGGCCTTGGGGTTCATCCTGTCCACCCCTGCCCCGGGCAGGCACCCAGGAAGTGAGAGGCGGGACAGGAATGAGGCGGAACCTGTTGGGCTTGTCACCTCCCCACCCCTCACCCTCATTCTGGGGCCCTGACAGGGCCCACACACTGCAGCCCCACCCCCTGCTGCCCTGGACTCCTGGGTCCTGACCTAAGGGTGGCCCCAGGGAGGGGATGTTGGCAGAGACAGCGTCTAGGAAACATCCTGTGGACTGCTGGCTGGACAGACCAGACGGGAGGGTCAGCCCCTCCCCGGGCAGGGCAGAAGTCGACTAGGGGCAGAGTAAACATGGCCCAGGGTGGCCAGACTTGGGGGGTGGCAAGGAGTGTACACATACACAGTCACCCTGGCCACAGAGAGACTGCTAACCTGGGACACAATGACAGGGTCAGACACACATCTGGGCAAGATGACCCAGTGTGGGCTATCGCACACAGACACAGCAGCAGGACGGACACAGCAGCAGGGCAGACTCAGGAGCAAGACTGAAATGCTGTCAAACACACAAAGCCATTGACACTGCCCTGGCTGGTGTGGCTCAGTGGACTGAGCATGAGCTGCGAACCAAAGTGTCAGTGGTTCAATTCCCAGTCGGGCCAGGTCCCCAGCAGGGGACAGGCCAAAGGCAACCACACATTGATATTTCTCTCCCTCTCTTTCTCCTTCCCCTCCCTCTAAAAATAAATAAATAAAATCTTTAAAGAAAACAACGCTATAGACAGACCAGAAGCACACAGGCAGGGTATGTGTGACAGGCAGAGTGTGTGTGACAAGGACAAATCAACTTGCATACAGGCAAGATGGACATAATGTCACACACACAAGCACAGAGAGACATTCAGGTGAGCACAAAGCCTGGCTAATCCAGTGGCATGGTCACACACATGCTGAGGCAGATGTGACAGGCCAGAAACACACAGGACAGACACACAGAAAGCTGTGCATCAGACATACGCCGGCGATGCATCATGTTGACAGACTCAGAAAGAGGGACAGTCACTTTCAGTGCCTCAAGAGTTGTACAAGAGGTGTTCGGACACACACGGTCAGGTCCTGACACACAAAGCAACACGTGTGTGTGCACACCACAGGCACTAGCAAGGTCACCAAGTCAAAAAGATACCCAGAAGCACAAGAGAAAAACGAACCTACGATGAGACGGAGGGAGAGGACATACACCTGCCAGAACAGAGAGTTCCCCTCTCGCGGTTGCACACACACAGCCTCACTGGTAGCATTCACATATCAGACCCGCTGACAGATGGGACAGATGCGAGAAGACAGACTGACATATTGACACATGTGGTGGGGCCAGACAGTCACACGAAGCACAGAGAGGCACAGACAGGCCAGTCAGACATTCACAAGCCCATTGACACAGGAACACCTGACAGAACCTGTTGGCTAGCATGCACACACACACCCCAGCCCCAGAGTTCACACAGATAGACACACACATACCAGTCACAGACAGGCCACATCAGACATTCATAAACACACTGGCACAGAGACGCCCTGACGCACACACCAGCCAGAGCTCACATGGACGCACACACACACCAGCCTCAGACCTCACACACACACACAGACCTCACACAGGCAAGCCATGGACCTCACACGCACAAACACACACACCAGACAGGAATAGGTTAGCTATATGAACTCCAAATCAACACATGCATATAGGCCAGCCACATGCGACCGATTCCATGGACCATCCACACACAAACCCACCACTCCCCCCACAAAGCAGGCAGCCCCCCACACAGCCGTGCAGGGTTGGGCCGACACACAGGCACACGCACTGGGGAGACAGGCCTCGCACATACTCTCACGGGCCATGACAGGCCAGACACACAGACCCACAGCTGACCAGACACGCATGCTCCTGGGCCATGCTGAGGTAAGGTGGAGCTCTGGACTTCCCAGTCTGCCTCTGTACCCGCCCCCCCCCACCCCGCCCCCATCCCCACACTTCCTCTCTCCAAACATTACCCTGGACTTCCCTCCCTCCCTGCTATTTGTCACTTCCTGGGAGGCCTGGCTCAGCTGCCTTAGTCCCTAGTGGGCTGTATGTAGACCTATTCTCTCAGTGCGTCCTCTATAAAGGGGGCACCTGGAATCTCGGCCAGGCCCAGGCACCCCAACACCTCACCAGCAGTGTATAGTATGTAGGGGGGAGACAAAAGTAATTTGATGGGAAACTCCCCTCATGCCCAGCTGAGTCAGCCTGAAGAGACAGCCTCTCCTTCCTGCTTCCAAGAAAACCCAGCAGCTTCCTCTCTGGCAGAGGGGGTGAGGGACCCCCAAACCACAGAGGTGGGGTAGGGAGGTAGCTGGTAGACCAGGGGTTCCTGAGGGAGGACCTCCGTGATTCTCAGCCTCTTCCTGCCCAGCTGCCCGTCCACACCCAGGGGCAGGGACGCGGGAGGTGGGGTGCTATGACTTGTGGGTTCTCGCCCTGGCCTGCCCACTGGCTGACTCACTAGCAGCCCCCAGCCCAGTTTCCTGGTGAGGGCCCCACCGGTCAGTGGGGCCAAGGGGGAGGGGGTCACTAGACTATTTATAAGAAGGAGAAGTCCCTCATGTCAAAGTCGAAAGCCCCGGAGAGATCCGTGGGTGGGGGTAGATGAACTTCCCCCTTATCCTGTCCCCACCCCAGGCCCTGGGTCCCTGGGTGTGGGGGGAGCCTGGGCACAGAGTCCTCCTCCAGATGCTGCTCTGGGGCCCAAGGCCTGGACAGTCCCCAGCTGCATCTGAACACCCAGACCAGGAGGGGGAGGGGGCTATTCTCACACCCTCTTCTAGGGGCCTTGGCGCCAGTAGAGTCAGTAAGGCCGTGTGAGGGGGTGGTGCTCAGGCCACAAGAGTGAGACTGGCAGGGGCCTGGAACCGGCTGTACCAGCTGGGCTGGGCCCCCGCCCTCCCTGGCTGGCCCATTCCCCACCCCCTGCTCAAACATCCATGCAGAGTGCATGGAGCAACCCAACCCCATTCCAACGTGCTGGCCTGTCCCCCACACACCAGCACCCCTCCACTATGGGCCCAGCTCCTATCCCTCCACCCAGCAGCACCCTTCCGCTATGTGCCCAACTCCATTTCTCTCCAGATTAAAGACCCAACCTGAAAGGGCCTGCAAAGCTTGGCATGCAGGCAGTCTGCAGGAAAGCCTCTGCCAGTGGTTGCCCACAGTGTGGTGGCTAATGCTCTGGAGCCAGACAGCTCCGGTTGTGTCTCAGCTCCAGCGCTCACAGCTGTGGGACATCTGGCAAGTTCCTTACCTTCCTGTGCCTCAGTTTTCTCATCTGTTAAATGGGGATACATAGCATGCATTTTGCTGGGTGGTTGGAAGCAGGCAATTAGTTAGTCTACTTAAACCACTTAGAAGAGTGCCTGGCCCATGGCAAGAGCTATATAAGTGTTAGCTATTAAAATAATAATAATAATTTCTCTGTCTGCCTATCATAAGTGTCATTGCTCACTGTCTGCATGACGCTAACCCTGCCCCCAGTTTGTCTCTCCAGTCATCTCTACCTGCCCTGACTCCGACCCCCATACACCCACTTTTGCTTGCTGGGTCCTTGCCCTTCATCTTGACCCCCTCTGGGCTAGGCTTCACAGTTTTCCAAGACTCCCCTGGCCTGGCCAGCCTCAGCACTGGCCAGGGCTGACTCACCATGGCCTCCTGGCCCGTGGGACCTACAGGTTGGCTTCATAAGATGCTGCCCTCTGGCCAGACCTGCCCAGTCCCCCAATCCTGCCCACTGCGCCCCCGCAGGGCCCTGGCCAGATGTCAGCTGCAGTTATTAGCATGGGCGGGAGACACAGGCCTTGGCGGCCTGCCTGCCAGACTCAGCGGCCCGCTGGAATCTCCCTTGAGCCTGGAGCAGGGAGGGGAGCAGTTCAAGCTAGGGGAGGAGGGGAGAAGGCACCCAGGGGTCACAAATACCTCCAAAGACCAAAGACAGGGATGCCCCCAGATTCTTATGGGACCTTCCTCCCCAACACCACTGCTCCACTGGACTTCCCCATGTCCCCACACAGCTCAGTTTCTCTTTCACCTCTTTCATTTTCCTTCTCTCCCTCACCCTTGGTGAGTTCTGGGCCTGCCCTACAAAGGCTGGCTAGCCCCATCCCTTAGCATCTCTCTACCCTAAGAAAACTTCCATCATTCCAGAAGATAGAGGCCTCTCTCTGAGCGAAAGAGACTCAGCTTCTCACTTCTTGTTGTAGTGGCTTACATGTCAATTGTTTGGAAGTTCCACTGTAAGTCTAACTAGAAGCCTTACCATCTAAACCTCCACCCAGTCCTTACTGGGGAAGGTGTTCTGGGTCCCCCCAGATTCTCCCCTTGGATTTTCAGGTCCCTTCTGACTGGAGGGAAGGGGAGCTCTCAGATACCCTGGGGAGAGAGGGAAGCCCTTCTAGGTATTCTGGATGGTTTGACCATATCCCCAGACTAAAACAGTAGAGGCCCTTTCCCACAAGAGTGAGTAAGGGGGCACCCCAGCGCCTAGAGTTGCTTGTGAGGAGAGGCTACAGCTCTCCTGGCAGAAAAGATGAGTACCCCGCCCCAGGGAGGAGGCAGCCGTGCCAGCCCGCCCAGGCGCCAGGGACGCCTGGAGGCATTTGCCCGCCTCCTCCGCGCCCTGTCGGGCCAGGGGCGAAGTCCGACCCAGGCCCGTGGGCAGGTGGAGACCTGCAGGGCTGGGTCGGGCCGGGCCTGGCAGGACACAGCCCCAGAGCGACTGGGTGGGGCCGGGCCAGGCGGCCGTGGGGGCCCTGGGGCCGGAGGCTGGGGCTGGTCAGGACTAGCCGTCGGGGGCCCGGGCGCGCCCTGGGACCTGGCAGATACCCGGGCTCCCGGCTCCTGGCTGGGGGCCCGGGGACAAGACTGGCCCCACCCCTTCCTATGCCCTTATATGGGCGTCGGGGACGACTCCGGGGACCCCCCCTCCCCCAGCCAAGCGCAGACTCAGGCCTGTTGCCACGGTGACCAGGACCCGCTCCCCTGCGCGTCCCCCCCTGTCGGGCTAATGGAATCGTCCCCAGACTGCCAGCCCCCAAGATTGCCCGCGGGCACCACAGGCGGTACCATTGCTGGAGTGGGGGGATGGTGACTGGAAGCCTCTGAGGCTGGGCGTGTTCGGTGCACCCCGGCCTCCGCTGGGGTCCTGAGCCCAGGTTCCTCTTCCGAGGCGCAGAACCCAGCCCGATTCAGGGCGGGGTGCAAGGTCCCGTAGGATCCGAGTGACGGAGACTGGGCCGGGCTCCTTCCCCCAGGGCTGTTGCCACATTTCCTGCTGCCGAGTTCTTCCCCGGCCTGTTTCTAAGGAAGGAGTGGGGTTGGGCGACCGCGCCCCGGCCTTGGGGCTGGGTCCAGGCACTGGGGAGCCGACGTGGTGTCGGTCAAGCCCAGGGTTACTGGGGAAGGCCTTTGGGACAGGGACAGAGTATACAGGCGCCTGGGGGGTCACCCACAAGAGAGGGCACCAGTCATGGAAGATCCAGCAGTCCAATTCCTCAGGATCCTCAACGACCCTTCTCTTCCTCATGTCCCAACCGAGGACCCTCTGTCACGGTCATCTCAGCTCTGAAGACGTGCCCCGATCCTTCTAATTCTTCTTCATCTGAGCTTCACAGGTGATCCCAGCCTGTGACAGTGTCCCCCTCTTCTACCACACATATTTTCCCTGACTCACTGCACCCCAGGACTCTCATTCACTGTATGCATATCTAGATCCCCCTTCCCATTTATGAGGGACATCAGCCTCTCCCAGGGACTCCACGACCCCTACTCATATGTTGCATAATGGGTCTTGAAGCTCCTTCCTGTACACCCTTTTCATCCCTTCCCCTTCTCCTGGGTTTAATCCCTCAACCCCACTCTACTCGGGAACCCCACTCAATTCCTGAGTCAGGCGTCTCGCCCCTTACCGCTTGCTCTCCCATTTACCCTGCTTTACCCTCTGTCTCTATATCCATAGCACTCCAGCCACTCTCAGATCCTAAGGATTCTTCAGGCCTTCTATGTATGACTTGGGACCCCCGCCGCCCCCCACGTAAACACTTGCTCTGTACCAGTGTTTGAGGAAGCCCCTCACCGCGTACTCAGGGGTATCATCACCCTCCCTGGAGCAGCTCCCGGTGTGCCTCGAACCATCCCCAGCATCCCCTTCCTCGCGAGCCTCGGGGTCCCCCGAGCCCCTCCCCCTGCAACCTCGCCATACCACCCAGCCCGTGGCCGCTGTTTACAAGGACACGCGCTTCCTGACAGTGACGCGAGCCGCCTCCTCCCCTTCCCCACGCTCGAGGAGGGGGGTGCTGGGGGTTCGCGCGACGGCCAATCGGAGCGCACTTCCGCAGCTGACAATCGCCGTATAAAGGCGTGTGGCTCCGGCTGAGCGCCTGGGACCTTGAGCGCGGCAGGCCAGCGTCAGAGCCAGCTGGGAGCGGGAAGCAGGGGGAAGCGACACCAAGAAATCGAGCGCGCCAGAGAGGGACAGAGGGACTAGCAAAGCCATACAGAGCTTCCGCGCACGGCGTCCCGCTGGCCTCTCCCGGCCAGTGCTAGTCCCCGGGACCACGCTTCTAGACACCCAGTCAAGCCACCGCCGAGGACAGCGCACCGCTCGCCGCAGCGAGGCCCGGGGCGGCCCCGCAGGGACCACCCCCAGACCGCCCGGGCCGCCCGGATGTGCACTAAAATGGAACAGCCCTTCTACCACGACGACTCATACACAACGGCGGGATACGGCCGGGCCCCGGGCGGCCTCTCTCTACACGACTACAAACTCCTGAAACCTAGCCTGGCGCTTAACCTGACCGACCCTTACCGAGGTCTGAAAGCACCTGGGGCGCGCGGCCACGGTCCAGAAGGCAGCGGTGGTGGCAGCTACTTTTCCGGCCAGAGCTCGGACACAGGAGCGTCGCTTAAGCTCGCCTCATCAGAGCTGGAGCGCCTGATTGTCCCCAACAGCAACGGCGTGATCACGACGACGCCTACGCCCCCGGGACAGTACTTTTACCCTCGCGGGGGTGGCAGCGGTGGAAGTGCGGGGGGCGCAGGGGGCGGCGTCACCGAGGAGCAGGAGGGCTTTGCCGACGGCTTTGTCAAAGCTCTGGACGACCTGCACAAGATGAACCACGTGACGCCCCCCAACGTGTCCCTGGGCGCCAGCGGGGGACCCCCAGCGGGGCCCGGGAGTGTCTACGCCGGCCCGGAGCCTCCTCCCGTCTACACCAACCTCAGCAGCTATTCCCCTGCCTCTGCGCCCTCCGGAGGCGCCGGGGCCGCCGTCGGGACCGGCAGCTCGTATCCGACGGCCACCATCAGCTACCTCCCACACGCGCCTCCCTTCGCCGGCGGCCACCCAGCGCAGCTGGGCCTGGGCCGCGGCGCCTCCACCTTCAAGGAGGAACCACAGACCGTGCCTGAGGCGCGCAGCCGCGACGCCACGCCGCCAGTGTCCCCCATCAACATGGAAGACCAAGAGCGCATCAAAGTGGAGCGCAAGCGGCTGCGGAACCGGCTGGCTGCCACCAAGTGCCGGAAGCGGAAGCTGGAGCGCATCGCGCGCCTGGAGGACAAGGTGAAGACGCTCAAGGCCGAGAACGCGGGGCTCTCCAGCACTGCCGGTCTCCTCCGGGAGCAGGTGGCCCAACTCAAACAGAAGGTCATGACCCACGTCAGCAATGGCTGCCAACTGCTCCTTGGGGTCAAGGGACATGCCTTCTGAGTACCCCTTCTCCGTACGGACATTCCCCCTCCCCCAGCCTGGACGGCTGGACCCAAGCCTCCCACAGGGCGAGGGGGCAGGTGGTGGGCACCGGCCCCAGGGCTTGGGGGCGCCGAAAACAACACTGGACTCCTGCCCGCCGGCTCTGCGCCCAGTCCTTCCACCTCGACGTTTACAAGCCCCCCTTTCACGGTTGTTTTTTTTTTTTTTTCTTATTGAAACAGACTCCATTCATATTGAATATAATATATTTGTGTATTTAACAGAGAGGGGAGGAGGGGGCGATCGCGGCGGAGCTGGTTCCGCCGTCCGGTACTCAAGCCTGCGGGGACACTGGGGAGGAGACCCTCGCCCCCTACCCTTCCCCCTCTGCACCGTACTGTGGAGAAGAAACACGAACTTACTCCCTAAATAGTTTATTTTAAGATGTGTTTTTGTGTGTGTTTGTTGTCCTTTTTATTGAATCTATTTAAGTAAAAAAAAAAGGTTCATTATTAATTTCTGTTGTCTTTTTTTTCCAAGCCGGGCGGACGTAGGGAGGAGAGTATTGGGATGTCCCCACCCCCATGCTGTTTGTGACTCGCTTCTGTATTTGTGTCCCCTCGCCAGCTCTGCCCAAGAATCTCGCGATCCCTCCTCGCATTCCCTGATCCCAGGCGTAGGAAAGTCCAGGGCGGGTACGCAGTCCAGCTACCACAACACCTGGGGCAGGATGCCTGGGGCGGTACGCGCAGTGCGCAGGCGCGGCCCCGCCTAGCTGTGCGCACACCGGGGCTTTCCCTGCTGACGCAACGGAAGCGTTTCCTATATATGGGTGGATGCTGCCCAGTGACGCGACGGCGGTCTCTGGGCAGATTCCGGGAATCCCCTCCCCCCGCTCTGCCGGGCAAGGGCCGCGGCGCCCGGAAGAAGGCCGGGATTTTCCCAGGCAGGCGGCTGCCCGGGCCCGGAAAGCCCCAGGCTTGGGTCCAGAGCGTCCGCGGTGGGCGGGCCGCACTCTTGGGTCTTGGGAGTCACCCAGAGCCTCCCTCCTCTGGCTGGCGCCCTGGCCCCACCACGCCCACGCTTGTCTGACCTGACCTGGGTGAGGGGTTGCTGCTGCCCGCACGTCCTTGCCACCGCGGTCCCCCTCACCAGGAAGGGCGGCGCCCGCCTGCCAGTTTCCCCTCCCGGTGCCAGGCCAGGATCGGGGCGACTGCCAGGTCTGGTCCTGCCCGGGCGGCTGCTCTGGCAACAGGGCGCCTCTGCCACTCTCACGGGGTTCCTTTCCCCGTAGCTGGAATGGGAATGAGGGCAGCAGGTGCGCCCCCCGAGGGGGCAGGCTGGCCTGGGAGCTGAAAGCACTCAGAACAGCAGAGAAACCAGGCAACAGAGGCGGGATGGGCAGAACATAACACTTTATTAATTCATTTATAAACTACTGAACAACCTGGCCCTGGAGACAGCCCGGACCACAGCAGGCAGACAGAAAAACAAGGAAACGTGATTCGTAGATGGTTAAGTGCTGAGAAGACAGAGGTCAAAGTAGTAGTAATGGGGCATGGGAGATGAGCTGCTTTGGAGAATGGTTTGGGGACATGGACCTTTAATGAGACCAGATTTGAAGCCTGGCCCTGAGAAAATCCTGGGTAACAGCATTCTGCATAGAGGGGACACATGCAGATCCTGTGGCCAGAGCAAGAACAACCCGTTAAAGAACAACAGTAAGCCAGTGTGTCTGGAGTGGAATAAACCAGGATGGAGACAAGGTCAGGAAAGACCACAGAGGGCCTTGAACAGCAGTGTAGATAAAATTTCAAGGCTGAGATTAGTGACTTCGATGGGTATTAAGCTGGATAGCAATATTAATGGGTCTAGGTTAAATGAGCTTGTCTACCCAGTTCTGTGGAACAAAATGGGGGCCTAGAGTAGAAACACCACTCGCCTGGGTACATATATCAAACTGCATTCCTGGGAAAATTGCCTTGTTCCTGACACCTGCCTCTTAGCCAAACTCTCACCCTTTCACCCTAGGGGCTGACAGGCAACAATAGGCAGCCCTTCCAACCTGTGGTGGGGCAGAACTTGCCCACTGTGCCATGTAGCTCAAGCTCCCATTCTTAGTTCTGCTCATGCACCCTCTTTCCCATAAGACTGAACTCTTCCTTCAGGCCCAGGAACCTGCCCTAGTAACCATTCACTGGGCCGAGCTTCAAATACTTGATCTCTTGAACATGCATGATGATCTGGCTTGGTTGTCGTTATTATCATTTTCCTGGTAAAGAAAGCCAGGAACGATCACATCTCTTAAATGACACTTGAACGCAGCCTGGTTAATGACGAGGTCTGGCAACTGCCCTCCAAGGCGAAGTCCAGGGACTTGCTCCTGGCAAGGGGCCAACAGCCCTCCTCACCCTGTAAACTGCCCTTAGGCTAAAAAAATGAAAGCAGTGACCATGGGGTAAGACTGCCACCTTGTGGTGAAGGTGAGTAACTACAGCGCCAGTTTCTCGGACAAGAGCTTGAAGGAAACAGGGGTGAGCCGGGAGTCTACAGGACAGACCACACCAACACAGACTCACATCTGTCCCTAATACTTTATTGGTCACCTCTAGGCCTGTGCCTGGTTGCACGGTTCCAGGGATGGGTCATCATTCATCATTCAGCTAGGAATATGAAAAGGCCTAGGACCTAGCCCTTTCGGATCACAGACTGGAATATGAAGGGGCAGATCTGGCCTTTCCTGGGCCAGCACAGGGCAGCCAGGTAGGGGCCAAGAGCCCATGCTTGGTGCCTGTTTGTCCGCCTAGTTGTGTTTGGAGAAGTATTCCTTGCTGTCATCCACGTTGGGCTTGATTGTGTCGCTGCCTGGCTTCCAGCCAGCGGGACAGACTGTGGGAAGACACAAGAAGGCACATGTGAGACTACGGTCCCATATACAAGGCAGGGCAGCAGTAAGAAGCAAAGCGAGATCCGAGGTGCAGAAGAAAAAGCCCAAAGCCAAGTGGTCCAGGCCCAAGATCTTATCACATGTTGACAGAAGCCTCCAAGCCCAGGTGTACATTTCTGGCTGATATTTGTATTTCTTTTTTGGCCCCTTCCACCCCAACCTCACTCCTACTAGACTTTGAGAGACTATGGTCAGACTATGCCCTACACCCAAGAAGGTACTCTGATTCAACTAATTGTATTCAAGCCTGCCTTGGCACATGCCATCTCAAATACCTTCTCTCTAGATTTTTATTATTAGCTCCCCGCTCCCTACCCTCATATTGGGGTATTTCCCCCCATCAGACTAGAAACTTCCTGCAGATAAGGCCCTGAGCTGAATCACTTTTGGGGACCTCACATCCATGTCACACAGGTGACCAAGCAGGCAGTGAATGTCCACAAAGGGACAGAGAGAGGGCTGTGTATGTACCCCCATGTGAACACATGTAAATGTGTGCCCACTCACCTTCCCCATGCTCATCTGTGTACTGAAAGGCCTGGACCAGCCGAAGAGCCTCATCCACGGAGCGCCCCACAGGCAAATCATTGACAGTGATCTGCCGAAGGACACCTTTGCCATCGATGATAAAGAGGCCCCTGAAGATATAAGGGTTCACAGTGAAGACCTGGGAACTCCCACTGGCAGAGCCAGGGGAGGGAACATCATCTCCCTGCCAGCCACAGGCTTGGGGCAGGGCGGTCATCACCCAAGAGTGGTCCCCTCACCCTGAGGATGGGGGTCCCCTGAGCACCCTATAGTACCTGTAGGCAATCCCCTCATCTTTCTTCAGCACACCATAATCACGGGACAAGCTTCTGGTTACATCAGCCAGCAGGGGGATATTCAGAGGGCCCAAGCCTCCCTCCTTCCGGGGGGTGTTAATCCTGGGGGTGGGAGAGACAGGGCTGGGAACTCAGGACGCCTGGCACAGCAGGGCCCTCACCCTGTGGGCCTGGTGTGATAAAGTCTGGCGAGGGGTTGCTGGAGGAGAGAGATAAGGGGCTTTAGAGCAAGGCCCTGTGAGTCCCACCCACTCCACCCTGAAATGGGTGCAGGGGCTGTTTCCACAGCCAGGAAGACTAAGCTAATACTCTCGTTCCAATAAAGTGTTTTCACATGTGCTGTGGTCTGTGGCATCATAGGACAGAGCCCCCAACCTCCTTCCTCTCTAGCTGTGTCCTGGGGACCAGCCCTTCACACCCATGAACTGGAGTTGCCACCTCCTTGAAATAGTTCTTGGGAGGGAGGCTGCTTTGCCCTAAGTGAGACAGCGCGTTTGTAACTCCACACCAATGAACTAAATTCCACATGCTAATTACTGTTTTCATCATTGTTAAGGACCTGGGTGTCATTATTTCCATTATTTTCAAGATGGGAAAGGGAGGTGCAGAGGTTGAGCGACAGCAACTAGAACACACAGCTCGGACCTTGGAGAGGTGTAGGTTTGGCTGCACCACCCCTCCCCGCCGGTCCGCACTCATACCAAGCCAGGTGGGTGAACTGCGAGTCTACAGAGACCCCCAGCACCTCGCAGCCCAACTTGCGGAAGTCCTCGGCGTGCTCGCTGAAAGCGATGATCTCCGTGGGGCACACAAAAGTGAAGTCCAAAGGGTAGAAAAAGAGGACCACGTATTTCCCTGGAGGAGGGGGCAGGAATAGAGGAGTGAGGGCCCAGCCCCTCCGATGCCAGGGCACCGCCCCATCTGGGCCCCTCCAGGCCGCCCTCACCTCTGTAGTCGGAAAGCTTCACCTCCTTGAAGGCGCCATCCACCACGGCGGTGGCCTGGAAGTCCGGGGCGGGCTTTCCGATGTGAGCGTTTCCGGAGGCCATGACTGAAAGCTGAGACCCCCCTCCGCCCCCACCGCCCGGTCAGTGTGCCCGCGAAAGACCCTTTGTCTTCGCTTCTCAAGGTGACCCTGCGTGCTGGGCCCGGTGACTGAGTCAGAGCGGCTGAGGCTACCTCACTGTCCCGAACCCTCCTTGGCGCCGACTCTACGCGGCTTTTAGACCATGGGAGATCCGCGCCCCCGCCCCCCATCCCACGCCTCCTGCCTGCAAGAGCGGTTCAGCCGCTGCTGCCAAGCTTTCCATTAGCGTGCGGTGGTGCGGGCTCACCGCCGGGAAGGAAACCCCAGCAAGCAGGGGACGGGAAGCACGCCAAGGCCCTGGCCTCGATTTCCCCACCCCACCCCAAAGACAAAGGCGGCCACCGCGTTGGGTGAAAAAAGGAGGCCAGCACCGAAGTCTGGAGAAGGCCGGAGAGGCTCCAAGGGGGCTTCTCTCCAGGCCGGTGCGCCCCAGGTGTCCCTACCTGCGTGGGGAAGGGTGGGACGCACAGAAAAGCAGACTAGCTGACTCGCGTTCTCAGAGACAAGTGCTCGCAGGACAGCGGAGCCTTTTATGCGCGGCCCGAACCATGACGCTCAGGGCCGGGGGTGGTGACGAGAGGAGCGGTCGGGTCCACTGCCGACGTAGTGGAGGGGGAGCGGAGCAGGCGGGGTCTGTGTCTGCGGGCGGCTGGAGGAGACGCGCAGCCGCGGGCCGCGCCCACTGCGCCCACCCGCGAGGGTAGTGAGAGCCCCGCAGACCCCTCGCGGGGCTCGGCCCCGGAGCGTGGCGGGGGCGGTTGGAGTCCGGCATGGCCCGGAGCCCAGCTGCGCTACTGCTGTCCCCTCTGATGTTCCTGCTGCTGACAACGCCGGTCCAGGTCTCCCCCGACTACCATTACTTTGGCGATCAGGGCGAAGGCGACACCTGGGAGCAGTTACGGCTGCAACTTCAGGGGAAAGGTAACCGCAGGCCGCGGGTGTGACGGTGCGGAAAGATGCCCCCTTGCCCCACTTTGTCAGGTGGCTGAAAACAGATCCTCCAAAGACCAGATCTCCGCCCAGCTCAGCACTGGCGGCCTTCGTTGGACTGGTCACTTCTCTTTGAGGCTCAGTTTTCTCATTCGTAAATTGAAATAGAGAGTGCCTTTAAGCAGCTTACACAGGGAGAGGGGGCGTGAGCAGGACCCAAGCAGACACATCCATAAACGCATGGATAAGTGATGGGAAGGGCTGAGATAAAGAAAGAAGGCGGCAGGTCAACTTCTGAAGTCTGAGAAGGCCTAGCTGAAGAAGATAGGTAACCAGTGCAGCTGGCATGACAAGAAAATTAAAAAAAAAAAAAAAGCCACGCCAAGATTTGGCGGAGAGAGTGTTGCCAGGGAACGGGAACAGCATATGCCAAGGCCAAAAAGGACTGACAGAAGAATGGAAAGATGCCAGTGTCGTGTGATGGAGGCTTGGTGAGTTGGAGCCTGTCTCCTGGATGCTAGGGAAAAGTCAGAAAAAGAACCCTGTAAAGGGGAATGGTTAAGCGCTCAGTAAGTTGTAGGTTTTAAGAGTGATCATACTCATTGTTTTTGTTCTAAGAGCTAGCACAGTGCAGGGGTTTTAAGTATCTTTATTGTGGTAATTATGTCATTTAATTTACCACCTGACAGACCTGCTGATCAGGTGGCTCGGTGCCCGCTGGAAAGGCATCTGATTATGTCCCTGAAGAAGGGAGTCAGTTTCTGAGGGTGGGCACGAAGGGTTTTGTACCACAGTCCCAACTGGCACAGGTGGGAAGTGTCAGTTTGCAGTCCCTCTGGGTCACTCACCAGATGTGCGAGCTCAGAAGAATGGCTTGCTCTTTATAGGCCTCAGTTTCTCCGCCTGGGACTAATGGGAAGACTAAACGAGATCCTTTACGGCAGGGCGCCTGGCACAGAGGCACAGCGCTGCAAACAGGAGCTGTTCCTCTAGTGTCTTTAGCTTCCTCCCTCCCTAGAGGAGGGCCTGGGGGTAGGTGCCCCGCCCCCGACCGGGCCTCTCCATCCCTAGACGTGGAGGACTCGATCCTTGGCCCGTGGGGAAAGTGGCGCTGTCTTTGCGACCTGGGCAAGCAGGAGCGCAGCCGTGAGGTGCTGGGCACGGCGCCGGGCCCGGTGTTCATGGACCGCGAGAACCTGGTGCAGGTGCGGCCCTGCCGGCAACGGGACTGTTCATCTTGCAAGCCCATCGACTGCGACTGGAGGCCCTGAGTCTGGGTGAGAGGCGGGCCCAAAGAAGGCAGGCCGGGGTGGTCTGGCAACTCCCCAGGGTGGGCGGCAACAAAAGAAGGACAATGGAGGACGCAGACGGGGTGGAAACCTGGAAGGGAGAACTGGGGCCCTGAGTCTGGGGCTTAAGGGTTAGGGTTAGGGGGAGGAGAGAGCTGAGTCCGGAGATATGAAACCTCGGGGCAGAGCTTCGAAAGCGACCCTCCCCACCTGGTTTTCCAAACTCAGAGCTCTGCTGCCCGCCTCCGGAACTACGATTCCCAGGAAGCCGCACGGCAGCGGCGTAGGCATTGGCTGCGCAAACGTCAACGGCGGCGGGAGCGTTGGGGGCGTGTCCTGTACGCTGATTGGTTGGGCCCGCGGAAAACGCGCCGAGATCTGAGCGTGCACACCTAGTTCCTGCAGCTGATAGCGGCAACCGAGACGACATGGATCTCAGAGAACTGGAGAGAGACAATACGGGGCGCTGTCGTCTGAACTCACCTGTGCCCTCAGTGTGTCGCCAGGAGCCGTGCGTCCTGGGCGTCGATGAAGCGGGCCGGGGCCCGGTGCTGGGTGCGCCCCAAGGGCCAGGGTGAAGGAGGGACGTGACGAGGGGGATGCAAATTACACTGGAATGGGAGCCGGAATTGCACTGGGTTCGGTGTGGGGGGTGATAGTAGTGATAGCCATGACATTAATGATGGCATTGGAAAAAGTGATGATGGAACAGGGGTGGCGACTTTCATGGGCTCACTAGTTGGACCTCCATTTCCGCAGGCCCCATGGTCTATGCCATTTGTTATTGTCCCCTGTCGCGCCTGGCAGATCTGGAGGCCCTGAAAGTGGCAGGTGAGCCTTTGGTGTATGCCTGGGGAGGGGGTCCTGGGCATGTGTAGGGTGGGTCTAAACTGGAGTGATAGAGCAGGAATTGGGAGAACCAGCCACTTTCCTTCTCTCCCAACCCTTCTCTCAGACTCAAAGACCCTGTCGGAGAGCGAGCGGGACAGGCTCTTTGCGAAAATGGAGGAGGATGGGGACTTTGTGGGCTGGGCACTGGACGTGCTGTCTCCAAATCTCATCTCTACCAGCATGCTTGGGCGGTGAGGGGTCCCTGGGAGGGGCCGGGGTGGAGGGGTAGCCAAACTGGGCTGGAAGGGATCAATGGCTGGAATGGGGTTGACTGGGCTCTGTCCCCCACTGCAGGGTCAAATACAACCTGAACTCTCTGTCCCATGATACAGCCACTGGGCTGGTTCAGTTTGCGTTGGACCAGGGCGTGAAAGTTGCTCAGGTGAGCTAACTGTTGAGTCGCTCCATTTGATCACCTCAGGATAATGTGGGGTATGAGTGCAGGGGGCAATTCAGCATCAGACATATCTGTGGTAAGTACCTCAGGAATATCTGTTGCTGCTGTTGACTTTCTACTTCTTTTCTTACCCTTAATATGTACCCCACTGGGGACCGTGGTGGGGCCCCCAGCCCCACCCATGTCTAAAGGCTCAGTGTCCAGAACAAATCCCACATTTGTCCAACTGTCCTAGTGCAGGGCACCCTCCGGTCCTGGACACCTGCCCCATCCTTTTCAGCATCCCTCCCCTACAATCTGCTCCCAATAGAGCAGCAGCGGACCGTCATCTTTTCAAAACGTAAGCCTAAGCATTTTGATTTTTCTGATCACTGTGGAAATTAATTAAATCAGGAAAATTCACAGTCAGGGAGAGGAGAATGAGATTAAGTTACTGGAGAGAAATATAAGTAGGCATGGTATCGAGTGTTCAGAGGCAAAGAACTAGCTGCTTTGAGAGAATGACAAGAGCAGGTACACTTGAAGCAGGGAATGGAATAAGGGAGGCCTTGCTGAGGAGGTGGCTGAGATTCAGAACCGAGTGTGGAGCTGACAATATGGTCCTGGAACAAGGACCCTACCCTTGAGTTCATGACCAAGTCAGGTAGATGGATGTTCGGCTGGTACGCAAATAATAAAGGTGATTTCTGAGAACAATAACTACTGTGGAGATCACTTTCCTCTTCACCTCCCTGACCTCTGCTCCAGTCATGGGGCCTCCCTACTCCCGTCCAGCATACTAGACATGGCCCCACCCCAGGGCCTTTGCACTGGCTATTTTCTCTGCCTCAAACACTTTTCCAAATCTCCATCCATGTGGCTCATCTATTCCCTCATCTTTTTCAGGCCTTTTTTCCAATGCTATCACCTCAGGGTGACCTTCCCTGAACTGCCCACCTCTATTTAAAATGCCAGCCTCTTCTAGACCCTGATGGGGAATAGTTCAGTTGATTAGAGCATTGTCCTGATACGCCAAGGTTGTGGGTTTGATCTCTAGTTCGGGCACAAACAAAAAGCAACCAATGAATGCATAAGTGGAACAACCAATTGACATTTCTCTCTCTCAAAAAAACATCAATAGAAATGAAAAAAGTGACAACTTCTTCCAACTCTCTCCTCGTCTTTATTATTTACTTCATTTCTTGTCTGTGGCCCTTACCAGGGTGTCCCCTCCATGAGAACATGGGTTTTTGTCTGGTGTGTTCACTGCCTAGTTCCCAGTATTAAGTGCAGCCCATGGCATGCAGTAGGTGCTCTGTACAATATGCAGTGGGTGCAGCTTGATCAGGAAAAGCCTCTCTGGGAGGTCATGCTTGAGCTGAGACCCCTGAGAAAGATGCAGCATGGGACACGCTGAGAGAAGAGTATTCCAAGCAGTGGGCAAATGCTATGAGGCTGGATCATTTGCACAGTGGTTTATCCCAGTGTTTGTTGAGTGAATACATTTCTGTCACCGCTACAGGTATTTGTGGACACTGTGGGACTGCCAGAGACATACCAGGAGCGGCTACAGCAGCGCTTTCCCAGCATTGAGGTGACAGTCAAGGCCAAGGCAGATGCCCTCTACCCCGTGGTCAGTGCCGCGAGCATCTGTGCCAAGGTCAGCTCCCTTGCTGTCCATGACTGGCTCCCAGCATCCCTCTGGGCAAGGGATGGGTGTGGCTGCCTTCAGGGAAGGAAGTCCCAAGTGCCTGTCTTGCCCATAGGTGGCCCGTGACCAGGCTGTGAAGAACTGGAAATTTGTGGAAAAACTAAAGGACCTGGACACCGATTATGGCTCAGGCTACCCCAATGGTGAGCAGATGATGGTCGGACTGCTTTGGGAGCTACCTGAGATAGTGATGCTGATGATAACTATGGCAAGGCAGGCCTGAGAGTGGTTCTGCCTGCCCTGCTCACAGTGGAGGAGGCTGAGGCCCAGACTGGGGGCCGCTTGCTCCTGGCCAGTGTGTGGCAGAGCTGGTTTCCAGTTAGCAGGCTCCTTCCCTTCTCCCTCCCTCTCTGCTGTCTCTCTGGAGCCCCAGTGAGGGTCGAGACCCAAGGTGGGTGTCTGTGCTTTTGTTAAGGGAAAGAGGGCAAAGTGAGCAGCACCAGCTTGAGTCCAGTGGCCCTAGCTCAAATCTATCATTTTTCTCCCCATGATGAGGATCAGTTTCCTTTTCTGAAGTGCAAGTGATTGTGTTTCCCTCAACACACACACAAGGGCGGATTCAAAGATTCAGCGGTTGGGTTCAAGGAAGCCCCTGGTCCTTCCAAGGCCCAGGAAGACTGGCAGGTGGGTGGGGCGACACAGTCTGTGATTGGAACTTGGGTAAGGCCAAAGCAAAGAAACCAGGTCCAGGCCAAAAAACAGTCTGGCCAGCATTCAGTGCTTACTGAGCACCTGGTAGACACCATGCAGGGCCCAGCCCTGGGGATATAGCTGTGAGCAAGACAAACAAGGATTTCCCTATCCCCACTGAGCTCATGGTTAACGTGGGAAAGATGGGCATTAACCTTAAAGTCCACCCATGCTGGTTTAATGACTGTTGTCCTAAGGGGGTAAGGGAGATGTCTCAGAGGCAGTCATTTTAAGGAGTATCTTGAGCAAACTGTTGGCAAGGGGAAGTCGGAGGGGAACTGCCCATGCAAAGGTCCTGAGGCAGAAAGGTGTCTCAGACAGTGGGAGGCGCCTTCCGTACTCCAGAGGAGGCCTGAGATGAGGTGGTAGGGCCTCAGATGGCAGTCTGAGGAGCTGGGACTGTATGGCTGTCACCTTTGCCCACTCTGCCCCTCCCCTAGATCCTAAGACGAAAGCATGGTTGAGGAAGCACGTGGAGCCCGTGTTTGGCTTTCCCCAGTTTGTCCGGTTCAGTTGGCGCACAGCCCAGAGCATCCTGGAGAAGGAGGCAGAAGACGTTATGTGGTGGGTGTCCCAGAGGTGCTGTGAGGAGGGTGGGAGGCTAGGGCTCAGCCCCGCCTGGGAGGGCCACCCCCACCCCCCGAAGGTGGTCAGTGTTGTCATCTCTCACCCACAGGGAGGACTTGTCTACAGGGGACCAGGAGGGACAAGGGAGGATCACATCCTATTTCAGGGAAAGTCCCCGAAACTGCCCCCGCCTCCCCCACCGGTACTTCCAGGAGCGTGGCCTCGAGTCAGCCGCCACTCTCTAGGAGTCAGCCTGTACCCCTTTACCGTCCCCTCAGTTTGTGATTAAAATTGCTTAAGGAAAGCCAAGCGTGAGGGTTGTACTTTGGGGTGGAATGGGGTGGGGGTGTGCTCTGTGGCTGGACCCAGCTACTGAGTTTTGCAGCCTAAACAAGGTGGGCAATGTTTGATCGATTTTATTTTTTATTTTAAGATATATGTTTGTTTGTATGGTACAGAATTAAGAAGCACCATATTGAGAAGCACCCTGCCCCAGCTCACTGGTGGGCTTACTCAGTCTGTTTGGGCTGCAGTAACAATACACCGCAGACTAGGTAGCTTAGATTTTTTTTCTCCTCCACACCTGAGGATATGTTTACTGATTTTGGAGAGAGAGGAAGGGAGGGGGGCGGGGAGAGAGAGAGAGAGAGAAAGAAAGAAACGTTGATGTGAGAAACATCAATTAGTTGCTTTCCATACGTGTCCCAACTGGGGATTGAACCTGCAACCTAGGTATGTGCCCTGACCAGGAATTGAACCCTCAGCCTTTTGGTGTATGAAACAATGCTCCAACCAACTGATCTACCCAGCCAGGGCTAGGTGGTTTATTAACAACAGACACTTCCCTGGCTGGTGTGGCTCAGTGGATTGAGCACCAGCCTGCAAACCAAAAGCTCACCTGTTCAATTCCCAATTCCAGGTCAGGGCACATGCCTGGGGTGTGGGCCAGGTCCGCAGTGGGGGGCGTGCAAGAGGCAACCAATCCATGTTTCTCTAGCTCTCTCTTTCTCCTTCCCCTCCCCTCTCTCTAAAAATAAACAAAATCTGGCCCTGGCTGGTGTGGCTCAGTGGATTGAGTGCTGGCCTGCGAACCAAAGGTCGCCAGTTCCATTCCTGCTCAGGGCACATGCCTGGGTTGTGGGCCAGGTCCCCAGTTGGGGGAACACAAGAGGCAACCACACATTGATGTTTCTCTCCCTCTTCCTCCCTCTCTGCCTAAAAACAAATAAATAAAAATCTTTAAAAATAAAAATAAACAAAATCTTGAAAAGAAAACACCCAACATTTGTTAATGTTCTGGAGGCTGGAAATCCAAGATCAGGGTATCAACATGGTCGTGTTCTGGTGAGGGCTCTCTTCTGGGTTGCAGACGGCTGATTTCTCACCATGTCCTCACGTCAGGGAGGCAGTGAGGATCTCTTGGGGGTCCTTTTTATAAGGGCACTTATTCCACTCCTTTTTTTTTTGACACTTTTTATTGTATTTGTACATTACCTTTTAGTCCCCTCATACCTCCTCCCCCTACTAATATTAATTCCATTTTTTTTTTTTTTAAATAAAGATTTTATTTATTTATTTTTAGAGAGAGGGTAAGGGAAGGAGAAAGGGAGAGAAACATTAGTGTGTGGTTGCCTCCCACG
Organism: Macrotus californicus; assembly: GCA_007922815.1. NCBI lineage: Eukaryota > Metazoa > Chordata > Mammalia > Chiroptera > Phyllostomidae > Macrotus > Macrotus californicus. Next base: position 282,675 of record VMDR010000118.1, on the reverse strand, counting down.
TGCCCTCCACTGGGGACCTGGCCTGCAGCCCAGGCGTGTGCCGTAGACTGGAAATGGAACCTGTGACCCCTTGGTTTGCAGGCCCACGCTCAATCTACTGAGCTATACCAGCCAGGGCTAATTCCATTCTTGAGGGCTCCACACTCATGACCTAGTCACATACTGAATGTCCCGCCTCCTAATACTGTAGTCTTTGGGGTCAGGATTTCAACATGGGAACTTGGAGGGACATCAACATTCAGACCGTATCAAGTGCCTCCTACAGCCTTCCAGAGATAACCCCTGTTACAAATGTGTGTGAACAGATACATTATCTCCTGAAATTTCTGTTTCTTGTTGTTTTTTGTTTGTTTGTTTGTTTGTTTGTTGTTTTTAGAGAGAAGGGAAGGGAGGGAGAAAGAGGGAGAGAATGAGAAAAACATCAATCATGTCCCAACTGGGGACCGGCCCACAACCTAGGCATGTACTCTGACTAGGAATCCAACTGGCAACCTTTTGCTTTATTGGATGATGCTGAACCAACTGAGCCACACCAGCCAGGGCTGAAATTTCATTGTTTACACAAATGGAAACAAACTCTACTCTAGATAGTGCACGTTATTCTTTGTACCACATGTATCTTGGAGGTAATTCCCAGTGGGTATCTAAAGACCTTGTTTGTTTTATAGCTGAAGAGTCCTGCCTGACATGACTGTTCTGTAGCCTGTTTAACGCCTCTTTATAAACACTGAGTAATCGCTCAGCTTGCTGTTAAATCTGTGTAATAGGGAATGATGGTGATAGGTCGCTATTTCTTGTGCACAGCTTTGTAGGATAAATTCCAAGAGGTGGGGTTGCTATGTTAGAGAATCTGTGTGTTTATAATTTGGAGAAGAGTTATTTTCAAATTCCCCTCCTTGAAGGCCTGTACCCAGTGGGCACACCCATCAGCAACGTAAGTGAGCAGTGAAGGCAGGGAATGAACCTGATCCATTTCAGTAGTGCCTGTACACAGGAGGCATCCATCAGTTTTACTCTACTGAACTAAAAGAAACCTTGCCCTGCCCTGGCTGGTGTGGCTCAGTGGATCGAGCAGCAGCCTGCGAACTGAAGGGTCGCTGGTTTGATTCCCGGTCAGGGCACATGCCTGGCTTGCAGGCCAGGTCCCCAGTTGGGGATATGCGAGAGACAACTGATCGAAGTTTCTCTCCCTCTCTTTCTCCCTCTCTACCCCTCTCTCTAAAAATATAAATAAAAATGGAAAAAACAAAACTCTGTTTTCCAGATGAGGAGAAGGATTAGGAGTAGTGCTTACAACCCAAATCCCGAGTTCCAGTCCAGCCCTTTGCCCTAGGGATTTGGGAGAATGGGGAGGAAGGAAGGGGGCTTCTCTTGTGTCAGGGAGCTCCTTCTTGGTGGCACACAGTGGGAGCACACCTGCCCTGGTCAGCCCTTCTGACCGCGCGCCCCCCCCCCCATTTTCTAACACCTGAATATTCCAAGTTACTGAGACAAGTGCTCCAGAGTGCAGGCCATTGTCATTTACACCTACACTAGTGAATCAGGTGCTAACTCTAGGACCTGAGGATTAGAAGTGAGACACCTATCACGGGCAACTATCTTTCCCACCTGTTCCCCCAAGAAGCTGCCACATCATTTGCTCTAGTTGGTGACTTTATTCTGGGGTTGGGGGCAAGGGGGAAATGAGCTAGAGTTGGGTTGTTTTTCTAATAATCTAGAGTCTGGGACTCCAGGGAGGAGGGACAGGGCTCTAGAAACTACAAGGCTGAGAGGGAGAGGGGTAGAGTTCTGAGTGTCTAGAGGGGCTAGGCAGGGGGGTGGGGCCACAGGGATGCCTCTCCCATCTAAGGGCAGTGCCCCCTAGGGGCCACTGCCACTTCCACTGCCACTCCCGCTGCCTGCAGCCTCCCGGATCCAGGTGCGAGGGTGGCTGGAGGGCAGGAAGGTGGTTTCCCGGGCCCTCCGTCCCTGTCTGGGACGCGGAAGCACCGAGATGGAAATGTTGAGGCAGTGACCAGAGCCCGGAACAGCCACCGGCAGCGCGTAGCCAAGAACGGAGCTGCAAAGGTCCAACCCGTCAGTGAAGGTCTGGGAGAAGAGGTGGAGTTAGTTACTGCGGGGAGTGCAGATACCTTAGGGATGTTGCCCTTTGGTGCAGGCAGAGTGATTTTTCAGAACTTTGGCCTTGGGAAGAGAAAGGCCCCCTAGTTCCATTGACAGTCTTGGGGCAGGCAATTCCAGCCTCTGAGTCCTCCTGGGAGTCTGGGGGAGGGGCCAGAGTAGGGGTGGGGCCTTGGGGAAGGCTAATAGTTCATTCTTACTGGGTCCCAAGGGGCTGGGGTTTGGGGGAAGGTGACTTGGGCCTCTGGGTCTTCAGACTGTGGGTGGGCCTAGAACAGAGACAGTCCCTTGGGAAGGGCAAAATCTAACCCTGTGGACATTAGGGAGACTGCAGGCATACACCGTATGTATTTCACTGTGGGGGTTGGGCTGTAGAAGGGGGAAGGGTGAGGACTTGAGAATGCCAGGCCAAACTCTGGGGCTTAGGCAGGTTAAGACAGCACACACTAAGGGGAGGTTTCAGCCTCTTCCCGGCGCTCTCTACCCCATGCTCACCTGGCCGTAGGTTCTGCACTCAAGGTTGCAGTCCCTCTTTTCTAGGAGTGGCAGCCAAGTCGGGCCACAGGTGATATCACTTTTGCAGGTGGCAAACCTGGGGTCGGTGTGTGGAGAAAAGGTGGGTAAAGGCTCTGCAGTTTTGTTCCAGTGGGACTCCTCCTCTCCAAGCACCCGTGCAGTACACGTTCTTCCCCCGTATCCTGGCACCAACGCTCAGGACCGCATCCGTACAAACACCACCCTCCAGATTTCACCCCGCTCCATATTCTCCACACATGCCCAGGGCTCTGTCACCACTGGCCGCATCCCTGCCCACCACAGACTGTCTGTTCTAGGCCAGCCCCTTACATTCTCAACCCTTTAAGCTTGAACCGGGTCTAAGGGAGGCCACGCCAATGTGCTGCCAGTTTTCAAAGCCAGGAGCTCCACACACTCTGCCCCTTTCTGCCTAACCTGTACACACTAGGCCTCAGCCTTTAAAACTTGGCCGCAGTTGGAGGCAGGCCACGCCCCTTCAAACACTAGGACCTGCAAGCTGCAGATCCCACCTTCGGCCCTGCCTGAGAGGCCACTCGCCTCAAGCCCTGCCTCTCCTACCAGGCATGGCAGAGCTCCGCGCAGAGCGTCTGTGTCTGGTGCATCCCCAATGGCTGAAAGCGGAAACGACTGCGGAGGGCAACTTGGAGGTGTCCCAGGAAGGATTCACACCTGGACATTGGGAGAAACAGGCCTGGATGGGTCAAGATGTGAGGGGGCTCTAAGCCCTAGCTGGGGCAGTGATGCAAAAAGCACAAGGAAATACACACGGTGGGGGGGCGGGGCTGTACTCACCCAGGGCTGGGCTCCCCACAGCCCTCTGAGAAGATTCCAGGGTCCAGTGCCTCTGGTGTGTCCATCTCTGAGGAACCACAAACAGGGCAATGGAGAAGGGAACTGCTTTCACTTGGGGTCTTGGATCCTCAGGTAGGGTTGACCCCATTTGTGTAATTCCTTCCGATCATAAAACTTAAAGACATTTTGATTGAGGCACAATGCCTCTTCAAGTAATGATAATCATTTACCTTAATCAGCTAACTACTCATATGTTGTTGATAGTGGAATAAGTTCTCACATGCTTGCATCAACCCCTTTATAACACCCCCATGAGGTAGGTCTATTACTTCTTCCCCTTATTAATGGCCCACATGAGGCCGATAGAGGTTAAGTGACTTGCCCAGCAGCACCCAGCTACACAGTGGCAGAGCTGGGATTTGAACCCAGGCAGTGTTGACTACAAAGCCTGTGCTTTCTAAGCACCAGTCTTCAGCACTAGCCCAGGCTGCCTATCCTGGTCACCCTAAGCCCCTGTTATAAGAAAATTCTGGCATTGCTAGGTTGGTGTGTGAGTTCTTGGGTGTTGGGGGTTAGGCTGGGTCTGAAGTGCTCACCTGCTAGGTGCAGCTGGCCTGTCCCCAGATCAGCCGCCAACCTATGGTGTCTCGGGGACCTAATGGGGAGTGAATGGCTCCCTCCACAGGCCCCTAGCAGGATCCACACCAGGGTCAGTTGCAGGGCCTGGACCAGACCCCTGGGTCGAGTACAGCCCTTGTAGGCCATGTTCACCTGAGATAAGAGTCAACTGGGTTATGGGATGAGTTTGGCCATCCTCTTCTGGGAACTCAGGGTGGTACTCTTGATGCACACCCAGAAGATGGTGCCAGGCAGAACAGAGAATGAGCAGATGATGAGGACGCATTGGCCAAAGACCTTAAAATCCCAGGGTGCCACTGAGGCCTGTCCCTGACCCAGGAGCACCTCCTCACCAAAAGAATGATGTCCCCTCCATCTCTTCGGGTCCATGTGCCTCCCAATTTGACCATGCTGCCCCTCCCCCCTCACACCCAGCAAGACCTCTCACTTTTTCAGCCCTCAGGCGACCCCCTCTGTGCTCAAAGTTAAGGGGACATCCCCAGCTCTTTCAATGTCCCTCTTTTGTCCAGTAATTCCTCTAAATCTTCTGTCCAGTCTCCTCCCTCCTTCTCAATCCCCTGATCCCCGCTGGCCCCTCTCATGGTCACCTTCTCTCAGCCTACAATCGGCTTAGGGGCTGCCAACCAGGGCTGGGCCTTCGGAGCCAAGCTTGGCTGTGGCGGGAGTCAGGTTCTGTCGCTGGGGTCCAAAAACCCCAGGCCGAGGGAAACTGGGAGTCTGCAGAGACAAAACGATTCCCTACCCTCCTATGCTCCCTCGGGGCCACCTCTCACCTTTTAGCCGGACTGGGGTCTAGGGAGCTGCTGAGACACTTCAAGGTTAAGTCCAGGGAAACAGGGAGGCTGAAGAAAGGGGCGTGGTTTGATGCAGGGGAGGTGTTTCCCACCACCCCGCCCCCTGTTCCAGCTGACCAAAGGCTGGAGAAGCTGGACCGATGTGTATACATACATCCTTGTGTTTGCTTTTATGTTGAGGTTGTGGCTAAAACTCTGGATCTATATGTGTGAGAAGTGTGTGTGTGTGTCAGATGAGGTGTGTTTATGTGGCAGTGTGTTGAATGTGTTTGTTGTGTACGGTTTATATGTGTCTTGTGAGATTGTGTGTGTGTTCAAAATCTGGATAAGGAGGACTGTATATGTCCCAAGCCAAGTATGTCCAATTGAGTAAGAATCAGGTAATAAATGGAGGGGAGTGGAGGGGAGGGCCGTGTTAGAATGGGTGTACTGTGAAAATGTTGGATCAGTGAGTGGGCAGTCAGTGGATACAGCTTGTTGACCATAAATATTTACTGTGAGTGAACAACGGGGTATTGTCATGTGTAGAAAGGATATGTCTGCATCTGAAATATATGTGTGTGTCCCTTTGTAGTTTCTGTAAGTGTGTGTCCCTTGAAAACATTTCCTCCATTCATTCAACAAACATTTATTGAGCACCTGCTGTGTGTCAGATTCTGGGCATGCAGTAGTGACCAAGACATGAGAATCTCAATGTTTGTGGACCTGACATTTTAATAGAGCCTGATAAGAAAAACAGCCCTGTGGTTGGTATATGTGTGTGTGTGTCCGTGTCTTGTTTTGAGAGGATGATGTGTCTGCATGCTGGCTGAGTTTGTGTGTAGCTTCCTTTGGTTTGGGGACTGTGTGTGTGTGCTCTGTTGAGTGTATGTGTTGTTTGTGTGTGTGTGTACTTGCTGTATATGTGTATGTTTGCATTTTCCAAGGATGTATTTGCAGAATATGAGTTTATGTGTATATGTATGTGTGTATCTGCTGAGTATGGGTGTGTGTATTTGTAGTGTGTGTGTTTGTTAAGTATGTTTGCCAAGTGTGTAGATATGAGTATGTGAGTCTGTTTGCTGAGCATGTATTGGTATTTTGTGCTTGTGTGTTTGTTTTCAGAGTTTATGTGTACATGTGTGTACTTGTCCTCATAGACATGTTTTTGTGGGTGATGACCACTACCACAAATCTCTTTCCCACTCTTCTCAGGCTAGCGCGGAGTTTTTGTCTATTTTACTGCTATAGTCCTAGGTCCCAAAACACTAATTTGCCCGCAGTAGGTGCTCAATATGAGTCAAGTAAATGAACCGATTGCAGGCACTGTCTCGGGGCCCATCTGTGGGCACTCATTGATGTCAAGGAGACGTCAGCAACCAAGACCTAGCAGACTTAGCCTTCCCTCAGCCCATCTTGGGGTAGCCCAGGGTGCTCACAGGTCACATCTGTTCAGCCTGGGGTCTGTTCAGCTGGGGACCTCCCGCCAGCCATTCCCCTCCTTTGACCTCAGACCCCTTCCCTGCGCGCATATTTCAGCACCGTGGACAGGATTTCGTGAGATCAGCACCACGGAGAGCTCTCGCGACGGCAGGGGTAAAAAGGGGCGACACGAGCGGAATCTGGTTCTTGGACACAGAAGTATGAGAAACGGACTCCAGAAGACGGCAACACAAACATGCCGACAGAGAGAAACAATAACTTAGGCAAAGGCGTAGAGATGAGGAGTCAGGCGTCCGGGGAACACCCAGACCTGGACCTCGCTGTTGCCCTCGTTGACAGGCAGGGGTCGCTCCTGTCTAGTGACCGCGCCTTCCACAGCTTTCGGGCCAGTTATGGGCCGGGTCTTTTGGGAAGCCCCCTTCCTACCCTGGCTCCCAAAGACTGGAGTTAGAGTGGGGAGCCCTCCAACACTTTGCTCTCTAACTCTGAGAAGCATGGTGGGTTTGGCCTCTACTGTGGGAACACTGTGGAGGGTGGTTTGAAAATCGCTTCAGCTGTCCCCTTTCCCAGAGACCCGCTAACTGCTCCTATAAATATAGCCGGGTCGGGCCTGGCTCCCTAATCCTGACAATGAGGGAGGGGGTCAGTAGAGGGGCTGCAGGACTCTGCTTGGGAAAGAGGGCGGTACATGGATGTAAATGATCCCTTGAGGACGGATCTCTTTGGTGAACATGTCACTCTAAATGTCTCTCCTTGGGATGTGTGGGGTCTTGTGGGTGGGGACAATTTCCCATAGAGAATAGAGCATTTAGGAGGTCTTTCATTGGGAGTATCCTCACTAGGCTCTCCACGTGAAATGTCACCCATGGAGATTTTTCTATGCGGAAATGTTCCTTTCTGGGGGAGGGGGCTTTTAGAGGAGGTGCCGCCTCGCACAGACCATCTGTCTTAGGAATCATTTTCAGGGTGAGGGGAGGGTCTGGTTGGAGAGGGCCTCCCAAGGAGACTGTCCCTGGGGGAAGGTGTCTCCCTGAGAGGGTCGCTGGGGGCGTTGCATAGAGAATGTATGTCATTGAGAATGTCTCTCTCGAGGTGTTTCATGGGGCATGTCTCTCCCCGGGGGTGTCTCCTTACAGGGGTCTCTCGGTAGCTTGGCACTCTCGGGTTATCTAGCGGCCCCTCCCTTCCCCCTCCTTACCTCCCCCACCTCCCAGCGCAGGGAGCCTAGGCCGAGGCCAGCTCGGGCGCCCAGACGCAGTGACGGTGCGGGACCCGCCCCACTTCGCTCCGCCCCCCTCATCCCCCCCGGCCGCCGCCGCGATCCCCGCGGCTTCTCACTCCCTCCCTCTTCCCTCCTCCCGCCACCACCACCGCCACCGCGGCCGCCTCCCTCCTCCCTCCCCCGGGCCGCAGCCGCCACCGCTGCAATGGACGACTCCGGCCTGATCCGCCGCCGGAGGCTGCAGGTAGGTGGTAGCCCTGGCCCGGGTAGAGGGGAAGGGGTCGGCGCCCTGGGGCGGAGCCCCGCTGGGGCTGGGAGAACTTGCGCCAGGTTCGTCCCCGCGCCCCCTCACCGGGCCTGGGGTTGCTACCCGCAGGGAACTCGGTGGCCGCGCGTCCTGCCGCGCTGGGAACCCCGCCCCTCAGGCACCGCCCGGGGATCCAGGAAGCTGAAGGAGGGGGTGCAGCCGCACTCCACCTCGAAGATAGCCTCAGGGGCGCCTGGCCCACCGGAGGGGAAGGGGGCTAGGACCGAAGTCATTGCCCTGGCATTCTGCCAGGCTGGGGGTGAGGGGGTGTAGAGCAAAGTTATTGCCCAAGGGCTCCAGCCCTTCGGGGCCGCCAGCGCCGCCACAGCCATAAACATGTTTGTGCGGCAGCTTCTCCCCTTACCACCTCAGGAGACCCTTTGGGGGGTCTGGGGGCCCCCCCGCCTGCGTCCTCCGTGCACCTGCCCGGCATCCAGGATTCTTTCTACTGACCTAATTGGACAGGCACCTAGACAGCTTTTCTCCTCACTCTTTATTCCACCCCCCTTTACTACACCTCCCCCCATCCTCAAGTCCAGGGCAGCTTGTGGGTGGGCGGGAGCGATTTTTAGCTCCTTGCAGCCTTAGAAGATGCTGGTCTCCAGGCTGCGCAGCCGCGGGAGGTGTGAGTCCCCTGCACGGAGTGGGACACTAAGGATTGTTGTGGAGTACAGGAAGGCAGGGACAAATCCAGACGTCAGGAACTCCCACTTCCAACATGGGTGGGGGTTCTGAAGCTGAGAAGGGTCTTCTGTCTTTGGTGTGAGCTTCTAAGGGTTAACATAGGGGTTTGGTGTTGCTCCCAAACTGACCACAGAGGGAAAACTGATCAAAGCTTCACCCCAAGGCCTGCCTGGGATCTGGTCCTTCTGAGCCTCACTGGAGCTCAGCCCCATCCTAGATAATCTGGAGTAGCTTACATAAAGCCTTACGTGGACCCTGACTCAGGCTACATCTCTTGCCTGAAGCTTGAGAAAAGAAGAGGAAGATTCAAATCCTCATCCAGAGCCTAGTCCTTTTCTGGACTCCTCTAATCCATCATCCGTGAGGTTGGAGACCAAGGAAAGCTGATCAGTCATTGCAGCAGGAAAAATCGGGATGAGATGGCAGGAAGGACTTTCCAGGCGTCTATTTTTCTTTCAAACAGAGCCTACATGGCCCCATCTAGGAGCCTTGGGATCCTCAGGTCTTCCTTGGATTCCCTCCTCATTCCAGAGCTGACTTAGGGGAGAGGGTTCTGAGAAAAGGGAGGGAAGGAGCTGTGGCAAAGCCAGAGCAAGTGCTGAAGGAGCCAGACGGGGGGTACTCGCCCCCGAGTCTCCAGGAAAAAGGAGGGAAGGGGCCGTGTCTGCACGGGGTGTGTCCCCGCCCTCCAGGCTGGCGCCGATTTCCATTGGCTCAGCGCCTCGCGGGATTTCTGTCTCTCTGCAAGACCCAACCCCTAGCCCGGGATCCTCCCACTCACCCTCCAGTCCGTCCGGAGGCTACCTCTAGTCCTAGGTATTGGCGCCGGAGTCTTGCCCCCTACCTCTTCCCTCTGGGAGGGTTAACCAGTTTGCTACTTAGAGACACCCTCGCACTGGTGCAACCGTTTAGGAACTGTACGTCCCACAACCGCTGTGCGCCAGAGGGTTCCCTGTGAGCCGTTGGGATCGTATATACAGACAGCATCCTGAACTTCAATGCCCTGTCTGCAGAGCCGTCCGTGAATCCCAGGGAGAAGTAGCATCTGCTTGGCACAGCCGCTCTGCAGCTGTGGGGATGGATGTGGCGTCTTTTTACACCGACGCCAAGGATCCAAATCCTTTACCGCTCCAGTTTGCCCGTTTGTTCGACTTTAGCATGTTTAGGGGTGCTAGCGGATGGGGACAGGTTTGATGATTTCTTCGAGAGGGGCTTAAATGTTCCCCAGGGGCTCACCCTCGAAGGCCAAGTGTACCCCTGTCTGGAGTCCTGGGCTCCGTGGCCAGAAAATCCAGGTCTTGATTTCACTTGGGCCATTGCAGTCGCGAGACCCGCTAGGCCGATCCAAAATGCCTCTCATTCAAGCTGATCCTGCAAAGACAGGGGAAAAACCCGGTATGGATTTCAGATGACCCAATGGCTCCGGATGGCAGGTCTGCTGCGGTGGACAGTGTGCTCTTTGACCCCGATCATACGTGTGGCCTTCGTACATGAGAATGGGAAGTCTCTCTGGCCCATTTTCTGTCGCAATGTGTCCATCCACAATAATTCCTGTTCCCATGACCTAACGCTGAGTGCTAACTATGTACTAGGCATGATGCTGAGGTGCTAGGCACCTATATCATCTCAGAGAATTCTCTAGGAGGCACAACAATTGCAAGGTCATTTGCCAAGTTTATAAGAGGCAAAGCTGGGATTTGAACCCATGGCTTTCTGCTTTCAGAAATCCCAAAGAGGATTAATTTTCTCCTAGTTGGAGTCCTCAACAAAAGGGCTTAGGAAACCCTCACCCAAATCTTGAAGCCCGACCCTATCCCTTTTATTCACATAACCCTGTAGACTCAGAATTGGCTGGGAGGCAGCACCCATTGCCCTCGGAAAAGGATTCAGACCTGTGTAATTGCTGGCCCCTTTAGTGACTTCCTGTATGCTTGACAAGCAGGACGCAACCATCTTCTGATGTGTACACATAAAATTAGGGGTTGCCAGTTATCACTGCCATTATCAAAAAAAGACCACCTAGGCACCACCTGATTCCCAATTCAAATCTCAGTTTTGAACCACCCTAACTATTCCCACCCCTCACTCTCTGGATCTGGTGGAGAGTGGGATAGAACTCTCAGAGTGTGGAGGAATCAATCATTCATTCGTGCACTCATTCATCCTTTCGTGCTTGAGCATGCCGAGTTTATTACCGCCTCCAACGCCTTTGCAGTTTCCTCCACCTTGATTGCTTGCTTCCTCCACAGGTCCTCCCAAGGCTGCTGCTGCTTTACATCGAGCATCTTAAAAGGCATCTCCCCCAGCAGCCCTCTCAGACCATTGTGACCCCTCCTAGACATTTTTCATCATGTCCCTTTGCTTAATATTATTCCTGACAACTTATTACTGTCTAAAATGATGTCATTCATGCCTACATTGTTCTTCCCTCCCTTGTCTCCTTGTCTCCTTCCCTCCTCTAAATGCTAGTCACAAAGGGGCAGGAATTTTTTTTTTTGACTGTCCTAAATTGTTTATTAGGTAAGAATTTTACCAACATGACACATATTAGCGGTAACGGTGGAGCTGGAGAGTATTGTGCCTTCTCCAAGCTGCACGGTGAGAACCACCAATAGTGTGGTGGAACTTGTGGCCCTTTCCAAGGCCATGGCTCTTGCGGCCTGCAGATGTCAGCCCTCGCATCTCCCTGTGCTTGTGGACCGGTTTGATGATCCATTGGGTGTCAGGATTCCTTCTGATAGCCTTATGGAATGGATCCGTGAGGATGACCTAAAAGAATTTGTACGTGGAGTCTTCACCAACCCAGTAAGAATTCAGGACTCTCAGAGCCCCATAGTGGTGCCCAGCTTGCTCCTCAGCAACAGACTGAAGGCTTCAGGCAAACTTCAGCTGGTTAACACCATGATGGACAGGCTTGCCATAGGTCGCACCCTTAGGGACAGGGCGTTTGCGGCCACCACGACGTACATGAATCAGATATATGACATAACCTTGCTTGGCCTTGTATCCCAGCCTGCATGCTTTATTGGGCCTGGTGGGGCGGGGGGCCCTGTGGAGCGCAGAGAGCTGGCGGTGCTGCCAGCAGCGCACCCTGAGAAGGAAGCGCATCACATCGGACTGCTTCTTCCTCCATAGCTCCGGGATGTACTTGTAAGCGCCCGTCTTGGCTTACCTTATGGCTGCGGCCAGACGGAAAGGAAGAAGGTTTCTCCAGGAATTTTTTATTTGTCTTATTTACTGCTGCATCCCCAGTGCCTAGCACAGTGCCTGGCATGCAGTAGGTGCTCAAGAAATATTTTGTAAAATGGACTCCTATTTCATTTGCACATACATACTTTGAGATACCAACTTTGGAGTTCTTTATGGGGCCCTGTGCTGGTCTCTGAGGGTCGGGGGAGGAATCAACCCGGTACACCACCCCCCCACCACCACCCAGTCCTCAGCTCGTGGCCAAGGGTGCAGGTGATGATACTGATGAGGGGCCTGTGCCATCCAACTTCTCCTGAGAACACTTGAGGGCAGAGGCTGCTGGACTCTTTTTTTTAAAGATTATATTTATTTTGAATTCTATCCTTTTGCTCCTTTGCCTTCCAGAAGGATTTGCCCCTGCCTCGGAAAAGCAGCAGGTGAGCCTTGGGGAGAGATGCTCTGAGCTGGACGCCCCTTCTGCGGCCGGGGGTTAGGGCCTCTTCTAGGCGCGCTCGCGGGCGGGGCCTGGCGCGCTGCAGTCCCGCTGCGCCCCCTCTTGGCAGGCGGCAGCCGCACGGCCCTCCCCTCCCCCGCCCTTCTCTGCCCGCTGCGGCTCCAGCCTCCACCCCGCGCGCTCCCTCCCTGCGCCGTCGCTGCTGCCGCACCTGCCACCATGTCGCCGCCGCCGGGTCATGTCTGACTCTCTCTGGACTGCGCTTTCCAATTTCTCGATGCCCTCCTTCCCTGGCAGCAGTATGTTCCGCCGCACCAAGAGGTAGACCCCCGATCCCTCAGACCCTGACCCAAGCCGCCCCACCAGCCGCTACCGCAGGGCGGGGCCCGGGATGCTGTACCCGGCCCAGCTGCGCCAGAGGTGCCCGCGCTGCGCCTTTCTGCCAGGGATAGGGCTGAATGGGGGGCAGTGTAGGTTCGAGGCTGGGGGGCACGCTGGAAAGAACCGCTGCGGGGGGAGGGGACTGCTGCGGGGGGGGGGGGGATGCAGTGTCTTTGTCTGCTGGCCCTGTGGGCACTGGCAGCTCAGAGAGGGTAAGGGAAGAACGGGAGGGTAGGGGCTTGGCACTTTCAGAACAATAGCCGCAGCCTGGCCTCCCCCCACCCCCATGCCGCATGTTCTGGCCGCGCTAATATGCTCAGTCACTGCGGTGGGGGCGGGGTGAGAGGATTGAGGGGCTGAGGTCTCTTTCCTCGAAAGGTTGGCTCCTAAAGGGCAGAAAAAAGGGGGGTACTTTTGTCATGGCACAAACTTCCCCCCCAACACAGCCTCATATGGAATATAGTGACACACAGCTTCACATAGGACATGATCACACACACACACACACACACACACACACACACACCCCAGCCCTAGTGGCCCAGATACACCATGAATACCTAGTCATACAGTGGCTGTATGTCAGAAACCTGCAGAGACACACAGGGGCACCCCCAGAGTCACACAGTAACAAGTAAACCCACAGGTACACTATTGTGTACTCTTGTGTACACCCAATAAGATGTTACCTGTATGGTGACACACATGATTATGTAGACGGAGATGCACACAGACACATGTGTGACAATAACATCCAGTGTTATAACACATGATATCACCCTAAGCATATCACATGCTGCATCACACGGGTGCCAAAATAGACACTGGGAATCTTGCAGAGAATGAGACACACAATATCACATATTATCACATGCAAGACTCATACAGGGAATGTCACACACGATGGCATGTTCAGACATGCCCAGTGTCACAGGGTGTTAAACCTACACACAGTAGATGCCACTTGGTGGACACTCATGGTGAATGTCACACACAGACACAATGACAGTATCTCATACAGACTTAGAATGCCACATAGACATAGACACACACACGGAGCAGAAATCACATGTCATGCAGATGTTACAGCACACAGTGGCACATCTAGTCATGCACCAGTGGCATTACACATTGTGTCACATAGGCACACACAGGTTGTGTCACACAAGATAAACACAAGTACTGTCACACATGATGTCACACTAGTATGTGCCCGGTGCTGAACTCACACACTGGGTGTCTGCCACATGTGGATACATGCAGCAAATATCACACACAGACCTAGACACACAGACACTCAGTATCTCCAATAGTGTCACATAGACAACATGACTATCACTCCATGACTGACACTGTGCCCCACATGGTCACACATGGTTCATATCGGAAGTCTCTCACATACACATCAGACCTGCATCCCCTCCCATACAGTCTTGCCAAGGCCTCCACTGCCTCCTCCTTTACTACCTCCTCCTCTGAGTAGTAGTTTTCTGGGGAAATTTCCCAGAAAAGGAGTGTGGCTGGTTGGGCTCACGAACTCCCTGCCTGGGCTGCGGCCCGGCCCCTTTTCCTCCCCTTCCCCGCAGCTGCCGCACCAGTAACCGGAAAAGCCTCATCCTGACCAGCACTTCGCCCACTCTGCCGCGACCCCACTCCCCACTGCCTGGACACCTGGGTGAGACAGGTGATGGGTGTGGACCAGAGGAGGTGTCGCCACAGGAGAGGGGTGTGTCCTTGCTGCAGGAGGAGTGGGCCGAGTCTGGATAGAGGAGAGCCCAGATTGGACAAGGGGCGAGGCCATCGCTACGTGGGCGTGGCCAGCCAGCAGAGGGTTACCTATTGGTGGGCGGAGCTAGATTGGTAAGGGGGTGGGTGAGAGAAAGATCCGTACCTGAAGGGCGTTGTCAGAGTAAGGCAGAATTGTCCTGAAGGGGCTGGTCTAAGTCGGTGACCTAAACATCTTCGAAAGGCGGGACCACAGCGAGGGGGGCGTGGCTCACTCACACTTTGGGACTAAAGAGAGACTGGCTGCTGCTTGCAAGCCGTTTTGGGGACCAGGAAATCTGATGGGCTTGCCACCCAGCCCAGGCCTGAAGATCCCCCTCTTTCCGCCACAGGTAGCAGTCCCCAGGATAGCCCCCGAAACTTCTCTCCTAACACCCCCGCCCATTTCTCGTTTGCCTCTTCCCGAAGGTGAGTCCTTGTCTGCAGGGCCCCAGAACCCTCCCTGGTCGGACTTTCCCCACCCACTGTCTGGGTTGCCATCTGTTCCCCTCCTAATTGGACCTGAGCCATGGCCTGAGGGTCCCGCAGAATGCCCCAACGTCCCCGCGGGAACCAGCCCCCCAGCCTTAGGGGCGGGGCCTATAAGAAGGCGGTGCCAGCGCCTTTGGTGAATCCGGGGAAGGGGCGGGGCTTCTTAGAGCCCCAAAGCTTTGGGTCCGTCTCCCGCCTAGCGCTCCCGGCCAGGCGTTTCCATAGCAACAGGACGGGAGCGGAGATGAAGTGCGCAAGCGCAGACTGCGCGGTGACCGTGGAGGGACTATTGATCCCCCATGTGGGGGAGGGCGCCTAGGGCTGTTTCTCGAGGGCCAAAAAAGAGGAATTTCAGGTTTCTCTCTAGGGAGAGGATGTCTGCGTGTTTCTGAAGTATCTCTAAATTTATTTTATGGGGACTTTGGCTAAATTGGACGAGGCAAAGAGATTCCTTGAATGTTTGGGGAGAAAGTTCTGGGAGTCACCAGCGTGTTTGGGCAGGTCTCTTTTTCTTTGAATTTACTCTAAAAGCGTTGTCCGACCACATGCTGTGCTCTGGGAGTTGAGCGTAGGGGAGAATGACACTCCTGCATACCCAGAGTTGAGTTGGAGTGGCAGGCCAGAGAACCAGGATCACTGCAAAGACCCGTGAAGGCTGTGTTGTGGGAGTCGCAGGGGACTGTGGGGGCAGCTCCCGGGGGAGAGCGGTGGAAGGCCCCTGTTTTGTCTTGTTTTTAAGATTTTTAAATTTATTTTTAGAGAGAGGGGAAAGGGAAAGAGAGGGAGAGAAGCATCAATGTGTGTTTGCCTTTCACACGCCCCCCACTGGGGACCTGGCCAGCAACCCAGGCATGTGCCCTGACTGGGAATCAAATCAGCGGCTCTGGTTCGCAGGCGGGCACTAAATCCACTGAGCCTCACCAGCCAGGGCAGGAAGGCCTTCTCTTGTCCATGAAATTCATCTGAGAGCAATAGGGAACCAGAAAAATGGCTGCTGATGTGGCCACCTGCATGGAGGGTGGGCTGGGAAGCAGGCTGGCTGAGCAATGGCAGTGCCTGGGGAGAGGAGTGAAGGAGGAGTCCAGTGCGTGGGAGTGTGTCCATGCCACTGTGCAATCTGCAACAGTGTATGGGGGTGTAAGTTTGTGAGATCCTGAATATCTGAAGCAGCTGGTGCCTGCACGTGTGTCCATGGGGATGTGTATGCATCAGCATGTGAGTATGAATGTGTGTGAGTGTGTCACTGTAGGGTTGTAAATGTGAGTATGTGAGGGAGTATGCACCGCCCAGTGTGTCTCATGCATGTACTCTGTGTGGGAGTGTGAATGAATGTGTGGCTGTGTGACGGTTTGAATGTGTGACTGAGAACATGAGGGCGTCTTGAATATAAGCGTGAATGTGAAAGTGTGGAGTGCACGTGAGGAAGTGTTGGCTGTGTGTGTTTTAGAGTGCGGGTGCTGAGTCTCTACAAGTGTCTGTGTCTGTGACTGCATGTGCATTCTGTACTAGTATGGGAAAGTGTGATACTTGGGTCCATATACCGGACATGTGTGTGTGACTGTGAGTGCATGAATGTGACCACGCTGGTCACATTAACACTAGTGGGTGTGGCCAGGAAAGCGACTGTGTTTGTGTGAACCTGAGTGTACTGATGTGAGAGCATGTGTCAGTGTGTGTGTGTCTGAGAAGACTCCAGGGGTCTGCCTGTGAAAGCTTTCTCATTGGGGGGGGGGGTCTAGGGGTTGCCTTTTGGGGTCTTCTGGATGATTTCTCTGAGTGGGCTTTTATGGTCTCCCTTGGGGGGGGTAATCCTTGCTGGGATTCCTGAGAGGAGGCTCAGGAAAGGGAGCAGAGAAGACTCGTACCTGACTGGGAAGACTTCCTCCTTACCTCCTGGACTCCGAGGGCCTTCAATAATCTCAGAGCACATAGATATCCTTCCCCAACTCCTGCCCTGGCTTCTCTCACAACCTGAGAGGTGGGGGCTGGTGGGACCTGGTGTCCTCTGAGTGCCTTGGCTGGGTTCCAGGGCGGACGGACGCCGCTGGTCTCTGGCTTCGCTCCCTTCGTCTGGCTATGGCACCACCACACCCAGCTCCACTGTCTCGGTGAGTGTCAGGAGGGTGGGTGGGCGGGCCGGTGGTCCTCCAACCCCAAGGCCCACGTGCAGGCCAGCAGCTGGGCTGGCATTAATGAGTGCTTTGGGTTTTCCTTGTCCTCCAAGGGTGTCACCTGTCCATCTGTTAGTGGATTGCAACCCGCCCCGTACCCCCAGCCCTGTTCTCCACCCTCAACCTACCTTCTTGGGGATCCTATTCATCACCGACTTATTTTATAGATAATGACATTAAGCAACTTGCCAAGTGTCTGCAGCTGGCCAAGGCCAGTCCCCACCCTTTACCCAGAGCCCATTTGCGCACTCACTGCAATATCCAAAGTCTCTCTCCATCTGCCCCCTTTTCTACCTGTGTCTCGGGTTTGCTCATCTATCCATTGATATGATATTCAGCAGACATTTACCACATGACTGTCATGTGGTGGGCTCTATAAGCTGAGGAGGGTCCAAGGGTTTACAAAGCCCTCATGGGGGGAGACAGGCCAGTAAGAAGGCATTTACAACAAAGGGGATTGGAACTCTGATAGGAGTAGTGTAGGGGGAGGGGACAGCAGAGAGGAGGCAACTGACTTAGCTAGGGAGAGAGTCAAATGAGGCTTCTGGAAGAGCTGGCATTGAAGCCAAGACAAAGAATCAGCAGGAGTTTGGCAGGTGGAAGAAGGGAGGGGAGGGTGTTCAAGGAATGAGGAACATCATGTGCAAGCTCCCAGAGGCAATGAAGAGCTTGGCCACGTCGGGAAAGCTGCAAATAGCCTTGTGTGGCTGGACTTTGAGTCGGAAGTGGAAGAGCTGAGGTGAGGTGGGCAGTGGCCCTGGTTGTGCCAGACCCTGACCAGAGACCAAGCAGAGCCAATCTCTGCCCTCAAACAGATAGTAATGACAAATACATAATAAAGATGTAATAAGTCAGGAGATAAATACAGCAAGAGGAAACAAGATAGGGCAATAATAGAAAGTGATCGGCATGTGTTCAGAGGAGACCTCCTTGAAAGGTAACACGTAAGCAGAAATTTGGGGGAGGAAGAATAATCCATAGTAGATGTACTCCAAGCAGAGGGAGCAGTCAGTGCAACGGCCCTGAGGCAGGAGTGTGCCTGTCTTGTTTACACTCCATCCAGAAGGCCACAACTCTGTGGGTGGATGAAAGCAAGTGAGGGGAAGAGTGGGCAGAGGTGAGGGTAGAGAGACAGGACCAGATGATCACGCAGAACCTTGTGGGCTGTGGGGAGGACTTTGGTGTTCACCCCGAGTAAGGTGGGAGCCATGAAATGTTCTGAACAGAGGAGGGACGCAACTTGACTCAGGGTTTTTTCTTTACTTCTACTTTTTAAAAGATTTTATTTATTTATTTTTAGAGAGAGGGAAAGGGAGGGAAAATGAGAGGGAGAGGAACACCAATGTGTGAGAGAAATATCGACCAATTTCAATCTTTGCCTCTCTCAGGCCCCAACCCCCAACATGGGACCTGGCCCACAACCCAGGCATGTGTCCTGATTGGGAATCAAACCGGCCACATTTTGGTTTGCCGAAGAGGCCTAATCCACTGAGCCACACCAGTCAGGGTTTGACTTACATTTTAACAGGTTCCCTCTAGTCACATGTGTCTGTTCTTAAATATCTCTCCTCCTCCCTCTGTTGCCAAGAGTCCCAACCTGGGCCCTCGGACCCCAGGATCACAATCAGGTCCTAATACCAGCCTTGCCAGCAGCCCATCAACTCTGAAAATCTGAGCCCTGGGTCCCGAGCTGTGGAGGGACCGCAGTAGCCCTAACCTAGTACTGCTCCCCCCGCCCCCTCCCCCCTAGTCTTCCTGCTCCTCCCAGGAGCGCCTGCACCAGCTGCCCTACCAGCCCACCGTGGACGAGCTCCACTTCCTCTCCAAACACTTTGGCAGCACTGAGAGCATCACAGACGAGGATGGCGGCCGCCGCTCCCCGGCCGTGCGGCCCAGATCGCGGAGCCTCAGGTGGGTCGGCATCCCCCAACTCCAAGCCAGTAGTTTGGGTGCTTGTGCACTGTAAGATCCCAGTCCCCGCGAATAAGCAGGAGACTGAACACGATGGGCTTCTCTCCCCACAGCCCCGGGCGCTCCCCCTCCTCCTATGACAATGAAATCGTGATGATGAACCACGTCTACAAGGAGAGGTTCCCAAAGGTGAGGGTCGGGGCGGGGACGGCCGTGGGGAGGCTGGATGGCCTCAGCCCTCCCTGCTCCCCTTAACTCCGCGCGTCCCCTGGTGGCCCGTGCGCGCAGCGCAGGCTCCCGATGGCCACAGCCCTAGGGCTAAGCCCAGCGCGCGATCACCCCCGCCCTACCTCCATCCCTCCCGCAGGCCACCGCGCAAATGGAAGAGAAGCTGCGCGACTTCACCCGCGCCTACGAACCTGACAGCGTGCTGCCGCTGGCCGACGGGGTGCTCAGTTTCATTCACCACCAGATCATCGAGTTGGCCCGGGACTGCCTGACCAAGTCCCGCGACGGCCTCATAACTACGGTCTACTTCTACGAATTGCAGGAGAACCTAGAGAAGTTGCTGCAGGATGTGAGTGCACCGGCGGACCGGCCCCATCCCAGACTCTGCACCCCAAAATCAGGCCAACGCCTTCCTTCTCCCCACATCCACTCAGGGGGCTCCTACCACATTCTAGGCGCTGGTGTGGAGCTGAGAATTCAGGGGTGGGAGAAAAAGACTCAGTGCCTGCTCTAGATCTGATGGGGAGGCGGGTATTTAACCTCTTTCAGGTCTTTACTCAAATATCACCTTCTCAGTTCGGCCTCTTAGACCCCTCTATTTAAAATGTCAAACTCTGCTCACACTCATCATCCACCGCCTCCTCAGGGTTTACCTTAGCACCATCTGTCATAATGTGTGTTTTCTTATCTTATTTCTTGTCAGTCCCACAGGTGGTGGTAATGTTGCCTATTTGCACACTGTTGTACTTCGAGTGTCCAGCACACAGTAGGTGGTCAATAGATGTTGATTAAATAGATGGGTGAGTGGATGAATAAATGAAAGTGAACAAGATGATGCCCTCATTCAATGATAATGGATAGCATTTATCGAACACTTAGTGTGTGCTGGGCATTGTGTGCTGGGGCACTAGGAACAGAACAGTGAACAAACCAGAAAAATATTCTTGCCCTCCTGGGGCTGATATCCTACTATAGGAGATGGACAGGAGCATGAAAATGAACAAATCATGAAAGTTAATTATTTCAGCTGATGCTTAAGGCTACAAAGAAAATTAGAAAGGATTGAACAACAATAAAGTAATAAAATCTTAAAAAAAGAAGTGTTAGGGCCTCCCTTATAAAGTCCAGGAGGCCTCCCTGGAGGAGGTGGCATTGAAATTGGGAAAAGAATTAGGAAGTGACAGCTATGAGTAAAGCTGGAGGGAATGTGTGTTGAATAGGGTGAACAGCACATTCAAAGGCCCTGAGGTGAAGAGGCAGGTGGAAAATTCCAGGAGCACAGAAGCCATGTTACTGCACTGTCTTGAGGTGATGAGGTTGGATAAGGGCAGAAGGACCAGAATATGGAGCTCTGGACTCCCAGCCCTCTGCCCCAAAGGACAGCATGTTGGTATGATTACCTATTTTGCCACCAGATCTGGTTTGAGTTTGTATTCTGCCACTAAGTCCATGGGAGTCAAGAGTACAGATTCCAAACAGTCTAGATTTACATCCAGCTCTGGACTTATTTACTGTGCAGCCTATGCCAAGTCACTTAACCCCTCTGTGCTTTCTGCTATAAAAATGGGATTCACTCATAATTTAATGCCAGAAATATTTATTAAGCACCTATTCTGGGGCCAGCACTGGCCTAGAAGTCGGAGAATCAGCTGGAGATAAAATTCCTACCCCAGGGGAGCTGACATTCTAGCTGGAAGAAACAGAAAGTAAACAATGGGCATCAGAGTTGGGACTAGGATGAGGCAAGTGATCCATTCTCCCCGCCAGAACATATAACTAATTATTGAAAAAGTTGAAAAGTAAGTATATTAAAACTTAGCATTATTTTAGGTTAAATATTTTATTTGTAATTAGACCAGAATGTTTTACTTTTCTGGTTTTAATAAAAGCAAACTTATCAACAATAATACATATTATTTATGTACATATTTATTTTTTATCTTTACCCTAAGACATTTTTTCATTGCTCTTAGAAAGAGAGAGAGAGAGAACATTGATGCGAGAGAAACATCTATTAGTTGCCCTTTTCTTTTTTGTATGCTCCCCACCTGGGGCTTGAACCTAGGACACTTTGGTCCATGGAAGGGTGCTCCAACCAACTATATTTGTTTGTTTGTTAACCCTCACCCAAAGATATGTGCAGTGATTGATTTTAGGGAGAGAGGAAGGGGGAGAGGGGAGAGAGAGAGAAGCAACTAGAGAGAGAAAATCAATTGGTTGTCTCCTGTAAGCGTCCCCACTGGGGATCAAACCCAAAACCGAGGTATGTATTCTGACTGTAACTTGGTGCATGGGACAGCTCTCCAGTCACCTGAGCCACACAGCCAGGGCAATAACATTGTTATTAAAACCATTACTGTTTAAAAAGCACAGATAGATTGTCACTCATGTTTCCTTTTGCTTTGAGCTCCAACATGCCTGCACACAGCAGTCACTGGATCCTGTCCTTGTTTAAAGTCTGCTCTCTTGCTTGTCATGGATTTTTGGCCTTCATTTCAATTTTTCAAACATTGCGTTAAAATATCAGTGATCTTGAAGAGTGAGGTGTTTGGTCCCTAAGTGAGTGCCTCTTTGCCTCACCCTGGTGGGCATGATAAGTAAATTAATACGTGACATATTTGAAGGGTGTTTATGTGATAGAAAAAAGAAGTAGGTTAGGGTCGCTGTGACTGAGTTCGCTACCGGGAGGTAGGCTGCAGTTTCAGATTGGGGTGGGGAGAATGAGTCAGGCCTCTGGGAAGAGGTGAAAACTGAGCGGCAACCTGACGGAGAAGTAAGGAGTCACTCAGGGATCTGAGAGGAGAGCCTGCCGGTCAGCGGGAACATGAACTGCAAGAGTGGAGGTTTTAGGACAGTGTCTGCTATAATAACAGTGATCAGTTTTTACCACGTGGCCCAGGCCTCAGTTTTCTCACCTGAAAAATGAGACAGCAGCCCTGGCTGGAGTGGCTTAGTTGGTTGGAGTGTCATTTCCCAAACCCAGAGGTTATGAGTTTGACTCCCGGTCAGGGCACATATCTAGTTTGCGGATTCAGTCCCCAGTCAGGGTGCGTGCAAGAGGCAACAGATTGATGTTTCTCTCTCACACTGATGTTTCTCTCCCTTCCTCTCCCTTTCTTCCCTCTCTCTAAAAAATCAATAAGCATGACCTTGAATGAGGTTAAAAAATAAAATAAAATAAAATAAAATAAAATAAAATAAAATAAAATAAAATAAAATAAAATAAAATAAAATAAAATGGCACAATAGCAGCAGTGTGTAGATGGTGGGGTTGGGAGAAGGCCCCGCTGACTCAGGGCACCTGTAAAACCCCTCACCCCATGTGCCCTCCTTCCCAGGCCTATGAACGTTCGGAGAGCTTGGAGGTGGCCTTCGTCACCCAGCTGGTGAAGAAACTGCTCATTATCATCTCTCGCCCTGCAAGGCTGCTGGAGTGCCTGGTGAGGGGGCTGGGAGGGGGCGGGGGGACTGGCGGGGGCCCCTCAGAGCCCACCGCAAGCCCGCCCCTGCCCTGCCTCAGGAATTCAACCCCGAGGAGTTCTACCACTTGCTAGAGGCAGCAGAGGGCCATGCCAAGGAGGGTCATCTTGTCAAGACAGACATCCCTCGTTACATCATCCGCCAGCTGGGCCTCACTCGGGACCCTTTTCCAGGTGACAGCTGGCGGGCACAGGGGGCTGTAGGCAAGCCCACTGGGACCCTAGCCTCCACTCACTCTCAGTCCCTTCCTAGATGTGGTGCACCTGGAGGAACAGGACAGTGGTGGCTCCAACACTCCGGAGCAGGATGACCTGTCTGAGGTAAGGCCAGGTGGCCCAGTGGTCAGTACTCTGGTTCTGACCGGATAGGCAGGGGCTCACCTCCCAGCTCTCCGCTGTCAGTCTGGATAGATCTCTTGGTCTCTGCTCTGAGCCTCAGCTTCCTCATCTGTCAGTGGGTTAATAATGGGTTCTTTCTCCATGGGCCTTTTCCTTTTCATAGTAAAATGCACATACCACAAAATGTACCATTTTAACTGTTTTAAAATGAACAATTCAGCGTATTTAGTACATTTACAGTGTGGTGCAGCCGTCACCTCTTCTAGTTCTGGAACATTTTCATTACCCAGAAGGAAACT
This sequence comes from Macrotus californicus, assembly GCA_007922815.1. Lineage (NCBI taxonomy): Eukaryota > Metazoa > Chordata > Mammalia > Chiroptera > Phyllostomidae > Macrotus > Macrotus californicus. The sequence goes on along the minus strand of VMDR010000118.1, from coordinate 259,450 downwards.
GTACCCATTAGGCAGTCACTCCCCAAATCCCCCTCCCGCTGGCCCCTGGCAATCACTGACCTGCTTTCTGTCTCTACGGATTTGCTTTTTCTGAACATTTCATATATGTGGAATCATTGACCCGCCGGTGTTTTGTGTCTGGCAAAGTGTTCTCAAGGTTCGTTCGTGGTGGAGCCTGAATCGGCGCTTCACTTCTTTTTGCGGCCGAATAATAATTCACTGCGTGGGTATATCATGTCTGTTTATCCGTTGCCCACTGGCGGACACTTGGGCAGTTCCCGTCTTTCGGCCGTTGTGTGAATAGTGCTGCTGTGAACATTTGCACGCAGGCATTTGTTTGAACAACGATTTCAGTTCTTTGGGGTATAGGCCCGGTGGTGGAATTGCTAGGTGGTGTGGTAACCCTGTGTTTAACTTCTGAGGAGCGGTGCATGGGGTTTTGAGTGAGTTGAGTGTCTTCTGTGTTGAGCGCTCAGCGCAGTAAAAATTGCCGCAGCCCCGCCACCAGGCCAGCCACACTTTGGAAGATGTCCCCCACATGCCTAGTAGAAACCTCCTTCCAAAACAGCCACGAGTGCGTTTCCTCCGAAGTGTCTAGTGTTATTCAAAAGCTTGAAGCAAAATAAAGAAATCAGAAGGTTTTGCCTCAAATCTGGGGTTGGGCCTTCTTTTGACAAAATCACACACACACACACACACACACACACACACACACACACACACATCTCTCCTATATATTTATATGTAAATATATATTTAAAAGAATCTCACTATACATGCCATTTGTTTAATTTTTTGAATAGGTAATGAAATGACATCACTCAAAAGTCTAAAACCCTAAAAAGGTATTTATCTTTAGTTGTTGTTCGTGGGATTCTACATAATTCCATTCAATCAAACTTGTTAATTGAGTGATTCAAATCTTCCATCTCCCTGTCCCTTTATTTATTTATCTTGCCTGATTGATCTTATAGTTTCTGAAAGATACGTGTTAAATCATTGTTTTGAGCTATTTCTCCTTGTACTTCTGTCAATTTTTGTGTCAGATATTTTTAGGCTACATTCTTTTTAAAAAATTTTCATTCATGTATTTATTCCACAATCAAAATAAATCATAATCTAAACGTTATAACATTTTTAAAAGGTAAAGGAGATTCTGTGTCACAACCGCTCTGATACAACAGGCATCGGTCTAAAATGCGACACTGAATAGGTGTTCTGTTCCCATGGTGGAATAAATACATGATAATGATACAGAAAATGTCACTAAAGACCTGAGGTGAGGCAAGTCATGCTTTGAATCATACTGCCCAATGAATAGAGGCATGCCGCAAATATTTTCTGTTAACATTTTACTGCAAGATGGAAAAATCCCCAAGGTCACTACAAACTCAAGCCCCTCATTTCATGCACCTGGCCTTGGCTTTTGTCTTCCTTCCTCAGAAACATCCAAATCAGAAAGGCTTCAGTAGCCCATGCTCAAGAACACACCACAAGTCCCCAGGACCTCAGTACAGACTGTCCTTCTTAACGAGCCTGTATGCAGCCTTCATCCAGAACCTCCAGGGAAATCAAGATCCCAAGCTTGGCTCTGGCTGGTGTGGCTCAGTGGATTGAGTGCCAGCCTGTGAACCAAAAGGTCCCAGGTTCGATTCCCAGTCAGGGCACATGCCTGGGTTGTGGGCCAGGTCCCCAGTTGGGGCGTGTGAGAAGCAACTGATTCATGCACATCTTGCACACTGATGTTTCTCTACCTCTCTTTTTCCCTCCCTTCCCCTCTCTCTAAAAAGTAAATACAAAAAAACCTTAAAAAATAAAGTAGTTCTTAGGACATAATAAATATGTGCTGAATTAATAAATGTAAACATTCACAAATGATCATAACAATCAATCAAGCTTAATAAAAAAAAAACCCCAAACTCGAAGAGCAGCAGCATTTCTTCGAACAATGGTTTTCACTGTTAAATCGGCTCTGACAGGCCATTTGCATTTCATCAACAAACCAAAATATTATCTTATTACTTGTTTTCTTCTTGCAAAATGTTAAGTAGGCCATTCAGGTTTTAATTTTTTTTTTTACAGAACTAATAACAATTCAAAGGGTTTATACCAAAAAGCAAACCAGTCCTTTGCAGGCTAACGCATTTGTTTCCGGGCTGTGAAGGGGGCGATCAGGCAGCAGAAGATGCCCCTTCCACTGTCATGCCGTGGTGGTCCGGTAAAGCATTCGGTCAAGCAGGCTCCGTTTCAGGTGGATAGCACAACATCCGATCTCTGGGAAAATTTCTGCCGTTCTGGAACTTTGTTCTTCCCAGCATAATCATACGCAGTAGAATCAGAAGTCAGTTTAGTCGGTGTGGCAAATACAATAGGTGGTGCTTCTGTGGAAACCACAGGCTTTAACCCTGTGGGCTGCAGGCGGTGGGAAGGAGGCTCACGCTCCAATTTCTGTGTGAAGGCACTAAGCTCGTAGGGTGTGATGCCCCGCATCTGGCTGTTCTCAGCCGCTGCTTGCGCAACCGCCCCAGGGAAGGGATAGGCCACGTTCTAAGAAACATGACTGTTCAATATTTAAAAAGTCTCATAGATCTTGTTGTGTAATATTTATGTAAACAATGTTTTTGTCCCTAGAAAAGACAAAAATAATTTTCAAAGAAGTTGCACAGTGAAGAATCTTACATCAACCCATGTCCTTTACTGCCCTGTGTCCCCCCAAATATTATTAGTATATGTGCTGCTGAGCACCCCCAAGTGTGATTACCTAGTTCTGTTTTGCCACTTTTTTTTTTTACACAAAAGCCTATAGGACATATTATTGCTTTTGTCCCCCACTTTAATGAAATACTTGGGAGAACTTTCTGAATCAATACACTGATAGATTGATTCCTCCTTCTTTTTAACAGGGGCACGATATTCCTTCCTGCAGACACCCCTCACATGTTCATTTAACCAATTTCTTATAGATGCATGTCCTGGTTGTTTCTAAGATTCGCAGTGAGCAAGATAGTACGTATGTCATTTTTTTCTCTTTAAATATTTTATTTTTTATTTATTTTTAGAGGGAGGGGAAGGGAGAGAGAAAGAGAAGAAAGAGAAGGAGAGAAACATCGATGTGTGAGAGAAACATATCAGTTGCTTCTTGCACACGCCCAGCCCCCAACCAGGAACCTGGCCTGCAACGCAGGCATGTGCCCTGACCAGGAATCAAACCTGTGACCTTCCGGTTTATGGGATGACACTCAACCCACTGAGCCACACCACTCAGGGCATATAGTAATACATCATTTTCATAGGTGCAATCCTATCTGTAGAGTTAGTTCAAAAGTGAAATTTCTGGGTCAAAGGGAGTGTGTATTTGTAGTTGTGATATACATCCAAGTACCTTCCATGGGTCTTGTACCAGTTTATACTCCCAACAGCAAGGTATAAAAGTATCTGTTTTCCCACAGCTTTACTCTGCAGGGTTTTTCCCCAATCTGCTAAGTTAAAAATGGTATCTTGGCTTGTTTTAATTTGCCCCTCTATCATTATATATGAGGCCGAGCATCTTTTCATGTGTTTAAGAGCTCTAATTCTAGTTCACATATCTTGCCTATTTTTGTTGTTAGGCTTTTTATTATTGATTTCTGAGAGTTCTTTATATATGAGGGTGATTATTTCATAGGCATCATTCCTAATGTAAAGAAGTTAGGAATATGGCTTCAGAGGCAGACTGTCTTGGGTTCAAGTCCTGATTTTGTTACTTCCTCACTGAGGCATTTGGATGAAGGCCACACCCCCTGTGTGCCTCAGTTTCTCCATGGGTAAAATGGAATGACAAGAGTCCCAATCTTATCATGATGATGGTGGTGGTCTCCATCTCTGCCCTGCAGGGCCGCAGCGGCACTACAAAGGCTAAGAAACCACCCGGAGAGAATGACTTTGACACCATCAAGCTCATAAGCAATGGTGCTTACGGGTGAGCCACCCGGGGCTCTGGCGGGGGGAGGGTAGCGGAGGCCGGGTGTCTCGGAGGTGATGGCCGGTCCTCGCTCTCTCCCCCTGCAGCGCCGTCTACCTGGTGCGGCACCGGGACACGAGGCAGCGCTTTGCAATGAAAAAGATCAACAAGCAGAACCTGATCCTGCGCAACCAGATCCAGCAGGCCTTTGTAGAGCGTGACATCCTCACCTTTGCCGAGAACCCCTTTGTGGTCAGCATGTTCTGCTCCTTTGAGACCCGGCGCCACCTCTGCATGGTCATGGAGTATGTGGAAGGTGTGGCTGCCTGCAGGGCTGCAGAGAAGATGGGGGGATGCATGCTGGTCAGGGTGGCCTGCCTGACCCCAGTCACCGTATTGACTGTCTGCCTGTTTATCCATCCAGTCACTGGTCGTCCATTTCATTTGCTTATTTCTACCCAGCCATCTATTTATCTATATTTTCATTTCATCCAATATAGGTACATCCATCCAATTATCCATCCACCCATCCATTCTTCCACCTATTCATTTGTTAATCCATGTTTTCCCATCCATCCCTCTGTTTATCTAGTATGCATCTATTATAAACAATTAATAGACTTCATTTTTAGAGTAGTTCTAGATGTACAGAAAAATTGATTGGGAAGTGCGTTGAGTTCCCACATACCTCCCCCCTCCCCCCAGTCTCCCCTCTCATTTACCTCTTGCATTAGTGTAGTACCTTTGTTATAATTTATGAACCAATATCGATACATTGTTAACTGAAGTCCATAGTTTATATTGGAGTTCACTGCACTGCACATCTGTTTTTCACTCATCCATCTCTTTATACATCTAGCCACCCATTCACTCATCAACTTAGTCACCCACGTACTCTCTGTCTGTCCATCTACCAATACCTATACCTACTTATTAATCCATTATCCACCCACCCACCCATCCATTTACTCTCTGTATTTTTATTCATTCATCTAAACCTCCGTTCTAGCAGCCATCTCATCTAGCTATCTCTCTCCGTTCATCCACAATTCATCTATCAGGTATCTATTTACCATCCACCTGCCCATCCATCCACCCACCAATGCATACACTTTCCATTTGTTTATCCATCCATCTACACTTACATCGATCCAAATGTTAACACATCATTGCCCAAACACAAGCATGCTATGGTTATTGGGACACACATGTGCTCTTGTGGGGTGACAGCTCTACCACCCCTAAGCCTTAGTCAACCATCCATTCATTCAACAGATATCTCCCCATTGCTTCCCTTACCCCACAGGCTGTGCTAGGCACTGGCTGCACAGTGGGGAGTAGACAGGCACACCTCTCCCTCATGGAGGTTATATTCTGGGTAGACAGAAAATAAACAAGCAAAATAAGCCAAAAGTGGTCAGGTTGTTTTGTATTAGGGAGGATGGTAATGAGGACCTTAAGGTTCAAGGAGAACATCGGGACGTGGAGGGTCAGGGGGCCTCTCTGAGGCCTGCACTGCACCTGGAAGAGGGAACCCAAGCATGAAGTCTCTTAAGTGAGAAGGCATCTGGATTTAGAGGCAGCGATTTTCAACTGGTGTGCTGCAGGAAGTTTTAAAACGTGCAATAACACTTGACTATTTAGTCAGGGGCACTGACTCTTTTTCCTTAGATTGTCAAATTAAAAAAATGTCAGCCAACACAACTGTAGCCATCCAGTGTGAATGAATCAAAATTACACCTAGACAGGCCTTGATACAGCGACGTTGCCATCCAGCAGATCCCAACTTACGTCCTGCTAGCTCAGCAACCTATGTGAAAACAACAGGTGATGAGTCGGAAGGCTGAGCAACTTGGGTTAGCTACTGCACCTGAAAGCGAATCGGGTCCTTGTAGGAAAAAGGAGTAATGCATATTGGGGAAGCCTAATGATCAGCAAACCTGGTGGGGGCCAGAAATCTACATTTTAAGGCCCAGACTCTCAAGATTCAGACTCCAGGAGATCAAGGGCAGTACTTCCAGACTAATTTTTTTAATTAAAAATTTTAAAAGATTTTATTTATCTTTATAGACAGAGGGGAAGGGTGGGCAAAAGAGAGGGAGAAAAACATCAGTGTGTGGTTGCTTCTCATGCACCGACCCCCACACCGGAGACCTGGCCTGCAACCCCGGCATGTGCCCTGACTGGGAATCAAACCAGTGACCCTTTGGTTCTCAGGCCCATGCTTAATCCACTGAACTACACCAACCAGGGCCTTCCAAACTCATTTGATAAACAGGCAGCCTTTGGTACCCACCAAACCTCATCTCCTCCATCAACTCCCTGCATGATCCAACCTCTGTCTGAGTCTCAGATCAAACCGACTTCAGAGGGTGGTTAAGAGGGTGAGAGGAGCCTGGTAGAGGGCACTCCCTTTGCGACCTTGAGGAGAGGAAGGCCCCTGTCTATGCCTCAGTTTTCCCTAGCTATAAAATGCAGGCAATGTGAGGCAAGGACTTGGTGCTATAGTGCATGTTGAGTGCTCAACTTTGGGGCAAGGGTGCCTCCCCCTTTACGTGGGCCTACTCCTTCACACGCAGGGGGGGACTGTGCCACCCTGCTGAAGAACATTGGGGCGCTGCCTGTGGAGATGGCCCGCATGTACTTTGCCGAGACGGTGCTGGCGCTCGAGTACTTGCACAACTATGGCATTGTGCACCGTGACCTCAAGCCTGACAAGTGAGTCTTGACCTTCCAATCACCCCCTCCACGCCGCTCTGGAGGCACTAATGAGGCAGGGCCAGGAGGGAAGTGGGCAGGCCTTGACTCTGAGACCCGTGCTTGTGTTTGCAGCCTCCTCATCACTTCCATGGGCCACATCAAGCTCACAGATTTTGGCCTCTCCAAAATGGGGCTCATGAGCCTCACCACTAACCTGTATGAAGGCCACATTGAGAAGGATGCCCGGGAATTCTTGGACAAACAGGTGTGTGTGCGGGTGTGGGGGTCATGGTGGGAGGAGTTATCCAGCAGAACCGTGGGGCCCAGGGTGTGGTGGAAGGTGCAGCTCCCCCTTGAGGCCCTTACTGTGGCCAGGGTGCAGGCTGATGGCCTGCCCCCAGGTGTGTGGGACCCCAGAGTACATCGCACCCGAGGTCATCCTGCGCCAGGGCTACGGCAAGCCGGTGGACTGGTGGGCCATGGGCATCATTCTCTATGAGTTCCTGGTGGGCTGCGTGCCCTTCTTTGGAGACACACCTGAAGAGCTATTCGGACAGGTCATCAGTGGTACGTGCCTCCTTGGTGGGCAGGTGGGGGACATGGGCTGACCCAGGGCCTCTGGACTCCAAAAGTGACCGCCAGCCCCACCTTGCTCTGCAGATGACATCTTGTGGCCTGAAGGAGACGAGGCCCTGCCCACAGATGCCCAGCTCCTGATATCCAGCCTCCTGCAGACCAACCCCCTGGTCCGGCTTGGGGCAGGTAAGGGGTCTGTTGTATAGAGAAGCTGAGGGCAGTCCACAGCCATACCACCCTGAATGCCCCCGATCTTGCCTGATCTCAGAATCTAAGCAGGTTCTAGCCTGGTAGTACTTGGATGGGAGAAGCTGAGGGCTGGACTCCGAGTTCTGTGGCCTAGGGGTGGAAGAGAGGGGTGGGTGGCTGGGTTCCTGAGCTGGCCATCAGCTGCCACTGGAATCTCCTGGCCCCCACTCCCCCTTCCTCCACAGGGGGTGCCTTTGAGGTAAAGCAGCACAGTTTCTTCAGAGACCTGGACTGGACAGGGCTGCTGAGGCAGAAGGCAGAGTTCATCCCCCACCTGGAGTCTGAGGATGATACCAGCTACTTCGACAGTGAGCTGGGAGAGTGGGTGGATTCTAATGAGGGGCTCTCGGGCAAGTCCTGGGCTGGAGCCCAACCAGCTAGGAGACCAGCCTCCCAGACAGAGGAGAGGGATGGAGGGAAAGTGGCCTGGCATAGGGGTGGAACTCAGTCTGAGAAGTTGGTAGGAAAGGAGGTTGGGGTAGAGGTGGGGCCAGGACAGTGGTGAGTTCTGGAGTTGGGCTTAGGTTAGGGTGCTGGGGTGCTAGTACCCAAAACTAAGGCTGAGGCATGGGCTGGCCCATGGTGGAGCCACGGTGGATAGTGTCATAGATGGGGTCTGGAGGTGTGGCCTCTAGAGGCGGGTCTAAATGGAGCCTCTGCTGGCTGGAACCCAGCCTGGCGCAGCGGCCTGAATCAGATCCTAGTTTGGGACAGGGGCATAGCAGGGCCTGCAGCCTTGGCATGAACCAGGACCCGATTCCTGTAAGGGTGTGATCTGAGGAGTGGACCCTTGTCCTTGGTCACGGCCCAACCCCCCATCCCCAGCCCGCTCAGATAGGTATCACCACGTGAACTCTTATGATGAGGATGACACGACGGAGGAGGAGCCTGTGGAGATCCGACAGTTTTCCTCCTGCTCCCCTCGCTTCAGCAAAGTGAGCCAAGGCTGGGCTAGGGGTGGGGCCAGAACAGGGGAGGGCTGGGCGAGGTGGGGAGGCGGGGCCTGGGCGGGGTGGGGTGGGGGAGGGAGGGTCTTTGTCTACAAGAGGGGAATGGAGGTGGGCCAGAGTGGGGGGAGGCTATGGAGGCTGCAGAAATCAGGGTCTCAGGCCCGAGGTCTCAGGCTGGGGAATTTACTGGGGAGGAGGATTCTGGGAGTGATAGGGCCTGGGAGTGTATGGGAGGGCCTTTGGCATTGAATGGAATCTAAGAATCTGGACAGTTGTGGTAATGAGGATTCACATTGGGGCGGAGGTAGGTCTAGATGAGGCGGGGTCAGGACCTTGGGGTGGAGACGATGAGCAGTGGGCGCGGGGCAAGTGTGCACCAGGTCTCGCTTTGAGGAGCAGCATGTAGTGGGGTTCAAAGCCCAGCTTGGGGTACACGTGATTGGGTGGAGCCTGGGAAGGTGGGCAGGAAAGGGCAAATTCAAGATGTGGATAAGGTCTAGAATAGGGCAAGGCCTAATTGTGTGGGACGGGTTCTGGGCTGAAGAACTGTAGGTGGTTGCCGGACAATTCAGAGTTGGGCGGGGCCCAGCCTTGGGTGGGCGGAGCGTGTTCAGTAGCCGGAAGCCGACTTGTTCTCGAGTGAAGGTGGAACCTGGGGGCCGGACTTGCCTCCCATCACCACTCACCCTCCCTTTCAGGTTTATAGCAGTTTGGAGCAGCTGTCGCAGCACGAGCCCAAGACCCCCGTGGCAGCTGCGGGGGGCAGCAAGCGGGAACCGAGCGCCAAGGGGCTAGAGGAGAAGGTGGCCGGCAAGCGGGAGGGCCTGGGTAGCCTGACCCTGCGCGAGAAGAGCTGGAGAGGGGGCTCCCCAGAGATGTGAGCAGGGGCAGGGCTATGTTTGGGGAGTGGGGATGAAGGAGCGTGTCGCCTCTGACCACGCCCCTTTTCAGCAGCAAGCGCTTCTCAGCCTCAGAGGCCAGCTTCCTGGAGGGGGAGGCCAGTCCGCCGTTGGGTGCACGTCGCCGTTTCTCGGCGCTTCTGGAGCCCAGCCGCTTCAGCGCCCCCCAAGAGGATGAGGATGAGGCCCGGCTTCGCAGGCCTCCGCGGCCCAGTTCGGATCCCCCCGGCTCGCTTGATGCACGGGTCCCCAAAGAGGCAGCTCCAGAAGATGGCACCGCCAGTGCCGTAGACCCTGAAGCCAGTGAGTGACCCCTCCTGCCATCTTTCCTAGTTCCCCAGTGGCCATATATTGAGCATTCAATGAGAGTGGCACTGTTTGTGCAAGACCACACGTGCCTTATACACTCCAGTCTGGGTTCTCATCAACATGAGGAACACCCTGCAGTCTGTGCTCGGTCAGTCCACAAATGTGTGAGCACCTCTGTACCAGGAGCTGCACCAGATGCATGTTACTTACTCTCAGGAAACCCACATTCAAACAAGAGCAAGAAGTGGGAAAAGCATTCCAGGCAGAGTGAACATATGCAAAAAGTCTGTGACGTTGGACTGACTCCTAACCCACCTGCTCTGTTGCAGCTGACCGATCACGCCCAGGCGACCTCTGCCCACCTTCGAAGGATGGCGACCCATCAGGCCCAAGGGCCACCAATGACCTGGTTCTGCGCCGGGCTCGGCATCAGCAATTGTCAGGGGATCCTGCAGTAGAGAAGCGACCTTCTCGAACGGGGGGCAAAGTCATCAAGTCAGCCTCGGCCACTGCCTTGTCTGTCATGATTCCTGCAGGTGATGCTGGCCCCACCTGGCAGGGGAGGGGCTGTCTTCATGTGTGCCAAGACAGGCCAATGAAAACACTATATTTTTACTGTCCATAGTGATTGGCACTGGGGTGGACCAATGAGAGACCTGGGACTTTGACTAGGAAGGAGGGAGGAGCTGTGACTGACCTCTGACCATGGTTCTGTGTCTGCAGTGGACCCCCATGGAAGCTCACCCCTGGCCAGCCCCATGTCCCCACGGTCTCTCTCCTCCAATCCATCCTCGAGGGACTCCTCACCCAGCCGGGACTACTCACCGGCTGTCAGTGGGCTCCGCTCCCCTATTACCATCCAACGCTCTGGCAAGAAGTATGGCTTCACGTTGCGAGCCATTCGCGTCTACATGGGTGACTCGGATGTCTACAGTGTTCACCACATTGTCTGGGTGAGCACTCATGGGGGGGGGTCTGTTTTCCAAGTTGGGGGGTGGGGGAAGAGAAGCCCCTCCCCCTTAATCCCCAGGGGTGAGAGACAGCTCAATCTCTGGATCCAGGCAGCCTAGATGGGACTCTTGTGACCTGCAGTGTCCCTTCCCCCTCTGAGCTTCAGTTTCTTTCATTGTAAACTGGGAAGAATAATTACTAGTGCTAGCACATGAGCTTAGGGAGCTTCCTTGTTACTGATCCTGTTAACACTGTCTGTGTGGTGCCCTGTCCCCAGCACGTGGAGGAGGGGGGCCCAGCCCAGGAGGCAGGGCTCTGTGCCGGAGACCTCATCACCCACGTGAACGGGGAGCCTGTGCATGGTATGGTACATCCTGAGGTAGTAGAGCTGATCCTTAAGGTGCGTGCAAGGGAAGGAGCACACTGGAAGATGGGAAGGGGGAGGAGAGGTCCTGGGAGCTGGAGTTTCCTGAACAGCCTCCAACAGAGCATTTGCCTCCCTTCTTCCCCCAGAGTGGCAACAAGGTGGCAGTGACCACAACACCCTTCGAAAATACCTCCATTCGCATTGGCCCTGCAAGGCGCAGCAGCTACAAGGCCAAAATGGCTCGGAGGAACAGGAGACCCTCAGCTAAGGAGGGCCAGGAGAGGTGGGTGGGGCCAAATGTAGTGGGAGGGACTATACAGAGCAGGCAACTGACCATACTCCAGCTTTTGAACAGTGGAAGGGTTAAGATGGAAGGGCCACAGGTGACAACAGGAGAAGGAAGGGTGGGGGCCACTGAGTAAAGAATGAAAACCAGAGTACAAAGAGGGAGGAGCTGGGAAAATGGAAGGAAGTAGGAAAGGAAGCTGTGCCAGGCTCCTGGGAGGAAGAAAAGCATTGTGGGAGTGTTGCGCAGGTGGGCAGGGCCAGAAGATACGGGTGCAGAGAAGGTGCAGCTCAGGAGGTGGTCTTGTCCTGTTGGAAGGGCCAGGAGAAGGGATTTCTACCTGGAATGAGCAAGCCAGGCCAGACTGTGCCCATTGAAATAATTTCTTTTCTTATAGGTAGGAGGAGCTAGGAGAGGTAGGTGGGGCCAGGAGAGTGTTCGGTTTTGATCAGTGGGTTTGGCCTGGACAAACTGCGAGTGGGGATTTAAGTGAGAGGAGCCAGACTGAACTGAGTCAGTGAACGTCTTCCTTCCGGCTCTGAGAGGTGGGATGTGGCTGGAGGGGTGGGCTCAGAGAGGTGTCTTGGGCACCTCTCAGGTGGGACCAGGAAATGTTGGTTCTGCTTTGAGGGGCATCTCTAGATTAGACTGGGAGTGGCCAGCAAGAAATGGATGGGGCCTGAGGTGGGAGGGGCCAAGCGGACCAGAGCTGTGGGAAGCTCTTTTGGTTTTGATCGGTGGGATGTAGCTATAGCTGGAGAGGGAGAGGCCAGAGGAGTGAGCGGTCCCAGGGGCTGAAGTGGACGGAGCCGGGGGTTCTGGAGTCTGGTCTCAGGTAGGTGGCCCTCTCCCGTCCCCCAGCAAGAAGCGCAGCTCCCTCTTCCGAAAGATCACGAAGCAGTCGAATTTGCTGCACACTAGCCGCTCCTTGTCCTCGCTGAACCGCTCGCTGTCGTCTAGCGACAGCCTCCCAGGCTCGCCGACCCACGGGCTGCCAGCACGCTCACCCACCCACAGCTACCGCTCCACACCCGACTCCGCCTACCTAGGTAAGCTCTCCGCCTATGCTGGGCCAAGCACTGGGTGGCAGGGGACCGGTCCCCTGGCGGTTCCTGCCATGTGCAACACCCCCTCTGCCCTACCCACAGGTGCCTCATCCCAAAGCAGCTCGCCAGCCTCCAGCACGCCTAACTCGCCGGCATCGTCTGCATCGCACCACATCCGGCCAAGCACGCTTCACGGCCTGTCCCCGAAGCTGCACCGCCAGTACCGCTCTGCGCGATGCAAGTCGGCCGGCAACATCCCGCTGTCGCCTCTGGCGCACACGCCATCCCCCACGCAGGCATCGCCGCCACCGCTGCCTGGCCACACCGTGGGCAGCTCGCACACAACGCAGAGCTTCCCGGCCAAGCTGCACTCATCGCCACCGGTGGTGCGCCCGCGCCCCAAGAGCGCGGAGCCCCCACGCTCGCCGCTCCTCAAACGCGTGCAGTCCGCAGAGAAGCTGGGAGCGTCGCTTGGGGCCGACAAGAAGGGCGCCCTGCGCAAACACAGCCTCGAGGTGGGCCACCCTGATTTCCGTAAGGACTTCCATGGTGAGCTGGCGTTGCATAGCCTGGCAGAGTCTGATGGCGAGACGCCTCCTGTCGAGGGGCCTGGCGTGACCCGGCAGGTCGCTGTCCGCCGCCTGGGCCGCCAGGAGTCGCCCCTCAGCCTGGGCGTGGACCCGCTGCTTCCTGAGGGCGGCCTTACCAGTAAAGAGGAATCCCCTGGCGGTGCGGAAGGCTGCACCCAGACCCGTACAACGACTCCAGGGGGCCGGACCCTGGAGCGCGACGCCAGCGGCACGCGGCACCAGAGCGTGCAGACCGAGGATGGCGTGGGCGGGGCGGCCAGGACCGTCGCCAAGGCCACATTGAGCCCGGTACAAGAACATGAGACTGGCCGGCGCAGCAGCTCGGGTGAGGTGGGCACGCCCCCAGTGCCTATTGTCGTAGAGCCTGAGCGGCCTGGGGCCAAGGCGCCGGTGCCTCAGCCTTCAGCGTCGGACTCTAAAGGGTTGCAGGGACCCACATCCCTAGCGCCTCCCCCACCAGAAGCCCCCCGAGACCCAGAACGCTGGGTGCTGGAGGTGGTCCAGGAACGGACCATGCTGGGTGGGCCTCGCTCCAAGCCCACCTCCCCCAAGCTCTCCCCAGACCCCCAGACCTCTTCTCTAGCCCCTATGAAAAGTGCATCAAGCAGCACAGGGCCCCCAGCCTCACCTGCTCCCCTTCTTGTCCCAGCCACCAAACCCGAGGTGGGGTTGACTTCCAGGCACCCTGCTGAACCTGTGCCCCCAGCAGACCTGACCAAAAGGGCGTCCTGCCCCACACCCCCTGGCCCATAGCCCAGGGGGCCACTGGCGCTACACTGTACAGCTGACTGTATACATATGTACACATATAAATAAAGTGCGTCCGTGCTTCGTGAGCTTTCTGGGGCTGGCCCCTCCTTCCCTGGCAAGGCAAGGTTTCAGCCCCCTTGCCTGTCTGCTTGTTGGGCGGCGGATCTCCAGTCCTGTTACCATAGAGAGGGGAGATGAGTCTTAAGTGGACCTTTCCTTGTGGTCCCCCCTACGAGTCAGCTGCCCCCAGGCCCTCAAGCGGCAATGCTGCTCTGAGTCCCAGTGCCCGCCTGAAGAAAAGGTTAACAGCTCCATCTACCAGTTTCCTTTTATTCCTCACAAATCCTGTGTCAGGTGTTGTGGTTCCTATTTTGCAAATAAGTAGAGTGAGTCACAGGTTAAGGCATATAATTAAAGTCACACAATTAGGAGCAGACTAAACTAGGATTTAAACGGAAGTCCAAATTGGCTCCTAAGCCTTAATTCCTGTATGCTTTGCTGGGCTTCCTGGAGACAAGATATTGCTCTCCTCCCCACAGGGCTTCCAGGCCTTCACCAGAGGCTGGAAGGCCTTCCAGAAGGCAGGCAGCTGGGTACACACTGTGCCCCCACCTCGATGCATCTCTCCAGAGTTTCGATTCATGTCACCCACACAGGCCCAAGGCCCTTCTGGGGCTACACACCACTTGGAGTGGTCTTTTGTGGTACTGAAGGTGGGCCCAGCTGGCCCAGGGAAGGCTATCTGGGTTACATCAAGCACTTGCTGGGCCCCGGAGCAGTTGGAGGGCAGGATGCCACTGGAGTGTTGCCAGAACTGGACCTGCAGGTTACTGCCAAGGGCTTCCGCCAGCCAGCCAGAGTACAGGTCTGCAGAGGTTAGAAAGAGGGCATGGACGGGGTCAGGGTCACTGCTAGGGAATCCCTAGGCTGCTGCCCTGCTCTGAGCTCAACTTCCTGAGGAATATCAGCTTTAGTACTAACAGCCTTCACTAAACACTGTGTACGCATCACTTCATTCACAACAACCCTGCATGATAGATATGGGTACATCCACTTTTTCAGGTGGGTGAACTGAAAGTCCAGTTAGATCACACACCGCACAACCAGAAACCAGTGGTTGAACCCAGGTCTGTTGGTTGTCTGTCTACCTCTCGTGTGTTTATGGCTCTGAAAGCGTTCAAGTTCCTATCTCTGACCTGCCTTCAGCCATGGACACACCTGGCACTACCTCTGCAGAGAAAGACTTTAACCCACAACCTCAGGGCTCACCATCACCAAACTTTCCAAATTTGGCAAAGCTCTGGAAGGTGGCCCCTGCCGTTGATGTGAGTGTCACACTGCTGTTCCAGGGTTCCTGGTCAACATGGTGGCCCTTGACCGCTTCCATCAGGTTGGGTAATTTCTTGAAGAAGAGCCCTTCCAACTTGTAGTCATACACCTGGGGGTAGGTGTAGCTCAGCTGTCTGCCTGGAGGGTCAGGGGAGGAGAAAATGAAGGACAGTTCCACAGTCTGGCCTGGGAATCAGAATCACCCTGCCGCCTTGTCCCCACTTACCAATCTTTGAGAACTGGTCGAAGGGAAGAGACACGCAGAGCAGGGTCTGCCCATATTTTTGGGCCTGAAAAGGCCATCTGTATGCAGCACTTGTGGGGAACCCGGGAATGCTGTGGACCAGCCAGAAGCCCCCTTCTTCGTCCAGAAGTAGCACACCTGAACCAAAAGCCTGGATCAGGGAGCTGCTCAAGGCATCCCCAACAAACACATGTGCAACCAGGAACATCCTCAGTTTGCAGGGAGCTTGGAGAGAGTGTGGGCAGTGTGTGGACAACTGCTGAGTTCTTTCCGCAGCCCACCATCGTCACAGTCGAGAGAACGGGTAACATTTATAAAAGGCGAGGAGATCCCTTCCCGCCCCTGCCCGTCAGGAGTTGGCTGGGGAAAATGCAAAAGGAAACCAGGGCTCTTCCTCAGCCTTCAGTTCCAAACTCACCCTTTGTGTGCCCCTGGCTAGAAGAGTTCTCAGTCCTGTAGTCAGCAGGTGGTTGGTCATTGTAAAGTAGATAAGCTAACTGTGGGGGATGGACAGGGCGATGTGAAGTTTTCCCCCCTGGCCAGGCCCCCCCTGGGGTCCCACCCCAGGTTCTGCCGGCACCTCGACCCTTTACCTGGCTGGTGTTCCTGTACAGCGGCCGCAAGGTGCGGCCTACGGCTCCCTCCAAGCTGTCGATGGACGTAGCGCCGTCGCACCAGCCCCCTGAACCCCCATCCAAGTATTTGTACTGCAACCCCGTTTGAGCCCCATCCACCGGCCCGCTGTGGGCCGGCAGCTTGTAGACGACGAACCTGGAGGTTGGGGAATGGACAGAAATGGAGCAAAGAGAAGTGAAAGCTTTCCCCAGTCCAACACCGGGAGATGCGGCGCCTGCGCACTCACCAGTCCACAGGCTGCCCCGAGTCACCGTAGCAGCTCAGGGTCCCTGCGGGAACCCACAGAAGTGCAGCAAGGAGCAGTGGGCTCAATGCGGCCATGGGGCTGGAGGAGAGGAATCAGTGTTAAGACCGCAGAGCGCTAGATCACGAGTTCGGTCAGGCAGAATCCCTGGTGACTTTCATTTCCCCAAACCCTTCTAGGATCCTAGGGTGGGACCCCATCGGATGAAAACCCCACCCCCGAAGTAAGAGGCGGAGATTTGAAAAGACGATCCCCAGTCCTCCGGGTGTGGGGCTTCCTTTTAGGCATTCACTCCCCGTAGGTACCGCCCCCACCCGGCCCCGTATGGTTGCTTCCTTCTTCCAGCGGATTCGACCCTTGACAAGCTCCACCCTCCGATTTGGCCCAGACCACACCATTTTATGGCCAGTAGTTTCCCTTGTCCCGCCTCCGACTCCTCTCCAATCACCACTCTGTCCCTCCGCTAGGCTCCGCCTCCGTCTCTTCGTATCCCGGCTAATCCTCACCCACTCTCCTGCCGGACACTCCTCCACCAGCTTCTTGGTGAGACGCAAATGTGGGTTTTTTCTCTCCAGCTTTCCCCGAGGTCCAACTCTGGGGACTTTTGCTCTCTTAAGGGGTGTTTGTGCTCTTTGTCCTCTCCCTTTTCATTCTGCTTATTTTTCCGGACGCCCCTTGAGCTAGCCAAGGAGTCACTTTGGATCATGGCACAGCGAAAGGTGCTGTGTTTCTGGGGCCCGGCTGAGGGCCCTTAAATAGAGGGAGACGATACCTATAAATGTCCCTGAGGTTCAAGGTAGAAGGCAAGGGGGATGTAGCCTGATTTTGGAGTAAGGGAGGAGGGGCAGCAAGGCGTGTAGTACCCGAGAGGGGCTCGCTGAGGTTTAGGAGATGAATGTGAGGGTATATGCCGCCGCCCCCTCCAAATCACCTCTGGAGTTCCAGCTTCCTCCCGTCGTTCAGCACCCAAAACTCAACAAGAGTCATGCCGCAGGTGAAGCTTTATCTAGGAGGGGCATTGGCATTGTTACAGGACCCATAACCATTCACAGCCACTAGGCGGAGCTTCAGAAGTTTCGGTGTGAGTCCCCGTCTAGACCCAGGGTCTCTGAGAAGCCTCACCACATAACCCCTTCCCACTGTCCAGGCCGCCTGTGAGCTGGTCTGAGGGTCCAGCTTTCTAAGGGTCTGTTTCTGTACGAAGTGTCTGAGTGTCCATCTGAGTCCATTTATTTGGAGGTCTGTCTCTCTGGGTCTGCGTGACCCTAAGGAAGTCTGTGTGGCTCCCTGTGGCTGGGGACAGGTGGGAGCTTCCGTCGGAGGCTCCCCCGGGTCTGTCTGTGGGCCAGCCCTTGATCTTTCGGGAGGTCTGTGGGGCCACGTGGCCAGGAGAGGGTCCATCCGAGGGAAAACCACCCTGTGTGGACCCTCTGTTGTTCCATCCCCAGTCTCCGAGAAGGTCCAAATGCCAGGGGCAGGGGGCGTCGCGGGTGGCTCAAAGGTGACGCTTCATGTGCAAGGCCAGGTGATCGGAGCGCGAAAAAGCGCGCGGACAGAGCTGGCAGCGGAAGGGGCGCTGTCCGGTATGTTTCCGGTAGTGGCGGGTCAGCTCGTCGGAGCGCGCGAACCGCCAGCCGCAGCCGTCCCACGTGCAGGCGTAAGGCTTCTCCCCTGGGAGGCGAGGAAACCGTGAGTGCCCTTGTCCGCCCCACCCCGCTCTCCGGGCCGCCCCTGCATCGGCCGCACTCCCTTGCTCAGCCTCGAGCGGCACTAGGGTGAGGCGAGTGAGGCGCCTCGGTGAGAAAGGTAAGGAGGCACTCACTCTCAGGGGAGTGCACCCAGGCCCCGCCCCTTCTGGTCTGTACCTGCCCTGGACGCCATGCTTGTTTTCATCTCTTGGGCCCACGTCACATCCCCTACACCACCGGCCCACTCTCTGTGCCCTGGTACCGTGCTGCTGCGTCCTAAAGGCACCCGACCCTCGTCCCTTGGTCCTGTCCCCTATGGTTCAGCCCTGCCCTTGCTCCAGGGGACCCTCCAGCTGCTGCCCAACCCTGCTCCTCACCTGGATCCTTAGGGCCCCCAAATCCACCTGGTGTCCCAGGCCCTGACTGCTGTGATTATGCTCTCCTCCTGCTACACCTGGCCCCGCCCTCACGCAGACCCCAAAAGCTGCGATTTTCAACAGGTGTGCTACAAGAATTTTTAAAACATGCAGTACCTGCCTATTTTAGTCAGGGGAACTGACTTCTTTTCCCTTAGATTGACCAAAAAAATGACAACGGCCCAGACAGCAATAGCCGTTCGGGGTGAATACCCTGTCTTGAACCATAAAATATGTAGGTCCTATGATGGAGTTGCATCTTATTGGTGGCACAGTAAGTTTGTGTTTGACCGGTTAATTCTTGGTACCAGAAATCCTTACATAAAAGTATGGGCACCTGATTATTTTTTTAAAGTCACTTTGAAGCAAAAAGGGTAGGTTATTATTCCTGTGTAAATCAATCCGAATTATACACATTTTTGTCAGATCCGCAAAAATATATAATACTTTTTGGTGTGCCGCAGAATTGTAGTAATTTGTGTGCCATGAGGTGAAAAAGCTTGAAATCGCTGCCCTCAGTCATAGGCCTCCGCCTTCCTCTTCCCCAGCTCTGTTCCACCGCCCGGCCTCGGTCTTCCTCTCCTTGAGACCCGGCTTTCCTTGTGCCCACTCTTCTCGCTTTTCAGGCTATTTCTCCGTACTCTCCTGGAACCGACCCTTCATCTGGGCACATGAAACTGTTCTGTCCCCCTATCTTCCTTCCTGAGCTCCAGACGTGGCCCTTACAGTCCGGCTCCGCCTCTGTGCAAACAACCTACTCTATATATTCCTGGCTCCGGTCCTTGAGCCCCTAACTCTGCTCCCTGCTTGCAGCAAATCCGAACCCTGTGTCTTTGGCCAGGTCCCCGGCTTGTCTAGCTTGGCCCCTCCCTGCAGTCCCTCCCCTAGTCCCGCCCTCTACGCCACTTGCCAGGCTTTCTGCTACTCAGCCCGAGCTCAGGTCTTACCCGTCAGATTTTCCAGTTCTTCTCTCTGCCTCCGCTCGCCTCCCACACCGCTACCTGTCCCCTAGCCCTGCCTCAGGGTCCAGGTCGGTTCCCAGCTGCCTCTGTCCCGCCCCTTGCTCTGATATTCTGCTTTAGCCCCACCCCTCTGTCATTACGGGTCCGCCCCTGGGCCGGGCCTTTGCCTCTAGCCCCGCCCCCGCCCCCACCTCGATTCTCGCTCCCGGGCCACCCTCTCCCCCCGAGGTCTCGCCTCCGAGCCGGAGCCGGAGCCCGGCTGCCTCACCCGTGTGCGTCCGTAGATGCGCCTTCAGGTGCGAGCTCTTGGTGTAGCTCTTGCCGCAGCCCGGGTGCGTGCACGTGTGCGCCGCCTGCCTCCTTCGAGCCCACGAGCGCCGGCTGCGCTTGGATGGCGCGGTCTCCGCGGTCTCTCTTGAATCTCCTGCGGTTACCCCGAGTCCTGCACCCGCTGTTCCGGGTCCCAGACAATTTAGGAAGGAGGGGGGCGCGGCGGAGCTGGATGCAGGCACTGGGAGCCCGCGAAAGAGCTGAAAATGACCTTGGTACTGCTGGGCCGGGTATAGCGCGGGGTACCCGGACAGCAGCCCATAGGGGGAGCCGGGCGCCGCAGGCACTGAAAGCCCGGTCCGCGGAAAGTAGCTGCCGGAGGAGCTCACACCCGGCCCCGGGTACACCGGCTGCAGCGTCTCAGGGGCCGGGACCAGGGCTGGGCTCACGAAGGAGTCAGGGGCTGGGGCTCTTGGGGCCGGGCGCGCCCAGCCCGGGTGCTGCTCGGGACTTAAGAGCCCAGCCACCAGCCCCGGGCCGCCCCCGTGCTCGCCCAGGGTCTCGGGCTGCGGTGGGAATTGCGTCCCGGGAACTTCGCCCGGCGCCAGACCACAGGTCTGAAGCACACCGCCCGGCTCTGGGCCCGGCAGGTTGGTGAAGAAGAGATCCAGGTCCCAGGCAGTGGTCGCGTCCCTATCGTCGTCTTCTTTCTCCCCAGGCGCGTCCTCCAACTTTGGCCTCACATGGAGGAGCGGCCTGGTAGGGTCCGGGGGACCCGGGCCCAAGCCCTGTACCTCCTCAAAGCGCCACCACTGCGGGAGAGAGCCGGTAGCGTGAGGCTTCAATGATCACCAGGGTACCCTGCACAGAGGCTCCCAAAAGGGGTCTTTTTGCTTGTCTCTGATGTCTGTCCCAGTCCCTTACACTGCCCTCTGCTCCCCCACCTCCCCTCCACAGCTTAAGGGACAGAGGTTGATAGGGTCTGGCTGGCAACAGAAGATAAGACTTACATTATCTGGAGCCCAACTCAGGCATGGGGGAAGGGGTGACAAAGCCAAGAATGGAAGGGAGGGGGTTGGGGTGGGCAGCCTTGCCTCAATTTCCCCCCAGAATCTCCAACTCCTTCCCAGTCCCTCAACAAGATTAACTCCCAAGATTAATTCTTGGGAGTCCCCTGGAAACCTTTGTTCTTCACCCGGATACCTGGGGTTGTCTCAGAGCCTAGACCCCCACGGTGTTCAGCTTCGAGCCTGTTTTCCGTGACAGAAATGGGCCTTCAGACCATGTTCAGACCCCTGGACCAGGCTGAGGACCCCCAGGCCTGGTCAGGTCTTTGGATTCCTGGGCTAGATGCAGTCCTGATCCCTAAGCTCTGTGACAGCAGCCACAGACCCCAGCCAGCCACCTAGATAGACCCTGCCTGGCCTCACCTTGAGGAAGTCTTCCGGTGTGTCTGGAAAGGGGCCTAGGGCGGTCAGCGTACTGATGGACGGCAAGGTGGTGTCAGCTGTGGCCATGGCTGGCTGGTGCCCACTCAAGGGCCTCAGGCCTCCTCTCCCTCTGTGGCCTCGTGGGTTCTGAGGCTCCAATGGCCCCTTGGAGGGCTCCCCTCTGTCCTCAGCTGATTGGCTGCAGCCCCTGATAAGGGTCAGGCAAGGCGGGGGCAGGAGGGGGGGGTCACCATTTCTGGGGAACAGACCTTGCCTTGGCCTGTTTGGGGCAGAGCCTTGAAGACTGACCTTGTATCCAAAGGCCAGTTAATTGTTTGGGAGCTGGGGGCTCAGTGGTTTGGGGGTTCAGGCCTTGGATAAAGTGAGGCACTGGCTTCCCAAAGGAGAGACTTGGGGACCTTCTCTAAGTTACCTACCTGGAGAAGGAGTGACAGACAGAATAGGTATTCTGAGAAGGGGCTTCTAGATCCCCCTCTCCCTCAACTGGGGCCCTCACCCCCAAAAGACAGAAGTAACCCCCCCCCAAAAAAAAAACAGAAGCAACCATGCTGATGGCGGGACTTGGCACAAGCTCCCTGCCAGGCCAAGCATTATCAGACGCCCCAGACATTGGAGGCTGCTATCAGGTGGGGGCCCAGAACAGCTAAAGCTCTGTCTCTGGTGAGTGGCAGGGCTAGAAGCTTGGGCTTCACTTTAGCATGGCTTGAAATTGCCAGGGTTATGAATGCTCAGGGTCTTACCCCAGTAGCAGGAAAGACCCCTGCTAATCAGCCTCCACTGTCTACCATGGACCCCCCAGGGGGCACTGCAGAGAGTGGGCTTTATGGAGGTTGAGGCTGGTTGCCACTGCAGCTGGGTCTGGGGAGAAGTTGGCCCCCTCACCTGGATGGAGTGGAACCATTGGATCGGACCACAGGAAGTACCCAACCTGCAGGAGACCCACACCAGGCCTGCCGGGACCTTGCTGCTACCTGATTCTTGTCCCACATGGGGGCAGGATCCAAGTTACTGCACCAGCGACTTCCACTGTGGTGCCCTGAGAGCCCAGGATGGGGGCAACATGGACACACATCACAGACATATAGTTCACACATACACGTATACAATATGTGACTACACAGTGGCACAAATTCCTGGTCACCTCAGCCACACTGACCATGCCGTCCCTGCACATATAGTTGTGTCTGTGCCTCACGTAAACCATGTGGTCAGGAAGACACAACCATATCCTATTTGGTTACACAATATTGTAGTCACACAATCCCTCAGGCATAGAATTCATAATCATACAGACAGGTGCTGACAATCACACATAGTTACCCAGTCACACACAACCATACAGTCACACTGACATGATTCGGCTACAACTAAACAGATACTGGGGATTCCTGGGTATGTTGTCACAAAACTATAGAAGATGTAGTCACACCATCCTGTCAAACAGATGCAGCCTCAGATACAAAGGCATAAACCCAGCTGCACACAACCATTCACAAACACGTGGTGATGTGGTCACGCATACCGCTAACATCAGACACAGACACGGTCACACACAGTGCCATATAAAATCTACATGCTTTTGGAGTCCTGCCGCCTGTCACTGTCACCGTATGTTCGGTAATTATTTAGTCACACAATTGCACAGGTACCAATGTATAGCCATAGGGGGCACACTCATCCAAATGCAAACAACCACACCAACATGGAAAATTAAACACCCTGAGAGGGAAAGACACACGCCCTTGCCCAAACACAGACACATCACCACAGACACAGTGAGAATCGGTATGCCAGAAATGCATCACAAAAGAAGATGAAATTATCATGTACTACACGAGGGCTGGGGGCAAAAAGTAATGCAAAAGCTAGCTTTTCAAAATATATAATAAAAATTATATATTTTTTAAAGATTTTCTTTATTTATTTTTAGAGAGAGGGAAGGGAGGGAGACAGGGAGAGAAACATCAATGTGTGGTGGCCTCTCACGTGGCCCACAACCCAGGCATGTGCCCTGACTGGGAATTGAACTGGCGACTCTTTGGTTTGCAGCCTGCGCTCCATCCACTGAGCCACACCAGCCAGGGCCAGAGATTAAATTTTTAAAAAAGAAAAAAGTTCTTCACACCAACTAGGATGACGATAAGAGGGGAAAGATGGAATATAACAATTGTTGGCAAGGATACTGCTGGTCGGAATATAAAATGGTGTAGCTACTGTGGGAAACAGTTTGATGATTCTCCAAAAAGTTAAACTTAGACCATGTGACCCAGCAGTTCCACTCCGAGGTACATGCTCAAGAACTGAAAACAGGGACTCAGGCAAATACTTGTGCATCAATGTTTATGGCAGCATTATTCACAATTGCCAAAAGGCGGAAACAACCCAAATGTCCATCTCAGATGGGTGGATAAACAAAATGTGGTCAAGTCACAGAAAGGATATATCATTCAGCCACAGAAGGGATGAAGTTATAATCCATGTCACAATGAGGATGAACCTCCAAAACAAGTGAAAGAAGCAGTCACAAAAGGCAAAAAGTTACATATTACATGATTCTGTTTATATGGAATATCCAGAATAGGAAAGCCTATAGAGAGAAAGATTAGGGGCTGCCAGGGGTAAGGGGGAGGAGGGAAAGGGGAGTGACTGCTGATGGGTACAAGGTTTCCTTTTGGGGTGATGGAATGTTCTGGAACTAGAAGAGGTGGTGGTTGCACAACATGGTGAATGTGCCCAATGCCACTGAGTTGTACACTTTAAAATGGCTCGTTTCATGTTCTGTGAGCTTTACTTCAATAAAACAAAGTGGCTGGAATTAAAGTGGTTTTCTGGAGAGGAAAGCAAACCCTCTTTTAGGGAGAGATCTCTTTGGTTTAGGACAAGGCACTAAACAGGCATGTTTGGCTCTAAAAGACGAGGCAAGAGAGTAGGTCCAGCGAGAAAGAGGCGTTTGGCTGGGAGATAAGGCCTCTTACCTGATGTGGCCAGTAGGAGTTGTGGACTCTGAAGGACCGCAAGGCCTGAGCCTATATTTGGGTTGCTCCCTGGGCACAGAGAACTCCAACACCCACAACAGCTCCAGGACAGGGAGTTTTGGAGGAAAGGAAGGACCAGAAGGAGAGAGGTCCTGGCTCCTGAAGGAGAGAAGTGTCCAGAATAAGAGCTATGCAGAATCCCAAAGGTTTCAGGGTGGTGATGGACTGCCTGCTGTAATGAGAAAGAAGATTCAAACTGTTTTATTTTGGTATTAAGGACATTAAGGGCCCAGAAAATGAGAGAGTCCAGGGTCACCCAGACCCCAGGCACTGAGGGACTTGCAGGCCTGTGATCACATTCAGACACAATCCCACAGTTAACTCCCATCACACCCAGAGGCAAAAGCATGTGACACACTACGCTACCCACAGTGTCTCCGTGGGAAGAAGTGTTTTTAGGTGGGCAAGGGCCTGGCCTGGGAACTGGGAGGCCTGGCCCCCAGTCCGGGCCCCTGCTCTGCACCTGGCACTCACCAGATCTGTTTTGTTTTCTGCGCCTTACTTTCCGCAAATGGCAATGGGCAGGTCATGTGTCTTTCAGATACAGATATGGTCAAGCATGATGCACCCAGGTAAATGCAAACTACACAATTTTTTTTTTTTCTTTACCCTCATCTAAGGACATTTTTCTCATTGCCTGTAGAGAGAGGAAGCAGGGTGGGGGTGGGGGTGGAGAGAAAGAGAAAGATGTAAGAAACATTGACTGGTTGTCTTCTCATGCGTGCCCCAACTGGGGATCAAACCCACAATCTGGGTATGTGCTCTGATGGGGAATCGAACCTGAGACCTTTTGGTCTACAGGACAATGTTCCAACCAACTGAGCCCCACCGTCCAGGACCACAAATGTTCTTAAAAGTGACCCAGCTAAGTAAGCCACTCTCTCAGGCACATGGAAAGTCAGGTCCATAATTACACACAACTGCTCACAGAGCAAAAGACACTGACACATATATACACAGTCAGACATAAACATGTATTTAGTCATATCACAAAGATAACAGCCACGCCTAGAGAGAAAACCACCAAGACAGTCATACAGTACCATACGGACACACAATCACACAAAATACCATCATACAGGCTTACAATTACACAGACAAGAAACTACAAAAACATTTAGCCACACAGACATGATAGATATACAGTTATACAACCATCCGCAGTCAACAGTCCCAAATGTCACAGGCATAGTCAGTCCCACTCACATACGGATACACAGTCCTCGGGCACAATAGCACACACATGCACAGAATCACATAGTACCAGGAATCACACCAATTCACACTCAGTCACACACTGCTACACGTGCTTCTTGGGACAGGCTAGCAGACAGGGTGGGCTGAGATGGCCCACCAGAGCCCATCTCCTCCTCCTCAAACACACAGCACCCCATTAGAGGAGACTTCCAGGTCTGGATTTATTTTTCTCCTGCCTCAGTTTTCTCGTTTAACTCCAGAATCCCTTCGCACACGCCTCCTGCAACTGACCAACCAAGAGTGGGCCGAGCCCCCTTCTAGGACCAATCAGAGCATGAATACAGATTCTCATTTTTTCTCTCTCTCTCTCTCTCTCTCTCCCTCTCCCTCTCTCTCTCTCCCCCCCCCACTCCCTCTCCTTCTCTCCCTCCCCCTCAACTCCTCCCGCCCTCCTCCGACCCGCTCCCGCTTTTCCCTGTTCTGCTCCTTTAAGGACCTAACATTTCTCCGCCCAGGTCCCCCAGCTTCCTCCCGCAAGATCGCCATCGCCCTTTTAAAATGCAAACCCATGGAGGAGCCTGGTTTAGGACGAACCAATGAGAGGCCCTATTTGGTCTCCGCCCCTCCCACCCCGGCCGGAGGTCAAAAGCCTTTGTCCGGCGCACGGTGGCCTGCGAGGGAAGCAGGAAGGCACCTAGTAGGAACAGGCGGGAGGGGAGCGAGGGGCCCCGGCTGCGTGCGGGTAGGGGCCGCTCCACTCTGACGTCCCCGCTCCTCCAGGTCGGCCGCGGTTGCTGCGCTCGCCCGCCCACATGGCCTTGAGAGGCGTCTCCTCGCGGCTGCTAAGTCGCGGACCCCTCCCGCTCTTCCTGCGCACCTGGGGCTCGGCGGCGGCGCTGACTGGTCAGTGCTGGGGCGGGGGTAGGTTGAGGAGGGTGGAAGTGGAGCCTCGGGGATTTTTCCGGGTGATTATCTCTTCCTGTGTTTGCAGAGAAGGGCGGGAAGACACAGCACCGACCGGCCAAATGTAAGGACCCCTCGTTGCGCGTGCGTGTGAGGCCCTTGGGCCTACTGTCTGCCCTCTCCGGGTGGGCTCTGTCCCTGAGTCCGAGGGCTGCCGGGGGAGGGAACAGGGCCGGAGGCGCTGAGTCAGCAGTGACTTTCCCGGAGAAAGGCCTCCTTGCCAGTCCTGTTCGCAACGCACATTCAACCTCGAGCCAGATTTGGGTGGAGGATTCTGGGACAGATAGGCGCGGTGGGCTGAGGGAGGTGTGGCCCGCGCTGAGTTGAGCCCCTGCTCTTCGTCCCAGCCTTGCGTCCGGAGTTTGACTGGAGGGATCCGCTCGTGCTGGAGGAGCAGCTGACAGCTGATGAGATCCTCATCAGGGACACTTTTCGCACTTACTGCCAGGAACGCCTCATGCCCTGCATCCTGCTGGCCAATCGCAATGAAGGTGCCCAGGCGGGCTAGTGGGCACCCTCCACCATACACACCACCTCTGCCGGCTCTAGTCGGGCCTCTGGACCTCTCTGTCTCTGGGGTGGGGGCTCCAGTGGTCTAGGACTGGCCCTGAATTTGGACATCTGTCCCTTTGCAGTTTTTCACCGGGAGATCATCTCGGAGATGGGGGAGCTTGGTGTTCTGGGTCCCACTATCAAAGGTAGGGACAAGTTTATCTCCACTCTCTGCAGCCCCAGCTGTGTGCTGGAAAGCCCCTTCATTTCCCTGAGCCTGGGTTTCCAGTCTAAAGTGAGGCTGTTATCTCTCTGTCCAGTTATAGGAATGAAATGAATAAACCGTTAAGCTAGGGTCAACTTGGTGTCCCCTCCTTGGGTAGCCCCTATGTATCTCTCTCTTGGCCCTCATGAGTCACTGGTCCCCTGGGCAGACTTTGTCTTCCATTGCCTTATCTCCCCTCCCGGACTCCTCCACCAGGGTATGGCTGTGCTGCAGTCTCATCTGTGGCTTATGGGCTCTTGGCCCGGGAGCTGGAGCGGGTGGACAGTGGCTACAGGTCGGCGATGAGTGTCCAGTCTTCCCTTGTCATGCACCCCATCTATGCATATGGCAGCGAGGAGCAGAAGCAGAAGTACCTGCCTCGGCTGGGTGAGTGACTACCAGTGGAGCCTGGTGGAAGATAGTCACAGTGGTCTGGAACTCAGGGATGGGGCTGTCTCCTGAGCCTCCCTTCTGTCCCCCACTTTAAGGACAGCACCAATGGCCACCTGGACCCCCTGTCAGAGCCTGGTCTTCATCCTCTCCTAGCTCACTCTTGACTCTCTCTGGCCCTTTCTTTCCTTTTTTAAGATTTTATTTATTTATTTTAGAGAGAGAGGAAGGGAGGGAGAAAGACAGGGAGTGAAACATCAGTGTGTGGTTGCCTCTCAACACTCCCTACTGGAGACCTGGCCCGTATCCCAGGGATGTGCCCTGACTGGGAATGGAACTAGCAACGCTTTGGTTCGCAGGTCGGCACTTAGTCCACTGAGCCACACCAGTCAGGGCATCTCTGGCCCTTTCTCAACACCATCACCTCCCTATCTCCCTCTTGATTTGCGTTCTGTCACCTCCATCCCAACCCAAAGTTCAAAATCTTAACTGCCTGGCTGGGTCCCAGAGGCCTCTGGTGACCTTTCAGTCTCATCTATGATCACTTTCTTGACTGCTCTGCTCTAGTCAGAATCAGCTACTTGGAATTCTCTAAGTGTACCACTGGGCCTTTGTATACCCTTTCCCCCACTGCCAGGACTGCTTTTCCCTACGCCTCCTCTTGTTTAGCTTTCACTGCCTTTCAAGGCAGTTTAGGTGACTCCTGTGGGGCCCCTTCCCCATCATGGCATTGTGACTATGGCGGGGGGGGGGGGGGGGTGCTCTCCCTTCACCACCTGCAAGTGCCATGAGGGCAGAGCCAGATCTGCCTTAGCCTGGCTCAGTGGAGAGGTTGACACTTTTCAGTTGAGGCTATAAGTGAGTGACAGGTAGATTCATGACCCTGTCTCATGCCTACAGCCAAAGGGGAGCTCCTGGGCTGCTTCGGGCTCACAGAGCCCAACCATGGGAGTGACCCTGGCAGCATGGAGACCAGAGCCCGCCATAACCCATCCAGCAGGAGCTACACTCTCAATGGGACCAAGACTTGGTGAGGGGCCTGGTTATCTCAGGTGGGGAGACAGGGGCAGAGGGCCGTGGCCAGACCCTCACTGCCTGTCCCACCCCCAGGATCACCAACTCGCCTGTGGCCGACCTGTTTGTAGTGTGGGCTCGGTGTGAAGATAACTGCATTCGGGGCTTCCTGCTGGAGAAGGGGATGCGGGGCCTCTCAGCTCCCAAGATTGAGGGCAAGTTCTCCCTGCGGGCCTCAGCCACCGGCATGATTATCATGGATGGTGTGGAGGTACCGGAGGAGAACGTGCTGCCCAATGCCTCCGGGCTGGCGGTGAGCAGAAGCCACCTTGGGAACTGGTGTTGGATCTTGTGCCGATTCACCTTTCTTGGGCAGGCTGTGCTGGGGACCCAGCTGGGACAAGACAGACAAGGTCCCTGTTCACTGTCCCTTTCTGGTGACTAGCTCATTCATACTGGCTCTGCCCAGGACTCATGGGACTGAACTACTTTATCATTTGGTGCACACACTTCTTCCCATCTCCTTATGTCAGCCCCTAGATCTGTCTGCCAGTCCAGGTCCCGGGCTGGGTGGAACTGTATGCAAACCAAGAGTGAGCAGGCACTGAGCAAAGCCTGCCTTGCATGAGCTTTGGTGCCAGGGCCATGTGCGATTTCAGTGGCCTCCCTGAGTTCCCCCTTTTACACTGACTCTGTGTCTGGGTGTCTGAGGAGGTGTCCCCCTAATTCAGAGCTGGTTCTGCACAGACCCTCTCAGCTCCTCCTGGATGGGGATAAGGCCCCCCTGTCAATCCTACAGGGTCCCTTTGGCTGCCTAAACAATGCCCGGTATGGCATCTCCTGGGGTGCTCTTGGAGCTGCTGAGTTCTGTTTTCACACGGCCCGGCAGTACACTCTGGACAGGTGAGTGGGGGCTGCCTTGAGAGCTCCTGAGGGCATGGTGGGGCTCAGGTTCCATCCTTTAACCCACCGGTGACTCCCCAGTCTTCACCCACCAGACCTAAGCTCCCTGCTCTGTGAAATGTCCAGGGAAGTCCTTCTGAGCAGTGATGGGCTGAGTCAATGACAGGCCAAGGTGTGCTATGCAGGGGTTGAGGTAGCCTGGAAAGGTTTCCCGAGCTAGTGGGGCCCTGGGACAGGACTGGGGATTGGGCCCCCCTCACACACACTTTAACTTACCCTGACTGTACCTTCCTAGGATACAGTTTGGTGTCCCACTGGCCAGGAACCAACTGATCCAGAAGAAGCTGGCAGACATGCTCACTGAGATCACTCTGGGACTTCACGCCTGCCTGCAGCTTGGCCGCTTGAAGGATCAAGACAAGTAGGGGCCACTTGTAGGGGGAAGCAGAGGGGAACAGCTGCAGCAGAAGGACCCTGTGCTTCTGGGCATGATAGTTGCTGGCCCTGAGAAGAAAGGTCCTTTCTGCCTTGTGGCCCATGGGGTCCCAGTCCCTTTTCTTTCTCTTGGCCTCAGTGGGCCAGGACCGACCCTGCTTGTCCCTCATTTGGAACCTGGTATCTGCTGCTTTGACTGTAACATGGGAAATCCTCCCCCTGGTTGGTTTGTCTAGGGTGCAGGGGCACCTGGAGCAGAGTCGGTGCTTTGTAATCAATACCTAACACATGTCTGTGCTGCTTCAGGGTCACCCCGGAAATGGTCTCCCTGCTGAAGAGGAATAACTGTGGGAAGGCCCTGGACATCGCCCGCCAGGCCCGAGACATGCTGGGGGGAAACGGGATTTCTGATGAGTACCATGTGATCCGACATGTTATGAACCTGGAGTCCGTGAACACCTATGAAGGTGGGGGCTGGGTCCTTCAGGGAATGGGGGTGGTTACAGTGGCCTCACTGTCTGGATAAAAGGGGCAGGGAGGAGGGTGGAGACAGCAGACCTGAGTCCTCCCAGCTGTCACAACTGACAGCACAGCCAGGGGCAGGTCCCATCCTGCATCCCTCGTCTTGAGTGGCTCCCGATGGGGTCTAGGAGGTGAGGTGCTCTGTGGCCTTTCCTTCATGATACTTGGGGGAGGGATGTTCCCAAGCCTGCTGCTGGCTTCCTCAGGCAGCCCGAGTGGGGCATGAAGCCCAGTGAGCTAGTGATGCAAAGGAGAGTACACACAGGCCACCCCATGTTGAGAAAAAAAGGAGAAAACCATTTGCAGACTGTGGTGTTTGCAGCTGGCAACTGGCTGTGATGCCAACGGGGCCCAGAATCCATGGCCTCCTGGGACAATAGATGTGGAGAAAGTGGGACCAAGTCCTTGGAGGTCTAGGAGCTCCCTAGGCAGAGATGGTGAAATAGCTGCTGTGTGCTGTTCTGGATGGGACATTTCCAGAAACTGCAAGAGGGGAGGGGTGGGGGGAATCCTACAGGTGTGGGAATGACCTCAAGGGTAAGAGGAGCGGGCCTTCAGATGGTTTTATGGAGAACGAAGGGGTCAGGTGTGCACTTTAGAAAGTAAACAGCCCTGGTTGGTGTGGTTCAGTGGGCTGAGTGCCGGCCTGCAAACCAAATGGTCGCTGGTTCGATTCCCCGTCAGGGCACATGCCTGTGTTGTGGGCCAGGTCCCCAGTAGGGTGCGCATAAGAGGCAATTGTTTCCCTCCTTCTCTCCCTCACTTCCCCTCTCTCTAAAAATAAATAAATAAAATCTTAAGAAAAAAAGAAAGTGAACAATTATTTTGCTCTATATAAGGGAGGCAGTAATCTCTGCCTCATGCCCCTGGAAGCTGGGGAAGAGCAAGTGAGAGCACTGAGGCACATAAAGTGTTACCTGGACTCAAAGGCGTGGGGTGTGGGTGGCAGCTTCAGGACGGGGGCTCAGGTGTGCAAGCCAGTAAGCAGTGTTTGCCTACCCATCACCCCTGGGAATGAGAAAGGGCCTGATGTGTTTCCAGAGTCCATCAGAGCTCTCCCCCACGGTGGGAAGGAAGCATGGCTGGGTTGAAAATCAAACGTTTAATGAACTGTGCAGGGCTGGGGTGGGGTAAATTTCCCACATGTTGGGGACACCAAAGCTGGATCCATGATGGTGGCTGGACTCTCTGCCTTTGGGTCTGGCCCAAGTTTGTTTGTTTTTGCCAAGCTGCATTACAGAACTGTGAAAAACAATTTTCTCAGTGTGGCCAGAACAGTGGCCTCTGAGCCTTCTCTTGGTGGCTGTCACTAAGAGGTGACTCTCAGAAAGCTGTCAGCATTCACCATCTTTATGGGTGTGTTCTTCTTCCAAAGTAGTAGCCTGGGGAGAGATATGAAGATTGACTTTAAAGGGAAGTTGTGAGCTGTTAATACTCCAAACTGACTTTGCATTTATTTTGTCCAGGTACTCATGACATTCACGCTCTGATCCTCGGAAGGGCAATCACAGGGATCCAGGCATTCACGGCCAGCAAGTGAACACACTTCCCCCAGGAGCCTGGATGGTGCTGAACCCCTTCCCAGGGAGCTGCGCTGCTCTGAGCTTACTCAGAGACGTGGCAGATGGAGCCAATTTTTATGGTGGGAGGTGAGACACTGATTTTTAAATTTCAAAATTTCCCTTTTGAAGTCACTAAAATGTGCTCCTTAAAAAGAAGGTGAGACTCTGTACCAAGTTTCTCAATCTACTTTTAACCATGAATGGGAACGGACTCCACTTACCTTGGAACAGAAGCTTCTCTTCATGGGGAGCAGGAAGAGGAAAGAGAGTAACACAGA
The DNA here is from genome assembly GCA_007922815.1 of Macrotus californicus. Taxonomy (NCBI): domain Eukaryota; kingdom Metazoa; phylum Chordata; class Mammalia; order Chiroptera; family Phyllostomidae; genus Macrotus; species Macrotus californicus. The sequence continues at coordinate 227,541 of VMDR010000118.1, read as the reverse complement.
AGCAACTTCTGTGAGACCTGACCTGGTGTCTAAGCGAGCCACCGTCCACCCTGTGTGCCCTCTGACCCTCCCCTCTGGGGGATAAGTGCCTTATGCTGGACTTTGCGGCAGAATGAGGAGGAGAAAGAATATTAAAGAGCCTGCATGTCTGACCCTCAGTGTTGTGCCACATTTACTTATGACCACTTGGGTAGTCCTTTCAGTCACAGGGAAAACACACACACGTAGGGGCTGGGAGGTGCTCTGATGTGGTGAGGATCCTCCCCCCTCCCCCAGTGATCTAGCCCGTGTCTGCGTCTTTCGCTCTGCTGTAATAAGTAAACCTGGTTAGGCATTGCCCAGGGCTGTGGGCAGAGGGGACTTTGTCCTTTCTGTCACCACAGAGCTGGCCACACAGTGGAAAATAACAACAGACTGGATTCTCAGCTCCAATATACCATGTTACAGGGGAGCATGGAGCCACAAGCGAGATGGCAGGAGCATCCAGGGCTTCATGGCGACAGTGGCCCCTGCGGGGCACGAACACCCTTGGTTTCTGTTGACATTTACTTTCATCTTAGCCCTTACAACTCTCCCCACGCAGTGCGCCCTGCGTGGGTTCCGTCATACCTCTGGCTGGACACACAGGTCTTTGTACACGGTCTCCACAGTATGGCACACTTGTTTGAGCTCTGTTTCCAAATGGCTGATCTTTGCCATTTTCTGAGTGAACTCTTGGAGCTTTTCCTGAATGATCTTGTTGTGGTGATTATAAAGCTGATACATCCTCTCCTCTAGTTTCTCCGTCAGGTCCGAAACCTTTTAAACAATAAGACGTGTTCTTGGAAAATCAAACTAGAGGCATCACAAGACAGGCTTTAAGTGGCTCCCTAAGATTTCTGCAGTTTATCATATAAAAATGGCAAAAACAAGTCCAATGACTGGGAAATTGCCTACATTAAAAAAAGTTTTTTTAAGCAAGATTGCAAAATTATATATACATTATAGATGCTCCACCAGGTTAGGAAGTAAGTGCGTATCAGAGACTAGAAGAAAACATGCAACAAAGTAGCCTCTGGGTGGTGGGATCATAGGAATGTTTTTATATTTTTTTCTGCTGTGTTATAGTTTACTTGATTTTCTATGCTGTGTGCTGGTAGGGATGGGGGGCAAGGGAGAGGGGAAGTCAGCCTGTTTTCAAGAGACCTCCCACTCATGGATCCCTTGTGCATTCTGAAGAAGCATCAGGGACAGTCATTAACACTGGACATGAACATAACATCAGGCTTTGTTATACATAAGTCCCGGTCATGTCAAAGGACCCCTAATCTCCCACCACAAACCATTCAACTTCTGGAGGACAAATGGCTGTGTTAATGTGGACTATGCTTCAATCCCCTACTCCCATAGCCATTAGTCCTGGTGTGTAATAAGGAGGCTGGGCTGTGGGTGCAGATGGACCTTGGTTCCTTATTCTGGCTCTCTTATTCAGGCAGATTATTTTTTTTTAAGATTTTATTTATTTATTTATTTTTAGAGAGGGGAAGGGAGGGAGGAAGAGAGCAAGAGAAACATCAATGTGTGGTTGCCTCTCGTTCGCCCCCTACTGGGGACCTGGCCTGCAATCTAGGCATATGCCATAGACTGGGAATCGAATTGGTGACCCTTTGGTTCACAGGCCAGCACTCAATCCACTGAGTCACACTAGCCAGGGCTGGCAAATTATTATTTTTTAATTGATTTTTAGGTAGAGAGAAAAACATTGATTTTTTCCACTTATTTATGTAGTCATTGGTGCTTCTTTTATTGACCTGCCTGGAGACTGAACCCTCAACCTTGGCTATTGAAATGATGCTCTAATCATTTGGGCTACCTGGCCAGGGCAAATTATTTCTAAACCTTACTTTTCCCATTTATAAAATGGGTCCATTCTTTACAGTGCTGTTGGAAAGGTGAAATGAAGTACTATATGCAAATTGCCATGCCAGGAACATAACAGATGCTCAACAGTGGTTCATTCCCTACGCCCTTCACCTTTAACATAAGGACTTTTCCCACCCCAACCACTGAGGCTTTGCAGTGTGTATGGGGAAATCTGTCACCTTGATCTTGAGGCTGTCCCTGAAGTTGGTCATGAGTGCATGGTCCTTCTGCCTGCTCTCGTTAATATTTTCAATCAGCTCCTGGGCCCTCTTCTTCAGGATCTCGATGCTCGAGTCCAGAGAGGAAAAGTAGGGTACTGACTTCCCTTCCAGGATTACCAGCTGGCGATTGGCACTGGAGGTGGCAATAGAGGGGCTAGAAACCTGACTTCTGAAAGTATAGGAAAACAAGGTCAGCACCAAACTCTCCCCAGAGTGGCTGATCTGAATTGGCTCGATGGCGGGAGGAGAACCAGTGCTGTGTCTCCCATGAGTAACACATGGTTATGTCATGCACACACCTGCCTGAGAGGCAGGGACAGCATCCCTATTTTATAACTGAGAAAACAGACCCAAAGGCACACATCAAATCCGCCCAAGTTTCCAGAACAAGGAAATATGCCTGACTCTGAAGCACATAGTAACTTTATGACATCAGTTTGCCGCTTTGAAATGACCATTATATTTATAAATAATTCTATTGATAAATAGTATAGATGCTTCTTAGATGGCTTTTCCTGTCACCAACCTGCTACATCCTTTTCTAAACACTTTGGGGGATGTCCACAGCCTGTAGTCCACCTTGGTCTAGCATACCTGCACGACTTTGCTCCTACTAGATGAGGCAGCCCATCAAGAGTTAATTATATTAAAAGTTTTTTTAAAAAATCCTCACCTGAGGATGTATTTATTGATTTGAGAGAGAGAGAGGAAGGGAGAGAGAGAGAAACATCGATGTGAGAGAGAAACATCAATCAGTTACCTCCCAAATGTGCCCTGACCAGGGATCAAACTTATAACCTAGGTATGTGCCCTGACCAGGAATTGGAGCCACAACTTTTGGTGTAGAGGGAAATGCTCCAACCAAGCCATCTGGCCAGGGCAAAAGATTTTTTAAATGCACAAAAAAAGAGTAATGTTTGTCCCATACTGTATACATGACTATAATAATGTAATTCAGTTAAATATGTTAGCCAGTGAAATGGTAAAGAAGTGATAGCTATCTAATACAGCTAAAGTAAATGAATAAAAGTAATAAGTTCAATTTTAAAAACTATGAAAATGGATGGAGGAGACCATTTTAGATTGGGGCAAAGATCATAAAAATCTAGGACAGTGTGTAAAGATAATTTTGTCATGGCCTGTAAGTTTTCACTTTTTTAAAAAAAGATTTATTTTCAGAGAGAGGGGAAGGGAGGTGGGACTAGGAGAGAAACTTTGCTCTGTTGTCTCTCACAGGCCCAGCTGGGGACCTGATGCACAACCCAGGCCTGTGCCCTGACTGGGAATTGAACTGGCGACCTTGTGGTCCACAGGCCAGTACTTAATTCACTAAGCCACACCAGCCAGGGCTTACTTTTCTTTAAAAACAAAACTGGGAATTTCAGGTAATGCATTATTAATGAGGAGTAAAAAAAAAAAAGTTGCAATCTCACTGGCAGACTTATTGCTGTTTTTTTATAGTTTTATTTTTTTAAAGATTGTATTTGTTTATTTTTATTTTTTTTAAAGATTTTATTTATTTTTTTAGAGAGGGGAAGGGAGGGAGAGAGGGAAACATCAATGTGTGGTTGCCTCTCACACACCCCCTACTGGGGACCTAGCCTGCAACTTAGGCATGTGCCCTGACTGGGAATTGAACTAAGACCCTTTGATTCACAGGCTGGTGCTCAATCCACTGAGCTACACCAGCCAGGGCTGTATTTGTTTATTTTTAGAGAGAGGGGAAGGGAGGGAGAAAGAGGAGAGAAACATTAATGTGCGGTTGCCTCTCATGCACCCCTTGCTAGGGGCCTGGCCTGCAACCCAGGCATGTGCCCTGACTGGGAATCGAACCGCTACCCTTTGGTTCTCAGGCCTGCACTCAATCCACTGAGCTATACCAGCCAGGGCTGCTGTTTTAAATTAAGGTAAAATATGTAAGGTTAGCTTTCTTTTTTTATCTGTCAGCACTTTCTATCTGCCTGGGACCATATCACTGCATTCTAACAACCAGGCATTGGGGCCTGTCTGCTCATCTTTACCTCATAGCTGAGGACAGAGGCTCAGCCTGGTCATTTTGTCAGGGTCACCAGCCAGTCTGTGGCAGAACTGGGTGTGGCACACAGGTTGCCTGTCTCACAGCCCATGTCCTGCTTCCTCTTGGGTCTTCAGTATCCCTCTTACCCTCTGAGGTCCTTCCAACTCTGAGACTGGAAGTGCCTGCCACCACAGCAGTTACTGAACACACCAGTTCACACACAACTATAAAGGCAGCCATAACTGGAAGCCAGTGAGTCACTGCTTAGAAAAACACATCTTGATTTTCTGATGCTTTCTTCACAAAACTATTTTTCTTGGCTTTTTCTGAGTTCTTCCTTTTCGCTGAAGACAGAAGTATAGTAAAACCCGGGTAAAAGAGAGCCTGGGTGGACAGTCACATACATCTGCACAAAAGTTCTCAGGCCCAAGGATTTGGCTGTGTCCTGGTCCTCATGTATTCCTTGCCAGATTGCTTCTTGCCTCTGTGCCTTTGCACCTGCTCTCTGACTCAACCCACGAGACCTAACCAGACCACTAACTCCCTTGAGAAGCTGTCCAGGACCTCTGTGCCTACCACTGCGTGAGCTTGTCTCTGCTCATGTCCCTATCTCCCCAGAGGGCTGGGTCCCATATATCTCTGCATTCCTAGCATCCAACACACAGTAAGTCCTCTATTGTTTGTTGAATGAAGGACACCTTCTTCTGTCACATCTATTCCTCCCTCCTCTGGCTTCCCACACAGCATGCAAGTTCACTGGCCTCCAGGACAAGATGCTGTGTCCACTGCATTTTAAGATGGGAAGGTGTCTGCAACTAAGGCAGATATTTCTACAGCAAACATTTACATCAGCTAGAAAACAACACACCAGTTAAAGGCTCTGTGAGCATTCTTGTCTTGTTTGCTAAGGAATTTACGACCTCTGAGCATGCAATTACTCTTCTTCCTTAAGGGGAGGTGAGGCAGGGCAGGAGTACAGACCTGTGAGTGATACAATGCATTTTAACATTCAAACTTTTGTAATATCTGGATATATGTGGAGAACACAGAGTGCTTCTAAAAGGACAGACGTACTTTGCACCATGGTGCTGGAGCTGGGGGCACAGGTTCAGAAACCCCTGGCTTTTGACTTCCCTGAGACCTCAAGCACTAACTGCCCTCCTGTTGTAAACCCGAGGCTCCATCACTTCACTCTCTGGCTGGTGGCCTCAGCCCCTATTCCCTTCAATTCTGTGTCATACCCACCCACTGAAATCCTGCCCTGGCTATCTACAACCAAGTGCTGCCTCTTTTTTCACACTCAGGAACCTGAGTGACACTGGAGAAAATCACAACCCAATAAACAGTCACTACAGAGTCCTGCTCTCCAGGCTCAGGGGGGTCCTCAGAGCTACTGAGTATCCTTTCTGTGCTCTGGTCATTGCTCCCATCAGCCATCCCAAAACATCATTCTCCCATCCCTGACCCCACACTTGCCTCCCTCCCCCTGAGCAACACAGAACCTTGCAGGCCAATAACCCCCTCCACTGTCCCCATAAATGTATTCACACTGTCCTTCCTCTTTCCAAACTCTCAGCAGGGTGAGAGGGCGAGGTATTCTGGGCTCCCAAATCCATCCCCTGTACCTCATTCTCTTGTATATTTGACCTCTTCCATTGGCCAGTCTCCACCCCCTCACCCCCAGGAAATGTTCATCTTACATTTTAAAAACACAACACACCACTCACACACACACAACCCCCTTCTTCCCTCAAGCATCAGTCTCCTTCTGCTAGTCGCCTCCCTCTACTCCCCATCACCACCAAGATTCCAGAAAGAGATGCCGAGACTTTCTTAGCACATTTTCTCACCTCCTGCTTGCTTCTTAGCCCATGGCAATCAGTTCTAAAATGAAGCAGCAACCGCCAAGGTCCCCGGTGACACTTGGCAAACATCTCCCTTGACTCTAAAGCAGCAGCTGGTGCTGTTGACCACCCTCCCTGCCATTCCCGACACTCGGTGTCCCTAGGCTCTGTCCCTGGTCTCGCCCTCTTCCCTTTACACCTTCATGCACACCCTTGCTCCACGGACAGCCTCACACGTCCTCCCTGCTGACCACCCTGCCGCCCCCGACACTCCACACCGCCTCTAATGCACAACCTACCACTCCCCAAAGGCCTACTCATAGCCGGGAATGCGCCAGCAATCCCTTCCCCGGAGTCCTGCCTCCTCTAGAAACTCTTCTCTGGCTGGGTTATGTGCACACAGCACCTACAAGTGTCGCTGCCTGAACTTCAGCCTCCCTCCTAGCCTTCAGGAGGGCCCGGCCAGATTCATTCATCTTCATAAACCCATACCTACTCCTCACGGTAGGAATAATAAAAGTGTGTCCAATAAAATGAATGACTAGCAGGGCTTTCATTACCATCCACACTTCCATGTCTCCCTAAATAGTCCCCAGCCCACACCTCTTTCCTAAGCTCCCAATGATGACTTACCAACTACCTCCCAGTCCTCTCCACTTGGCTGCCCCAGAAGCATCTCAAACTCCTCCACATTTGCATACCAAAATAATTTTCCTCCCCTTACCAAAGCCACCTGGTTCCCAAGACAGAAACTTGGCAGTGAGTCTGGAGCTTGGCTTCTTCCAGTCCTTCCATATCCTGTCATGAAACCCTCTCATTTTCACCACCTTAACCTCTCTCAAATCTATCATCTCTTCATCTAATAATTTGCAACCCTGTACCTATCATTTCTCGCCTGGGCTCTAGCGACCTTAGAACTGAAACCTGTGGCCTGTCTGGTGCGGTTCAGTGGATTGAGCACCCGCTTGCAAACCCAAAGGGTCTGCAGTTTGATTACACGTCAGGGCACATGCCTCAGTTATGGGCTAGGTTCCCAGTTGGGGGCGTGCAATGCATCTCTCACACATCAATGTTTCTCTCCCTCTTTCTCCCTCCCTTCCCCTCTCTCTAAAAATAAATAAAATCTTAAAAAAAAAAAAAAAAGAACTACAACCTGATGTCCCACTCCTGCTCCACAGCCTATAAAAGCCCTCCACCCAGCCACAGGACCAGGTCTAAATTTCCCAGCACAGCACCCAAGGCCTTCCTGGGCCATGAGCCTCTTTTTATTTCCACCCTCTACTCCCAGCAATTTGGAACTTTCTACAATTTCACCAAATCCATCAGCCTTTCCCTGAAATGACTTGTCCTTTCTGCCAACTTTACGAGGTAACATTCAGAGCTTCTGCTAGTGCACCCACACAGCACCTTCGCTTCTGGATCACAACACTCCCAGCCTGTTCAGAAAGGTTCCCTCCAGGGCGCTGTGAAGGCTGGGGGTGGAGGGATTGCTGAATACCTAAATGAATGAACTACTGTATGAAAGGAGCCTGGTGTAACAATCCTGTTGGAAAGTCTCCTTGTACCTACAGTTGTTGACTCAGCAGTGTAAGAATCCTGAAATTAAAATCAATGATAACACCAGGTGATTCTTTTTATGTAATTGCTCACAACCTGCCTGAGCTGCTAATGGTACAAAGTCGCTCCAATGATGAGGCTGAAACCGGTGCTATGCAAACGTGAAAAATCACTTGAATTCGGCTGATTCACATTTCACTGTGGGACAAAAGCCTGCATCAGATGTCTGCAAAAAGCCTCTTTTTTTCAATCTTCCCTTTGGGATTTACTCCTCTCCATTTCATTTTTCTTAATACTGAGCAGCTGCATATTAATCAGAATGTTAATGAATCAGAGTCTTCCCTGGGCCTGCATTCACCAATTAACTTTAATAAACAAAATGCATGGTGTCCTCTCTGTTGGCTTCCCTCTTCCCAGGCCTGCTTCTGTTGCCAAACCCTGGACAGAGGCCAGGGAATGGAAGTGGGCCCAACACAGCAGGGATGATAGTGAGGAATTGAAGTGGGGGCTATGAACACACTTCCATGCTCCTGTATTATAGTCTGTCCTTCTAAGGAGTCCCTAATTCTGCTGGAAGGATTACAATTCCTGAGCAGGGCCCAGTCAGGTAGGGGGCGCTAGAACAGCACAGGAAATGGGTCTAAGATACAGGTGGCAAACACAAGGCCCATGGGCGGAATCTGGCCCTCCACTTTGTTTCTACCTGGCAGCAGTGATGAGCTCCTTGCCCCCTAGTTGAGGAGTAACATTTATACAGTCCTAAAATTACATTCGGCCCATTGAAGGCAACCACAAGGCTGATGTGGTCTCCAGTGAGAATGAGTTTGACACCCCTAGTCTAAGAGGCGAGACCATCTGTTTATTCCAAGTAAGCCTTGATTGGCTGGCGTGTGAGCCAGAGCTATCTGCTGGTTGCATGTTCCCTCAATGACCTTTAACAGATATATACAAGTAAACAATCCACTAGCCACTAATGACCACCACAGGTGGCAGTCCCAGGAGGGGAGTTCACCTAATCAAATATTCAAGGAGGAACACAACAGAATCTCTGGCGCTTGGGCAAAATGAGGTTTTGCTGAAGTATAGCCAGGAAGAGGGAAGGTCTGAATTGAAGCTGCTGAGCCTATTCCTCACCCCCTGCTTTTGTTTCCTGAAATGTATTCACATTTTAATCATGTTGCTGAGTGTCTGCTGCTGGACCTATTAAATGACTTGCACTGGTTTTAATCCATCTATTTTCCCGCCCAAAGCTACTATGTAACTCCTTAAAGTCTCACAATGATTTGCAATTATCTGTGTCTCTTCACCACTTAGATCAAGTCTAAACATGTTACTTGCAGGAAGATGTTATCAAACAAACGGCTTTAGTCATTTCCTTCCTTTTCCTGATCTCCATGTGACAGCACACACCTGGAAGCCATCCCACCCTGTAGCCAGCTTTACAACCTGGAATCTGGGAGGTGGGGGAAGCTGGCTTCAGGCCTGGAGTCCTCGGGGTCCTGTCCTGAGCCTGGCCTCCCCTCACTGTCTCCTGGGTGATGAGCTCATGCACCCCACAGTGCCATCTCCTGCCGCTGGTCCTCCTGAGTTGTGGATCAGAAAGTCCAACTGTATCTGGACACTTTCATGTGCACGTCCCTGGCCACCTCAAACTCAACAAGGGCAAACGAAACTTGTGTTTTTGCCTCTGTCAGTGAAACCACCACCTACTGGAAACTACCCCAAGCCAGAAAGCAGGGAGCCAGTGGTGTGCTGGTAAGCATTTAGCAACTGGCTCTCTGGGTGGGCAGAGGGGAGAATAAAGCCCTGATTTGTAGTGTTTGACAATTTCCATGGTACAAAAACTCCCACTATAGCCAATTTCAAGCTACCAATATGAAGTTGCTAAATGCCAGCTTGGGAAGAGATGTGTGGAACTGATCTTGTGAGCTGGTAGGAACCAGCTACAGCACACTACAACATACCAGGATCTGGGTATCTCTGCTGCCAATCACAACACCTGACATGCCAGCCTTCTCACTGTTTTCTGAGCACACAAGCAGGGAAACATCCTGGGCTCATCCCCTTCCTCATGCCTCACAAAAGGCCCTGCCCCCCAGAGCTTCTCTCCATCTGCTCTGCTAGATGCCACCCCCACAGGAGCCTCACACCTGATCTCCTCACATCCCCTCACACCCCTTCCCACCCATCCTCCACAAAGCTGCCAGTGTCTTTTCATAACAGGAACCTGAGCATGTCTCTTCTCTGCCCCAGAAATTCGCCTCCTAGATAACTACCCAAGAGAAATGAAATCTTATGTCCATGCCAAAATATGTGCATGGATGTTCACAGCAGCATTATTCACACGAGCCAAAAAGTGGAAACAACCCAAATGTCCATCAACCAATGAATGAATAAATAAAATGTGGTAGATCCATAATATGGAATGTTATTCAGGCTGACATGCTGGCCTCCTCGCTGTTTGATAAGCACACCCAGCTTATTTCTACCTCAGGACTTCATGCTCCGCCGGCACGTTTGGGCCCCGGGATGCTTCCTGACTGGCTGCTTCTCATGTGACCTTCTTATAGGTCTTCTCCAACTACTCTTAACTCCCTATCACTTTAGTCACTCCTTACTCTGCTTTGTTTCTTCAAAACACTTACCGCCAGCTGAAATCACATTGTTTTTAAAAAAATAATCTATCTCTCTTTTAGAAAGTCAGCTTGCCAATAGACTCAGAATAGCCAACACAGTACTGAAGAACAAAGTCAAAGGACTGATGTGTCACATAGGTTTACCATAAAGCCACAATGACCCAGACCATGTGGTGCTGGTGAAAGAAGAGACTATAAATCAATGGAACAGAATAGAGAGCCCACACATATATAGTAACTTGATTTTTGCAAAGAAGCAAATAAAATTCAAGGGATAGTGGTCACTTCGGCAGCACATATGCTAAAATTGGAACGATACAGAGAAGATTAGCATGCCCCTGTGCAACAATGACACGCAAATTCATGAACCATTCCATATTTTTTAAATGACACATGGACAAAACCAAGGGGGAAGGTGGAAGCAGGGTAGGGAGGTGGGTTTGGCTGCAGTCGCGGGAGTGGTGGGGGAAATTGCAGACAGCTGTAATTGAACAACAATAAAGTAATTTTTAAAAAAATAAAATAAAAAGGGATTTTTTAAAAATAAAAAAAATTAAATGGATAAGGGAGAGTCTGCAATAAAAGGTGCTGGAACAAGTAGACATCCACATGCAAAAAAACCTTAAAGTGGATCATAGATCTAAATATAATACACAAAACTGTAAGACTCCTAGAAAATAACAGAAGAAAATCTAGGTGACCTTGGGTTTGATGATGATTTCCTGGATACAACATCCCCAAAAATTAATTGGACTTCATTAAAATTAATCATTTCTGCCCTACAAAGGACACTGACTGTTAAGACAATGAAAAAGACAAGCCACAGACTGGGAGCAAGACTTTGTAAAACACTGATCTGATAAAGGACTCGTATCTAAAATATACTAAGAGCCCTGGCTGGTGTGGCTTACTTGGTTGGGCATTGTCCTGCAAACTGAAAGGCTGCAGGTTCAATTCACAGGCAGAGCACATGCCTAGGTTATGGGTTCAGTCCCCTGGTTGGGGTGTGTTCAGAAGGCAACCAACCGATGTTTCTCTCCTTCTCTTCCTCCCTCCCTTCCCCTCTCTCTAAAATCAATAAGCATGTCCTCAGGTGAATATTAAATAAATAAATAGATAAAATATACAAAGAACTATTAAAACTCAACAGTTAGAAAACAACCCCATTAAAAAACGGGCAAGAGACCTGAACAGACAATTCACAAAAAAGATACGCAGATGGCAAAAAAAGCATATGAAAACATGTTCAACTTCATACCTCATCCAGAAACTGCATATAAACAAACCAATGAGATACCACTACACACCCAGTTAGAATGGTGAAAATCCAAAACACTGACAAGAGCTGGTGAGGATGTGGAGCAATGGGAACTCTCATTCATTGATGATGGGAATATAAAGTGGTACAGCCACTTTGGAAGACAGTTTGGCAGTGTTTTACAAAACATATTCTTACCATATGATCTAGCAATCATGCTTCTTGGTAAATACCCACAGGAGTTGAAAACTTAGATCCATATGAATGTTTATGGTAGCTTTATTCATAACTGCCAAAACTTGGAAGCAACCAAGATGTCTTTCAACAGGTAAATAGATAAATAAACTGTGGTACATCTACACAATGGAATACTACTCAGTGCTAAAAAGAAATGAGCCATTAAGAAATGGGCCCTGGCAGGGTAGCTCAGTTGATTAGAGCGTCATCCCAATACACCAAGATTGCGGATCGATCCCCAGTCAGGGCACATACAAGAAGCAACCAATAGATGTTTCTCTCTCTCACTCAAATCAATTTTAAGAAATTTCTTTTTTTAAATTACTTTATTGTTTTTCAATTACAGTTGTCTGCATTTTCCCCCTCCACTCCCCGCACCCAGCCAATCAAGAAATTTCTTTAAAAGAAATGAAAAGACATGGAGGAATGTTAAATGCACACATATTACTAAGTGAAAGAAAGTCAAGTTCAAGAGAGCAGGGATTCTTTGTTCACTGCTGTATCCCCATCTGGTCTAGCCAAAGCTAACCTTCAGTAAATATTTGGTGAATTAATAAATGAATTAATAAATGTGCAAGACAAAATCTTCTTTTGTCATCCCTGACACTGCTCTTTCTTTTACTCCAACATCTAATTCATTAACATTTTCTTTCAGTTCTAGCTTTTTTAATTGATTTTTATTTTATTTTTTATTGATTTTAGAGAGACAGAGAAATTTGTTGTTCCATTTATTTATGCATTCACTGATTGATTATTTATCGATTTTTTTTTTTAGAGGGAGAGAGAGAAACATTGACTCGTTGTTCCACGTATTTATGCATTCATTGGTTGAGTCTGGCATGTGCTGGAACCTGCAACCTTGGTGTACCAGGATGATGCTCTAACCAACTGAGCTACCCAGCCAGGGCTTTCTAGTGTCTTAAATATATCCAGAATCTGACCACTTTTCATCACCTCCATAGATCCACCATGGGCCAAGTCAGAGTTATCTCGCACCAAGATTATTCCAATTGACTCCTTACTGGTCTCCCAGCTTCCACTCCTGCCCTAACAACAATCTATTCTCTACCTGGCAGCCAGAGGGCGTCTTTTAATACTTTAGTCCGGAGGACTGCGCACTTCTATGAAAGTTCAGATGGTAAATCTTTCAGCTCTGTGCCCGTTTAGTACCAGTTGCAACAACTCAACTCTGCAGAGGCATCCACACGTGTTCCAACACAAATTCATTAACATTAGTCCGCACCCTGCTACAGTCACTTCACATTGCCCCTTTACTCCAAAACTTTTCGTGGGTAATTAACATCCAAAGTCCCATTACCTGTCTGACTGTATCTCATACTATCTCCCTCTACGCTGCTCCAGCACAGTCGTCCTTCCAGGCCCTTGCAGCTGTTGTTTCCCTGCCTGAAACATAGTTCTCCCAACCTGCATGGTCTGCTTGTCACCTCCTCCATGAAGCCTTCCCTGACTCTCTTTGGATCTAAATAGGCTACTGTCCCTCGCTCCCTATTTTTTCCCCATAGCACTTAGCATCCACTGACTACTGTATATGCCTGAGTTTACAATCTGTTTCCTGCTCTAGAGAGTGTCAGCTCACTGCTCTGTCCCCAGCACTTAGCACCGTGCAGGGCACATGAGAGATGCTCAACCAGTACGTGGAACAAAGGCACCAAGAGCAGACACTGGGTCTTGGGGTAGAAATGGGTGAAGAGGGAAGGCTCCAGGGGACTGTTTGGACCCCACTGGGCCAGGGGCTTCCTCACCTAGCTGGCCCCCGACCAGCTTCCTCTTCGTGGCTCTCCTCGCCCTGCTGCTGCTCCTTGCTGTCCCCCACAGGCTGTGGCTCCTGGTCCTTGCACTCTGCGTGGGGTGTGTCCACCTGTGAGCACAGTCAGCACTTGAGAAGCTGATGGAGGGAGGGTGGCAAGTGGTGGTCAGCCCTTCCTCCCGCCCCTTTGGCCCTGGGCACCTGCTTGCAACATGGTGGGGACCCGCAGAAGAGATGGGCGGAGCTGGGGTGCACACCATGAGGTCAGGGCCTTGAGGTGGGGGAACCCTGAGCCTGGAGGACAGAGGCGGGGAAACCTGGAGGGGCTGGGGTGAGGGCAGGTGCTGCAGGATGCCTGGGCTCCTAACTGGTTGGGTCGAGTTCTTCGAGGAAGGACAGAGGGAGGATAAGAAGAAGGAAAGTGATACGGCACATGGGTGTCTGAGCCGCCCTCTAAACTGCTTCTGCCACACGCCAGGTCTGTCTTTCTGGCCCCGCTGTCAGCGCGTCAGTCACATCGTCCATCAGTCAGGGCCTGGTCAGTCAGTCAGGAAATCGGGGTCCGGCAGGACGAAGGTGACCCGGATGGCAGAAGACAAGTGGCCGGACTCGGGTCCGAAGTGGAAGCCCGAGATCGCCGCCGTTCCCTGACAGTCCGCCCGCCGACCGCGAGAAGGAAACAAGCGTCGCGTACTGCCTGTCGCTCCATCTTGTCTTTTCCCGCCTTCTCGTCTAAGCCTTCTGCGCACGCGCCGGCCCCGCCCCGGGCCCCTTGGACTTGCTGCGGCGCGCTCCTCTGTCACGGTTTCTCTCTGGGCATGTGCGCGCGCACGTTAACGGCCGCGCGCACTGTTAACGGCGGTTGGGCGGTCTCCGGGCTGCACGCGCAGCCGGAGCTGCTGGGACCGGGCGTGCGGGGGGTGGAGTCTGCGCGCGCATGCGTGCTTTTATGGTTGTGGGGCTGACTTGGGTAGCGGAAATCTGGTGGACCCTTCGTTCATTCATTACATTTCAATTCATCTACCCTACCCAAAGAAATATTTTCAATAAAAAAAAAATTCTGACCCTTTTTCCCTGATTTGGACCTACTGCCTCCAGTGAAAAAGTTTATGCATTCACCTCCTTGAATCAGGTGCGCTCGAGAGCTAGAAGCTCCTCGAAAGCATGATGGGTCTGGCCCTTAGAGTTGTACTCATGTCCTTTGATGATAATAGTAACAACAATAACGCCTTAATCGTAACAATATTGTTGGCACAGGAGGAGCCACAGACTGGGAGAAAATATGTGCAAAATATAAGTCCAGGAACTTGTACTAGCATCTAAAAAGAACTCTTGCAGCTCAGTGACAAAACAAACCGAAATAAAAAAACTGGGCAAAAGATTTGAATAGGTGTGTACAAAAGCCCTGAGGTGGAAGCAAGCAAGCTCAGTGAGATTGAAGAGCAGCCACAAGGCCTTTTGGGGGGAAAGAGCAAGGATTATGGGAGGCTGTGGTTGGGTAGAGGTTGGAGTTAGAGGGCAAGGTAGGGTTGGAATTGTGTTCCAATTGATTGGGAAAAAGGTGAAGTTTTCTCTGGAACACCTGTCAGTGTTCACGTGGAAGCCGTGAAAAGCCGTTCACGTTGCCCAGCCCTTGTGCGAGTCTCTGTCCTAGGCCACACACACCTAGAGCACACATCTCAACACATACATTCTGGAAAACATGGATTTGAATCTGGGCTCTATCACTTACCTGCAACGATGATCATAAAACTGCCACTCACTCTCAAAACCCATTGTCTTCTACTACCAAGGTAATAAAATCTAAAACACCCAGGTATTACGCCCTGGCCAGGTAGCTCAGTTGGTTAGAGGATCGTCCTGATATCCCAAAGTTGTGGGTTCAATCCCACGTCAGGGAACACACCAATGAATGCATAAATAAGTGGAAAAACAAACTGATACTTCTTCCTGCCTAGAATCAATTTTAAAAAAATAAATAAAATAAAATATCCAGATATTGTAAGGGTTTCAGGGATAAAACATCTGGAATGTACTGAGTTTAATAAACAGTGGCTGACATTAGTATTTTGTGGTAAAGCCACAAGTTAAAACAAAATACATCTTCCTAATCAGATTTGAAAATGGATTATCTACCAAGGAAAATCGCAAAGGCTTACCATTAAGATGCACACACAAACACACGAAACCCAAACAAAAGCAACACACAAGATGCAGGACGACTTTTTGAAAAACTTATTTATTTTTAGAGAGGGGAATGGCGAGAGAGAGAAACATCAGTGTGGTTGCCTCTTACGTGCCCCTCACTGGGGACCTGGCCTGCAACCCAGGTGTGTGCCTTGACTGGGAACTGAACCAGCAAACCTTTGGTTTGCTGGCCGGCACTCAATCCACTGAGCCACACCAGCCAGGCCAGGATGATTTTTATGGTGCATCATTTGTATAACTTTTAAAAACATGCAGAAATGAAACCATGTCTTGGAAAGTAATATATAAAAGTAGGAAAAAGGTTCAAACACATGAGAATGATAAAACACCCCGTTTTAGGAGGGAGCAAGAACCTCCGCAGGGTGGGAAGGAAAAGAACTAGGACAAGCCCATAGTCTTCAAACCCACTGGTCAGAGGTCCAAAGCAAATACTAGTCAATGTTCAGATTTGACTGAAGCAAGGGTGGGGTGGAGTTATTCTTGGTTGTTGTTAAATTATGGTTTGTATTATACATGTTCTTCACCCTCAGCTATTTTTCAGTAAGGCTTTACCTCTCTCTCTACTTCTATATTTATTTATCATGTTCCACCTCTGTACTCTCCCCTCATGTCAGCTCCCAAGGGCAGGAACCTGAGCCTACTTTGCCCACTGCCAAGGCTGCAGCTCATGAATAGTGCTGGCACTTAAGAAGTATGCATTTATTCCACGAATCAGTAATTTTCTGTACGACTGAATTATTTAATATGAAAGAAGAGAAAAAGATTTAACTGAGGAGCCCTCAGGTGGTTGGTACCCACAGGGCCCTGGGACCAGTGATGCCCATGGCCTCAGCTGACTTGTCAACTTCACTGAGTGCATGTGGCCTTGTGATTACCCAAGAAACTCTGTATTTTCAAAAGTGCACTGCCCCTAAACATGTGGGGTTAGCAACATAGCAGCTGAGATTTGCTTTAAAATTATTTCCACAAAAGCATACAGATGAAGCTCAAGTGTGAGACCCTAAACACTGTACAATGAGAGCAAAGACACAAAACTGTATCTTCTCTCTATTCCGGGCTTATGAGATTTTTAAAGCAGCTTTTGTGAGGCTAGAGGGATGAACAGGTGGAGCACAGGTGACTTGGGGAGTCAGGGTAGGGAAAATATTGTGTGTGATACCATAATGGTGGATATGTCATCATCCCTTTGTCCAAACCCATAGAAGGTACAACACAGAGTGAACCATTGTTCACATGTGTTAATACAGATTCATCAGTTGTAACAACAGCACTGTTCCAGTGGGGATGTTGATAACGGGGGAGGCTGTGCAGGTGGGAGGGCAGGGGGTATATGGGAAAACTCTGTACCTTCCACTCAATTTTGCCGTGAACCTAAAACTGGTCTGAAAATGTGTTAAAAGGAAAGAGGGGCACCTTTTAAAAGCTTACCTTGCTTGCCCTCCCAAAGAAGAGGGCCTGGCACCAGGAGGTGATTGGTAAATGCTTGAAAGAGCTCATTCTTTCTAGGGGAGACTGGATGAAACTGACTGGGAAGCTCTGAGGATCCATGACCCCATTCCAATACCCCTCCCATTAGTATCCAGGTTTCCCTCCCATCAAGCAGCACTCTGAACCGGGGAAAGCCGAAAACCCCACTACCCTTAAGGAAAGGGACCAGATGAGGACAAATGCCCACTTTATTAGCCAACAGCCACCTGCAGGGGTCCCTAGAGCCCACCCTTATAGACATTAGAATGAATGAGTTACCTGTTCCCCTGCCCCTGGAACCATGGGACAGGTACGGAAGAGGAGATACCAGGAGTAGGGAGAGAGCCTCATGGAGGCCTCATAAATACAAGGGGGTCTACTGGCCGGGGATGCAAAGGGGCTGGGCACCAGGGGCTCAAGGCGGGCAGCCTGTTCAGGGCGGGCCATGTCATGCAGCCTCCTGTGTCTGCAGGGACCCCTGTTCAGCATCCAGGCGGCATAGGGGGCTGTCGTACACCATCTGCAGATTCACCTTGTGGCCTACCAGCTCACGGATATTGTTGATGCCGTATTTGATCATCGTTGGGCTTGAGAGAGAGAGGGAACGTGCTTTAACACTAGGTCAGGTCCTGTTCTCTGATCAGAACCTCTGAGAGCTCCCGCGTTCCTCAGAGTAGAAGCCCAAATCCTCCCTGTGGCCCACAAGACCCTCCTCAACCTGCCCTGTCACCACCCTCTCTACCTCCTCGCTGTCTCCCTGCAGCCGGAGGGCCTCCAAACACAGCATGCACACTCTATTCCTCAGGGCCTGTGCACTGGCAATTCCCTCTGCCCAGAACACCCCTCCCCAGATGTCCTCCCAGCTCATCTACCACCAGTCTTTGCTCAGATGCCACCCCTGTGAGGCCTTCCCTGACAACCTCCTCTCCTTGGCCCTTTCTGCTGTGCTTTCTCTAGAGCAGTTATTGTACTCCGGTACACTCTAGGCATTATTTATTGAATTTACTTATGTATCATTATTCTTACTCCACTAGGACCCCAGAAGAGGCAAGGGTGTGTGCTACTTATTCACAGTAAACACAGCCCACAGCAGGTGCTCACTGAAGTTTCTCAATGAATGAATGGATGGTGCTTAAGGTCTGCAGGCCCCCACATCTGGCGAGTCAACCTAGGCAAAGCAGCCAAGCACATGCTAAGTGGTTTGGGTACTCACCGCTCCAGGGAGAGGCCCCAGGCAATGACTGACACATTCTCAGGGAGCCCCATGGGCAGCAGCATTTCAGGACGGAAGAGCCCAGAGTTCCCAACCTCCACCCATTTCTTCAAGCCTGTGGAGGCAGAAAAAGGATGTGAGTGACGCTGGGCCAGGCAGTGAGTTTGGGAGGCAGGGTGTGGGCTTGGCAGTGAGGGGATCTGGGCTAAGATGCAGCAGCCCCAGACCTCCCTCTCTACCACATACCAGGTCCCACCCTGACCTTGGTGGTAGCTGAACACCTCCATGCTGGGCTCAGTGTAGGGGTTGTAGGCTGGCTTGAAGCGCAACTGAGTGATACCTGGGTGGAAAACAAGGATGGTGACCCAGACATCCTCCTGCCTCACAGACACCACCGGCCCCGGCCTGCCTGCTCACCCAGCTTGGTGAAAAACTCCCGAAGGACGCCCATGAGGTGGCCCAGGGTGAGGCCATGGTCAGCCACAACACCCTCGATCTGGTGGAACTCGGCCAGGTGTGTGGCATCCAGGGTCTCATTCCGGAACACACGGTCAATGGAGAAGTACTTGGCTGGCGTAAAGGGTTTCTGGGGATGACAGGCAGGCCAGGCCAAGGCATGGGTCAGAAGGTAAGTATGAAGTCCCCTTCCTGTCCCCACACTGCCCAGGCCTAGCCGTACCTTCTGGGCCAGACGGTAGAGGGCACGGGCACTAGCAGCTGTGGTGTGTGTGCGCAGCAGATTTTTCCGGGCCTCATCCAGCTTCCAATTGTACTTGTACCTTCAGAAGGAAATCCGGAAGTCCATGCTGATGTCCTCAGGTCCCCAACTTCCTTCCCCACAACACCCTGAAGTCCTGGTCCTGCCTCACCCCTGTGAGCCGTAGCCACCCTGGGAATGGGTCCGCTTGACCCGATGGACGTAGTCCATGGGGAGCTGCAGGGCCTCAGCTGGATCTGGGAAGGACAGAGCATCACCCAGTCAGTCATGTAGGGTTTTTCAAACAGCCACTGCACAGAGGACAGACAGTGACAGGCAGCTCCCACCCTCACCTGCCACTGTAGCCAGAGAGCACCCAGGAATACCTGAGTCACTAATATGCCTGTCTGCTCAGAACCTTCCATAGCTCCCATCTTACTGCGAGAAAAAGCCAAAGTCTCCTCTGTGGCCCCCAGTCAACTAACTCCCTGCCCTCGTCCCTCCCAATCCTAACTCATTACTTCCTCCAGTCACAGAGCCTCCCAGCTAATCTGTGAGCACATTAGGCATATTCCAGCCTCAGGGCCCTTGCACTGGCCATTCCCTCTGCCTGGAACTTCCCTTCTCCAGATGTAAGTTGTTCTCCACCTCCCTTTATCTTTGCTTAAGCAAAAACTTTTTAAAAAACCGACAGCTCCCTTTCCATGCCGGTTTCCCCCAATGCTATACTGCCATCCTGCATTACTGCAATTACAGCTTATTCAGGATTTATCACGTCTCTCTTACCAGGATGCAGGTCTCACTAGGCAAAGACTTGTGTCTCATTCATGGCTGTGACCCAGGTGTTGAAGAGACCTTGGCACAAGAGGAGCTAAGCAACCATCTATTGTGGGGATGTGTAACTTCTTAAGATCCCCTTTTAGAGACACAATTTTGGTGTGCCAGAAAAGCTCCACCACTTATAAGCTGTGTGATCCTGAGCAGTACAGTTCCCTCTCTGAGCCCTAGTGTCCTTGTATGTAAGAGAGGCTGAGAGTATTACTTCCTATAGTTGGCAGGAAAATTAGAAGAGCAACTAGTGTATAGGAGGGCTTAGTAAGTTTGGAGTGCTGTGACAGTAACAATGGCAACGATGCTGTTGACCCCAGCCAGGTAATGGGCATCTACTGGTCTCTCCGGACCTCCTCTTTGTGCGAGAGACAACCATTGTGGAAAGCCATTCAATTTCAAACAGCACTAAGAACTGTTAAAGAAAAGAAATCAATGGGGACCAATGTATGTCAGGAATGGCTTCTCTAAGGTGACACATGAACATTTGACACCAGAGCCCACCATGAAGATCCAGGAGAAAACAGTGGTCAGCAGAAGACACAGCAGAGGCAAATGCCCTGAGGTGGTCAGGAGGGCAAGTGGAAGGAGGAAATCACCTTAGGTGACATGAAAGACTCACATAGGCCTTACTGGCCATGCTGAGAAGGATGGAGTTTATTCTGTAAAAGGGTACGCCACCCCAAAATGCTCTGCCCAGACCCAGCACCTCTGATGGCACGGCGGGCCCACCCACCTCTCAGGAAGAAAGTGTCATGCTGGTCTCGTGCTGGGTGCTGCTGGGGCTGGAAAAGTGCATCAAAATTCCAGAAGGAGCTTTCAATGAAGTTGTCGGTTGGCATCTCAGTGAACCTGGTGGGAGATGTGGCCTGACTACCCTGCCTGTGCCTGGAGCTGGCCCAGCCCCACCCCTGATCCCATGCTCACCCCATCTCCAGAAAGATCTGCCGGAACTGGGTGCGGACTTTCAGCAGGGGGTGCAAGTGGCCGCTGTCAGGAACGATGCCGTGGGCTGAGAAATTGTAGGGCTTGAAGGTCCGGTCCCGCCAGGAGCCGCTGTGGATGGGTACACAGGGTACATAGGCCTGGTGGGGACTGCCCACCCTTACCACCCCTTGACCTTGGGGCCACCTCTACCTGGAGATCATCTCTGGACTCAGATCTGTCTCCTGCTTGGACACGGTGGTGCTGAAGGCACTGCCTTTGCTCACCCAGTAGGTCTTCAGGGTCCTGAGGCCAGAGGAAGGAAGGGGACATCACTGTCAACTTCTTTAAGAGGCTTCACCTGATCTCCCAAATGATGTTGACCCCAACACCACCCACCAAGTCACTCTGGTTTCTCTTCTTTTTCCTTTTAATTTTTATTTGTTGATTTAGAGAGGAAGGGGGGAGGAAGAGAGAGAGAGACAGAGGGAGGGCGAGGGAGAGAGAGGGAGAGGAAGGGAGAGAGAGAGAGGGAGGGAGGGAGGGAGGGAGAGAGAGAGAGAGGGAGAGAGAGAGAGAGAAGGGAGTAAGAGAAACATCAATTGGTTGCCTCCCATACGTGCCCTGCCTGGGGACCGAACGCATAACCTAAGTACGTACCTGACTGGGAACCAAACTGTGACCTTTAGGTGTGCGGGACGACTTTCCAACCAAGGCACACCAGCCAGGGCTGCTCTATCTTCTCCCTGATATTTAATGTCACCCTGAAATCCTTTTATTTGGCCCCCACCTATAACCTGAAATCATTAACTTATTCATTCAACAAGCACTTATTGAGAACCTACTGTATGCCAGAGCCTGTTCAAGGCACTAAGCATACCGCTGGGACGTGACTGGTGTGGCTCAGTAGGTTGGGCATTGTCCTGCAAACCCAGAGGTCACGGGTTTGATTCCTGGCCAGGACAGGTGCCTGGGTAGTGGGCCAGGTCCCTGGTTGGGGGTGTGCAGGAGGCAACCAACCTGTTTCTTTGCCTCTCTTTCTCCTTCCCTTCCCCTCTCTCTAAAAAGCAAATAAGTAAAAACTTTAAAAAAAGAAAAGCATACAGTTGGGAGCGGTAACAACAGGTAAAAGCTTAGACAGATAGTTACCCTATTCCAGCTCTATTCCACTGAAGTCACCCCATAATCTTGTGAAAAGGGGCCATTTTACAGATGAAAAAATGGAATCCTAGAAAGATTAAGTGCTTGGCCAAAATCACAGAGCTAGTAAGTGGCAGAGCTGGGACTTGGATTGGGCAGCGCCCCTCCACTCGGCGTCTGCTGAAAGGGGACTCAACCCTGGGAGAGCAGAGAACCCAGCTGTCCAGGTCCCAGCATTCAGTCGACTTCAGACAGTGTTTAGGGTTGTGAAACAAACAGAGAAAAAGAGACTAGGAGTGAGTGGCTCCTGTGGTACTTGAAGGGAGAGAAAGGCAGCCCCTGTGACACATGAACAGAGGCTGAATGCTGGAACCCGCCTTGAAGATCAGCAGGAAGATCATTCTTGACAGAAGGCAGAGCGAGTGCCAAGGCCCTGGGTGGCATGGGCCTGGCCTGTGTGCTTGACAACTATAAAGTGAAGAGGGGCTGACAGAATCATGGCCAAGTGTGGTCAGAATCTCTCTCCCTTCCTTTCTCCTATCCCAGGGCCACAGAGGTGACATAGGTCTGAGCCTGGGGGTGGCTGCCACTCACACTTCAGTCAGCAGCTTCCTCTTCTTGAGCTCACTCTTTTCCTTTTCACTCAGCTTCTCGGCCTGTCCACTCCGGACCAGCTGGAGCCGCCGCTGCACCTCGTCTTCCACACTGTTCACCTGCCGCGATGATGACATGGGTAATGGGATGATGGGTGTGAGTGGCTGTGAGGGCCAGAGGTCTACCTGCTCACTCATAGAGACTCACCACTCGGAATACCCGGGGCCCATCGGCAGCACTCTTGTCCACACGGATCCATTTGCTGGACATGGCCTTGCTGAAGCCCACCTTGCCACTGGGCAGTCGCTGGGGGAGCAAGGCTGCAATGAGGGGGCACAAGGGCCACCTTCACCCCATCACCTCCCTAGGCTCTGCCCACCCACGCATGGCCCTACCATGAGCTCACTCTGGGCCAGGCCCTCAGGGGGCACACTATGAAACACCCGGGCCTCATGGCTGCCCTCTCGGGCAATCTCTTCGCCCTCAGCAGTAAGCTCCCAGCGCTTGGTGGAACGTAGCTCAGCCTCGATGATCTGCAGGAAAAAGAAGGCAGAGGCAGGGACAGGGTTCAGTGCCAGGCACCCTCTCATCACAGCACTGGAGTCAAGGTCAAAGCATAACCCCTAAGGCTGGTTTCACATCTCAGCTACCCCTCTTCCCAGCCAAGTGATCTCCTCTCACTGAGCCTCAGTTTCCCTTCTGTGACACAAGGATAACAATAAATATGATTCATACTTCCCAAGGTGAAGTAAAGCACTAAGGGTGTTTACCTGGCAGAAGAGAAATTCTATCACTTTTGAACCTAGGAAAGATTTTTTTCTTAAACTTGGGGAAGACTTTTTTAAGGTCTCAGATGAACTGACTTGTCTCCACGTTTATACGTTCACATCTCAGTGCCTGAGGAGTCAGAGAAAGGTCCTGGAGGTCCACATTATACCCAGCAACTTGAGGCTCCATAATGAGGATGGGGTTCAGGTAACACAGGCAGGGGGAAGGCTGGGTGGAGCCCACATGTCCTAGCTCCCCCTTCATTCTAATTTCCAGCTCTTCTCCTCACTTGCTATGCAACCTCAGGAAAGGTGCTCAACCTCCATGAACAAGTTTTCTTACCCATGAGAGCAGGGTGTGGTGGGCTCACCCTCACAGGGTTGTTCTAAGGAGCAACTGAACTAATGCAGAAATGATGCTTAGCATGCAGCAAATGCTGCATAAATTCTATTGCTATTACTATCACAACTGTTAAACTGAACCGTATTAAATCTCACACCATTCAACCCCCTGTGACTACACAAATGTCAATTTCCCATCAGTCAAGATACTCTCACCCCACACGCCATAGCTTCAATCCCTTCTCTGAACTGACAGACTTGGGCACTGCAGCCTGAGCTCCTAATTTCAAATCCAGGTTTGACTGTCCCTTCTACTGACAATGATCAAATTACTGACCAGTACTTAAGAGTGGTCACTTCTGCAAAATGAGGATAACGACACTACTGTTGACTTATGGTTACGGTAAGGATTGAATGATAAATAAAGCTGAAACCAGAGTGAAGAATAAAACATAAGTTTAATGAATGAACAGCCCACATATGTTTTCTGTGCCCTGCCTTCAGGGATCCAGCCTCCTGGGTGGCCCACAGGCCCCTCAGCATCGTCCTCCTGTGAAGGCTCCATAACCCTTCACTTATCCAAGTTGGAAGGCCGGGCTACATCCATGCTCCCCTTGCCTTGCCATGAATCTCACTTCATTCCCTCTCCTAAATCACCTCTCCATTCCAGCTGCCTCCCCACAGGCAGACACCATGCCCTCTAGTTTGGGGATGTGCCAGCCTCTGCCCTCATCTTGGATCCTGTCCCTACCAGTCCTTCCCAAGAGTGATGCAGGCAACCCACACATCTGACTAGCTCCAGCTCCTGTCATGGTTCCCTACTACCCTGTGAGAGACCTGAAAGCCTTTGCAAATTCTGGCTCTGTGGTCTCTCTCACCTCTCACCCTCTGCCCCTCTAACCCCAAATTGATCTCTAAAGTGCCATGGCTTTCCTCCTCAATGCAGAGACCCGACTCAGCTGCCACTTCCTCTGGGATTCTCTCTCTACTTCCAGGCTGGGTCATGTTACCTCTGGGTTCCCCGTGCTTCCTCCATCATTCAGGTCGCGGAGTACGTACCCCATTAGACCGCAGTCTCCATGAGGAGAGAGACTGCGTCTTTCTTGTCCACCATAGTAAGCCCTCGCCCCAACGTTGATAGTGCTCTCAACAGACGTTTCCTGCTTGAGGAACGTCGGTGTGCCCAGACCCTCACTTGTTCTCGACTCCCTGTCCGTGCATCCCGAATTGAACACATAAAGTTATCCCTAACCAGGCCTAAGGGAGTTTGCCCTGCAGGCAGGTGCTAAAGTGAGGAGGCCCGACTCACCTCGCCGAGCGCCTGCAGGCTCTTCACCGCGCCCACCACGGCCTGGTGCTCCACGCCCAGCTCGGTCGCCAGATCCGCGCTGTCCAGGCCGCCATCGGCCGCCTCCAGCCGCTTCAGCAACATCTCCGCCACCGGACCGTCCGCCATGGCAATTCCCGGATCGCTCAGCGTGTGCTGGCCAGCGCCGGAAACACCAGAGCCGGAACCGGCTTCAGAACGACGGGAACAGGAACTAGCGCCGAAGCGTGCGCCGCCATCTTGAATGTGGCTGATCATATTGCAGGATCAGGGACTCGCCATCTTGAGTGTGTCAATTGAATCTAAAGCTTGGAAGAGACTCGGTGAGTCCTTACCTCGGCCTTAGCTGACCTTGTGGTGTCTGCTTGACTCGACAGGTCAAATTGATTGACCTCAAGGAGAGGATCACAGCGTTGTTTTAAGTTTCATCCAATCCCACCTGCAACGGGCTGTACGACCTTGGACTTCCTCCTTCTCTTGGCCTTGGAGCCCTTAACCCTTCTGGGATTGTCTTGAACTACAGAGCTAATCATTCTGCTGTTGTCAACTACTTTTAAATTTTCAAAGGGAGGCTGGGTAGGGACCATCCCCATTTATAGAGGGGAGAAGGACCCACCTAATAATAGTCCAGGTAGCAGCTAACCAGTATGGGCATCCAACTGTGTGCTCAACCCAGTGTTAAGTGCTTCCGGTGTGTTATTCCATTTCCTCCAAAACTTTATGATGTAGATACTGATATAATCCCCATTTCACAGATATAAAAGCCGACGCTCAGAGGGTACTGATTTGCACATGGCTCTACAAGGAGCTGGTAAAGATGGAAATCAGAAATTGTGAATACTCCTGATCCCACCCAACCCCCTACCTCAGGCTCTGAAATCAATGTCAGGACAATAATGCATGTTCTAAATCAGCACTGGCCTAAAGATATGTAATGAGAGACACAAATGCAATTTTAAATTTTCTAGTAGCAATGTTAAAAACAAAATGGGTGAAATTAATTTGAAGAACTCACCAAACTGCTATGTGCATTTATGACTTAAACACTTAATATAACATTACTAATGAACTAGTTTACATTTTCCCATACTAAGCCTTAAAAATCTGATGTGTATTTTAATTTTTAAAATATTTATTATTTTTAAAATTGATTTTAGAGAGAGAGAAACATTGATTTACTGTTCCACTTATTCATGCATTCATTGGTTGACTTTTGCATGTGTCCTTAGTGAGTATTGAACCAGCTCTCCTGGCATATGGGTATAATGCTCTAACAAACTGAGCTACCTATCCAGTCCAATCTGATGTGTACTTTATTTTATTAAGATTTTATTTACTGCCCTGGCTGGTATGGCTCAGTGGATTGAGTGCTAGCCTACAAAGCAAGGGGTCCCTGGTTTGATTCCCAGCCAGGGCGCATGCCTGGGTTGAGGGCCAGGTCCCCAGTAGGGGGTGTGTGAAAGGCAACCACACTGATGTTTCTTCCCCTCTCTAAAAATAAATAAATAAAATCTTTAAAAAAAAAAAAAGATTTTATTTACTTATTTTTAAAGAGAGGGGAAGGGAGGGAGAGAAGCATCAATGTGCAAGAGAAATATCAATTGGTTGCCTCTCACATGCCCCCAGTTGGGAACCTGGCCCACAACCCAGGCATATGCCCTGACCGGGAATCGAACTGGCAACCTTTTGGTCCACAGGCCTGCGCTCAATCCACTGAGTCACGGCAGCCAGGGCTGATGTGTATTTTATACTTATATTACATTTCAGTTTGTACCAGTCACATTTCTAATGGCCAGTGGATGCTATTAGATAGCCCAAGTACATTCTAATCCCAGATCTGCCATTTATGTCAGTCAAATCTCTTAATCTTGCTGCGCTTCAGTTTCCTCACTTGGATGAAGATAATATGAGCCCATGTAATTGTGAGAATTGAGAAAGTGCTCACACATGATGCAATATTTGTTAATACTAAATTGAATGTGGATTGTATGTCAGGCACTATTCTAAGCAGTATTCATTTAGTAATTTAGCCATCACAATTGTTATCTCAACCTAGAAAATGGGGTTACTAATGTTCCCCAATCCTGACCCTACAGTGAAGTCCTTATTAAAAAAAAAAAAATCAGAATGCATTTCTCAAAAGTCCCTTCTTTCCTTCCAAGCGCTTTCCCCATTTTTTAAAAATATAATTTCTTCAAGTGTCCTTTCTTCTGCCACAGATCAAATTGGTGTTAAGCCTGTTCTGTGTCAGGTGCTGCAGGGAACACTGGGGGACGGTGAAGTCAACAGGACAAGCACAGTGTCTACTCTCATGCAGGAATCACCAAATCCATGTGTCCATTGCACCTGGTGAAAGGAAGGGAAGATAGAAGGGTCAGTGGCAGGCCTGAAGTGATCACCCCGGACTTGGGGCTTCTCCTAAAGGGGGGGCCAGGTTGGGCTATACTGGATACTGCATAGGGGAGGGAGCAGAATCCCAATTTATCCAAAATCCCTCATTTCTCCCTTTTCTGAGTCCCTACCACTAGTGGGAAAGCACTCCCTCTTCACCCTTTTGCGAAGATTCCCCAGCTCCTCCCCTTCCAAGGTCCACTCTCAAGTTTCTAGGTCCAAGACCTTTTTGTTCAGAGTTTGGGAAAACCCCTAGTTCTTCCTCCTTCCCGACGACTCCCGCACGCAGGCACTTACGAGGTTCTGGCTTCAGAAGACTCTAGACTCAGGGGACCTGCCCCTCTCCCTTAGACCTTATCTTCTCTACCATCTGTCTCTTTTTTCTCCTCCCCAACGGAACCCCCTGCCCTCTCAACTTTAGCCGTTTAATTGCAAAAGCCAGGCCGTTTGTGGGAGACCACAAAGAGCGACCCCTTTCATTTACTGGCGGGGGTGGAGGGGATTGGGGGCGGGGTGGTAAAGGAGAGGCAGGCCGAAACTAAAGGACTACCCTAACACGGCCCTAGAAGTTACAGCCTATAGTTGTATCTTCTAGTCTTCTGGGCTTCCCTCCCTCTGTCCCAGGTTATCCTTGAAAGCTTTGAAAGCATTTCTGCTGGGCAGCAGCTGCCAAGGGTCGCTCCTCCTGGTCTTTCAGGAACTCCTGTGACATTAGAAAGGCTAAGTGACTTGCCCCGGGTCACATAGCAGCAGTCTGCCAGGGTGTCAGGCACTAGGAGCCGCATTTTGGAGATAGCTAGCACTCTCTCTGCTAGCCTGCATGACTTTGACGCCATGGTGAAGTGTTCGGTGAAGCCCCAGAGCCCAAGCACCTGGTGGTCTCTGCCTCACCCTGGGGTGCAAGCTGTGGGAGAGGGAAAGCCAGAGACAGAGAGCGCGTCGTAGTGAGAGTTCCCCAAATGCGAGTAGAAAACCTTGCCTACATCTCCCCGCAGAATGGATCCGAGGAGGTGAGGCTGAGATTAGGGCAGGGTCCTACTCGTGCAGGGTCACACCTGCACTCGCGCGAGTTCTTTAAATTTCCAGATCCCGGGCTACGCGCAACGGCGAGGTACAGGTTGGGCCGACGTCTGGTCACATGACCTGGCCTGAGGGGCTCCGGGCCCCCACTTCACCAGTGGGCGTCTCCCACAACGCGTGGTCGACACTGATTGGCCAATGGTGAGGCCAATAGAAATCGGCCATCTGGGAACCCAGCGTTCCGAGGCACAGCCTAACTTGCTGAGCTGAGGAGAGCCCAATGGAAAGTCAGAATCGTGGCCACTGGCCAATGAAAGGCATGGAGGGCGGGCCAAGAGGGAGGGCCAGGTTGGTTTGAGGGGCGGTCGTGTATAAAAACTCACGGCCAGCCTCAACATCCGTCCCTACTGCAGAGCCACTGTTGGAGAAGTGAGTTGCAGGGTCCACGCGCAGCCGCCCCCTCGGCCCGCCATGCTGCTACCCGTGTCGCTGCTGCTCGGCCTTGTCAGCGTAGCTGCCGCCGAACCCATCGTTTACTTCAAGGAGCAGTTTCTAGACGGAGGTAACGCCTGGCCCCTCCTCGAGGCCGCCCCGACAACGCGACCGGCCCCCCAGCCCAGATCTGCGTTGTTGCCTCTAATTACTGCTCAGAGGGCCAACACGGTGGCCCCAGGGACTAGAGCCGCAGGCGATCCTTCTTTTCACGTCCCTGGGGAACAAGGAGGGTGCAGCGGCCTCCCGCAGCAGCATTTAGGGTTCGTCCGAGGATCTCTTAAGCTACCGGAGGTGTCAAACTGGAGGTTGGGGTGGGAGCGCTCAGGGATTTTCTTCCTTGACTACAACAGTTTATTGCTCCTGGAAGATGCATTTGAGCTGCGGCAGAGTTGGTGGGTGGGGGAGGAATCAGCACAATCACGCTGACCTGCCCCTCTGATTTCTTTAGACGGGTGGACCAACCGCTGGGTCGAATCCAAGCACAAGTCGGATTTTGGCAAATTTGTCCTCAGTGCTGGAAAGTTCTATGGTGACCTGGAGAAAGATAAAGGTAAGAGTCTGAGGCTGGGTGCTGAGGTCCAGGAGGACTTCCTGGAGGAAGTCCTATTCGCTGACAGCCTGGGCATCCCCAGGAGCAGGGCAAGCAGAGGAAGGGGAATGTTTATCTGAATCTTTGAATCTTACGGTTCCCGGGGATTGGGGCCAGCTGTGACCTCAATACTATCCTCTGCTAGGGCTGCAGACGAGCCAGGATGCCCGCTTTTACGCCCTGTCCACCAGATTTGAGCCATTCAGCAACAAGGACCAGACATTGGTGGTGCAGTTTACTGTGAAACATGAGCAGAACATCGACTGTGGGGGCGGCTATGTGAAGCTATTTCCAAAGAGTTTGGACCAGGCGGACATGCACGGAGACTCAGAGTACAACATTATGTTTGGTGAGGGGCCCCGCCCTGTTGCTGACCTCTGATTAGAAGGAAGACAGACCCATCCATGGTTCCTTATAGCCCATGAAAGTGGTCTTGAGTGCCTGGGAAACACATTGTCAGGCTTTCCTTTGAAGGGGAAACTGAGGGGGCAATCACAGCAGCAATAGTTGCATTGTTATTGTTGGTCTAAGGCTGTTACTTTGTGTGATTTTGGGTAGGTATTTTTCAGTTTTACAAGTGAGGATACAGTTCTACAGCGTGCATGTTTTTTTCCAATTCTCTACACATTATCCCTTCGGGGTAGGCAAGGTCTGAATCCTGTCCTTTGAGTCTTAATGGAACTGAATTTAAGAATCAAGTCTTCTTGGGGTGGTGAACACACAATACAATGTATAGGTTTTTAATAGAATTGTATACCTGAAACCGACATCATTTTATTAACTAATGTTACCCCAATTCAGTTTAAAGAAAAAATTAACTCTTCCTGTTGTAAATAGGGGTTGAGAGGGGGTTGCTGGCAGTGGTGGGCAGCCTCTGGCCCTTAACTGGAACTGCTTCTCACTTAGGCCCTGATATCTGTGGCCCTGGCACCAAGAAGGTTCACGTCATCTTCAACTACAAGGGCAAAAATGTGTTGATCAACAAGGACATCCGTTGCAAGGTGTGCCTGGGGTTGGTGACAAATGGCTGTCTGGGGTAGGCTCAGTGGCCAGTCTAGTGGGCGGGGCCACTCACCTCCTGCCTTTTTTAGGATGATGAATTCACACACCTGTACACACTGATTGTGCGGCCTGATAACACCTATGAGGTGAAAATTGACAATAGCCAGGTGGAGTCGGGCTCCCTGGAAGATGATTGGGACTTCCTGCCACCCAAGAAGATAAAGGATCCTGATGCGTCAAAGCCCGAAGACTGGGACGAGCGGGCCAAGATTGATGATCCCACAGACTCCAAACCTGAGGTTGGTGTTTGGAAGGGGGCTCCCTACCACAGAGGGGCTGGTGAACAGCTAAGCCAAATCTTACCTTTTCCTGTACTCTCAGGACTGGGACAAGCCTGAGCACATCCCTGACCCTGATGCTAAGAAACCTGAGGACTGGGATGAAGAGATGGATGGAGAGTGGGAACCACCAGTGATTCAGAACCCAGAATACAAGGTGATCCTGGGTCTCTAGGCAGAGTGGGATGCACAGAGGGGAGCATGTTGACTTCCACTCATCTCCAGTTCCCTTCTTCTGTAGGGTGAATGGAAGCCCCGGCAGATCGACAACCCGGATTACAAGGGCACTTGGATCCACCCAGAGATCGACAACCCCGAGTACTCTCCTGATAGCAATATCTACGCCTATGAAAACTTCGCCGTGCTGGGCCTAGATCTCTGGCAGGTGTGATGTGGAGGAAATGGGAGAATCGCTAGGGGATCTCAAATGCTCGGGGTCACCCAGTAGGAAAGGGACAGGAGTAGGAGTCAATCCTAGGCAGTTTTGAGCCTAAAATGGTGGTTTTTCAGAAGAATCTCCTGGTTTGTCATTGTGGAGTTCTCACAGCACCCTCTTTGAGATTCTGTATACTTTGTGCTAGGCACTCAAGAACCTTTATCTGAAACAACTCATTAACTTCCCCCAGTGATCTAGAAGGTGGTTAGATAGCCCCATTAGGGACCAACATTTTTGGGGGTTGGGGGGGAACCAAATTTTTGTCTGTTCTGTTCAGTAATGTACCTTCTGTGCCTAGAACTTGGCACATAGTAGGTACTGCAAAAACATTTGTATGAGGGGGGTGAAGTGAGACCTGATCATATAGATGAAGAAACTGAGGTGCAGAGAGGTCACGAACCCAAGGTCATATCTGCAGGAAGTAGCGGAGCTGAGGTTTGAACCAAGTCAGCCTGCTTTTTTAATCACAATGTTAGACTGTGGCATTGTGTAGTGGTTATGGAACCCAAGACGGGGGCCATCGAGTGATCTCCTCTGACCATGTACACATCCCTACCGCCAGGTGAAGTCTGGCACCATCTTTGACAACTTCCTCATCACCGACGACGAAGCATATGCGGAAAAGTTCGGCAACGAGACATGGGGCGTCACAAAGGTGGGACTAGGGTCCCCTCATGGGCTGGGGCGGGGGGCAGGCAGGGCTGGCAGGTGGGGGCCGGGTCCTGAACGTGTGGTCTGTGTGCAGGCAGCAGAAAAGCAAATGAAGGACAAGCAGGATGAGGAACAGAGGCTGAGGGAGGAAGAGGAAGACAAGAAGCGCAAGGAGGAGGAGGAGGCCGACAAGGACGACGACGAGGAGGACAAAGATGAAGATGAGGAGGAAGAGGACGATAAGGAGGAAGAGGAGGAGGAGGATGCTGCTGCAGGCCAGGCCAAGGACGAGCTGTAGGGGCCACGCCACTGCTTCTGGGGCTGGACTGAGGCCCAAGCGTGCCCGCCGCAGGGCCGGTTGCGCCAAATAATGTCTCTATGAGACTGGAGAACTTCCCTTCTTTTCCAGGCGGGTTCCAATTTGGGGTGGATTTTGGTATTGTTCCCTCCCACCTTGTTTTTTTTTTTCCCCCCCATTGGTGTTTTGTCTCTGATTCTCCTTCGGCCCTCATATTTCTCGACATCTTTTCCTTCCTCTGTCCCCTGCTTTCCCCTGATCCCTAATTCCCCCTCCAGTCTGGGGGTGTGGGGGTTGTGGAAGAGAAGCCCAGGCCCAAGATTCCATCTGTTCCCCTTCCTGGAGCCCAGAAGGGGAGCAGGAGATGAGGATAGCGCCCCCAGCACTGAGGAAGAATGGGGCTCCTAGGGCCTGAGCTCTGACACCCCCCACTCCCTCCCTTCCTCCTCTGCCTCCAGGACTGGGCCACTTCTGGGTGGGGCAGTGGGTTCCAGCTCAGCTCACACTGAGAATGTAAGAACTACAAACAAAATTTCTATTAAATTAAGTTTTGTGTCTTCCTCCTGTGTCTTCTTCTGGGGGAAGACAGACATCAGGAAACCAAAGGTGGCTATTCTTTCGGGGGTAGCTTCAGTAAGACTAATTTCTCAGCCACTAAAGCATTAGCTGAATGTCCCACAAGATTACAGGGGCCTTCCTTTACCCCCACAAAGCACTGGGAGAAGAGGAACTAAGTGCCATTACAAATCCTCTAGGTATTAACTCATTGAGTCCTTGCACCAAACTGGTGAGTTTCTTGTACCAATTAAGTCTGATGAGAGGATGGGTTCAGAATATAGTAAGAGGAGGGGCAGGGATGTAAACCCACACCTTAAGACACTCTCATACCATCTGTTTTACACAACCATATGTATCTTAACCTATTATGGAGTAAGACTACATAGAGCAATCTGACAGTGGTGGAAGCCATCCCTCTTAACAATCTGGGAGATGGCTTCTGAGGCTGGTCTGGGCCTGCTCTTGGAGTCCACAAGGCTGCCACTGAAGTTCAGCAGGTAGCTGGCAGCTGAAGAGCTTGTTGCAGGAGAGATAAACACTGAAATGGGCCCAGCCTGCTCTGGTGGAAGCTTCTAGGCACAGGACATGAAGTGAACGGAGAAGCCTCAGGACTTGGTTACAGTTGGGCAGTAGGTGAAGTGTTGGGTGACTGCCTGATTCCAGGCTAGGATGAGTGTATGTGACCTGTGAAATGAGCAGGTTCAGAGGGAGGTAATGGACAGTCCAGGATGGGGGCATCTCCACCCAGTAGCTGGGAGATAAGCCCAGCCTCACCTCCAACTAGCCCCCAAAACAGCCTCTTCAGCTTTGGCCAACCAGCCCCTCAAATCTGTTATTTGGATGGGCCTCCAAGCTTCCCTCCTGTGCCCTGTGGCTGAGCCCCACCCCTTTGGGAAGCCTCCCAGGATTGGTATATCCAGGGCAAGTTTATGGAGAGACCTGTATTTGAAGTAGGGGTCAGGGCGGGGGGTCTTGAAAATTTACATCTTCCTTAAATACTTTTGGGGTCAGACTTGCAGATAGGAGGGTGAGCAAAGTGGTTGGGGGAGCAACAGAGAGGTGGCCAAATGCATTTTTGAATATTTAATTGTTGAAGACCTTTCAAATACCCTTTCCAGTCGTAAGTTCTACTTTCAGGGCCTGATGGGGTTCCTGTCAGGGTGGCTGGGCCAGAATAAAACTCAACTGGAACATGCAAAAAAGATGAACAAAAATTCTGTGGAGAAATACAAGTATCTAAAACAAGTACATGAAAATTTTTGTTCAATTAAAAAAAAAAAAGAAACTCCTAAGGGTCAAGTAGGGACTTCGGAGCCATTTTGTGGCCTTATGACGTCACTACTAAAGGCATGGCGTCACTCACAGGAAGCCACATGACGGGTGTGCGCTCTGAATGAGAAGCGCCTTCCCCCCTCTCTCGCCACCGTCCGGTGGAGCAGAGTTTAGTGTGCGCATGCTTGTGCAAGCCCACGAAAGTCAATGGGGGGCGGAGAGAGCTCGCCTGCAGGTCACGTGCTTTGATAGTCGGCGCGCGCAGCGCCTGCCCCGGAAGCTGTCTGCTAGCAGCGCGGCTGGGCGCTAAGATGGCGGCGGCGTGAATTGCATGTTGTGTGAAGATCCTGGGGCCGCCGCATCGCTCGGGCCCCGCCATGGCCGTCACCATCACGCTCAAAACGCTGCAGCAGCAGACTTTTAAGATCCGCATGGAGCCTGACGAGACGGTGCGAGCCAGGCTGGAGCCCGGGGGCGGGAATGACGGGATACGGGGGTGGGGTGGGGGCAGGGAGGCAGAGATCCCGGCAGGAGGGGCATGGAGGATGGCGCGGCACGAGTCCAGCTCACCTTTTCCAACTTGCCTGGCTGTTCCGAACCATCCTCTCTCTCACCCCACGATGGTCTGCTGCCTAGACCCTGGCGGCTTTGTCAGCGTTCATGGGCTAGTCTCCCGACGGCCCCACCCCCGGGCGCCTGCCAGGTCCCAGCTCTAATGTCAGCGCTCTTGCGGGGCACAGGAGCCAGGCTCGGATGCCCGGCTGGGCTGCGCTCTCCGGGACGTGGGTTCTGAGTTCTCAGCTTTGCAGGCCTCTCCTCGGCGACGTTGGTGGCCGAATCTGGGAGTAGTGGCCAGGAGATGCCAACTGATGACAGCAGTGACGTTGATAATAATAATAAACGGTCTGAATTTCAGTTGTCGATGTTTGTGGGCCGTTTGTTATTTGCTAGTTGATGAGTTTCTACTGTTATTAGCTTACTAAATATGGAAAACAGGCTTGTCATTTGGGGACTCTGACTCCTCACTTTACAGATGTGGAAACCTAGGGTTAAGGAACTTTGCCACAGTCACATCAGGGAGTAATGGCAGAGGGAGGGTTCGAATTCGGTTCTACCTTATGTCAGATCCCACAGCCTAAACATTATTCCGCTTTTTTAGCTGAAAAGAGAATTTAAGACCTAACAAACATGGAGTGTAACTATGTATTTAGCACTTTTTGCACTACTACCCCACAAGGTAGACAGTCACATCTCCTTTTTGGTAGGTTTTTAAGAAAAGACTACTTATTTATTTTTTAGAGAGGGAGAAACAAAGGGAGAGAAACATTGCACACATCAATCAGTTGTCTCTCTCAAGTCCCCAACCAGGGATCTAGCCTGCAACCCAGGCAAGTGCCCTGACCAGGAATAGAACTGGCGACCTTATGGTTAGCAGGCCATGACTCACTCTGCTGAGCCACACCAGCTAGGGCAGAAACCCACAGATTTTTGTGAACTGTCCAACTGTTTGACTTTGGGAAAGTTACTTAACCTCTCTGTGTTCCATTTTCTTTATGAAATGAGGCTAATGGTATCTATTTCATACAGTTCTTTTGAGGTTCTAAAAGTGTGGTACAGCCCTGGCCAGTGTGGCTCAGTTGGTTGGGCTTCGTTCCACAAAGCGGAAGGTCAACAGTTGGATTCCTGGTCAGGACATGTGCCCTGGTTTTGGGTTCAGTCCCTGGTTAGCCACCTTTGACATGCAACCGATCGATGTTTCCCTCTCACATCGATGTTCTTCTCCCTGTCTTCCTTCCTCTCTCCAAAAGTCAACCTTTTTTTTAATGTCATACATGTTTATAATAGCCTTATTAACTTAGATACTCTCAGCAAAGACTGACCACTGTCTGCATTATGGAATGAGGAACCCTCCTGACTCCCCTAGGTTATGTTTTCTTTTTCATCACACTTGACACCATCTGAAATATGTACTTGTTTTTCTTTTTCACACATGAGTGTCATCTCCATGAGAACAAAGATTGGTCTCTGCTGTTTCAGTACCTAGCACATTGTAAGTGTTCAGTAAATACTCTGTTGACTATTGGGATGATCGAGTAAACTCAAATCTCCATGCTTGACTGTGAACCCTAACTTCTCTGTCATCAGGGCTTTCAGCCTCTCCCCCCAAACTAGAAGGGAGGAGAGAATCTTGGGGTTTGCAGTGATTGATTGTACCACTCTCTCCAGGTGAAGGTGCTAAAGGAAAAGATAGAAGCTGAAAAGGGTCGTGATGCCTTCCCTGTGGCTGGACAGAAACTCATCTATGCTGGCAAGATCTTGAGCGATGATGTTCCCATTAGGGACTATCGCATAGATGAAAAGAACTTTGTGGTTGTCATGGTGACCAAGGTGGGTGAAGTGTGCTGGTTGTGAGGATTATGTGGATTGCCTAGGGAGCTGGAAAGAGCCTGTGTGCCCATGAGAGATTAGCCATGAATAGGGCGGGGCCAGGAGGTGGCTGGATGTTGAGGCTTGATAGGGATACTGATGCCTGCTCCCTTTTTCTGGGTGTGACAGGCCAAAAACAGCCCAGGCACCTCAGTACCCCCAGAGGCCTCTTCCACTGCTGCCCCTGAGTCCTCCACATCCTCCCCGCCGGCCCCTGCCTCAGGCATGTCCCATCCCCCACCTACCGTCAGAGAGGACAAGAGCCCATCGGAGGAATCAGTCCCCACCACATCCCCGGAGTCTGTGTCAGGGTAAGGCAGGGAGCAGCAGCCCCAGTTTGGGCCCTGTCCTCCCAGCACATCCCAGCATCCACATATGTGGTCCTGTGTACCCAGGGGGAGGGCAGGATGCCAGAAGCCAGGGTCCGATTTCTCTCTCTTGAATTTGCAGCTCTGTTCCTTCTTCAGGTAGCAGCGGGAGAGAGGAAGACGCAGCCTCCACGCTAGGTGGGTGAGTGGGTGAGCTGTTCCTGGGGCAGAAGTGACTGGGTTTCCCAGCCATCAGCTGGGCCTTGTTCTGTGGGTTTAGGAGGGCCTGGGAGCTGTCTATCCCTCTCCCTGGTGACCCAGACCTTGCTGCTCCCTCCATAGTGACTGGCTCTGAATATGAGACGATGCTGACGGAGATCATGTCCATGGGCTATGAGCGGGAACGGGTCGTGGCAGCCCTGAGAGCCAGCTACAACAACCCCCACCGGGCCGTGGAGTATCTACTCACGGTGAGGTGGGGGTACTGCCTTCAGGGGAGGCTTCCAGGGAGTACATGGGCTTCAGTGCCCTGATGGGTGGTCAGGGAGGCAAAACCTGATCCTAAAAGCCTTTGGGTTGTGGTTCCAGCCAGGAAAGGCTTTCTGTAGAAGGCTGGATATGAGTGGAGGGATGGGCTTCACCTGTTTCTTGCCAGGGTTGAGCACACAGGAGGGAGGCAGCGGGTGGTCTGTGCTTTAGAACTAAATAGGACCCCTGACAGGGAATTCCTGGGAGTCCCGAGCCAGAACACGGTTCTGTCCAGGAGAGCCAGGTATCTGAGCAGCCGGCCACAGAAGCAGGTGAGTGAGTTGGGAGGTGTGCATGTGGGGTGTCTGCTGTCAAGACACATTTCTGGGAGCTCAGCCTAGGGTCTGACCACATGCCTCCTTCCTGCCAGCTGGAGAGAACCCCCTGGAGTTCCTGCGGGACCAGCCCCAGTTCCAGAATATGCGGCAGGTGATTCAGCAGAATCCGGCGCTACTGCCTGCCCTGCTCCAGCAGCTGGGCCAGGAGAATCCCCAGCTTCTGCAGGTGCGGCCCTGGGGGCTTGGCGGGAGCCAGTGCAGCCAACATCTCCCTCCTTCCCTGTGGGAACCACAGGTGGAAAGAGTGAGCCTGGCCCAGCACCCTTAGTAGGTGTTCCTCTGTACTTAGAAAGCGGGACTAACAGTCCCCTGCAGCTCCTGTAGAATTGGTGACCTACACTGTTTCATATAATCCTCCCCATCACCCTGTGAGGGTGTGGGTACTGTCATTATTGCCCTCATGGAAGAAGACACCAGTGGCTTGGAGCAGCCCAGCAGCTGGTGGAGTGTGTGTGTCTGCCTCCAGCTTCTGGGTCCTGTGCTCTGCCTTCAGTGTCTTGTGGCTCTGGCTATGTCTTGGCTCCGCATACAGCTGGTGCTTCATACTTGTCATGTCCCTAGGGTTGCCTTGCAGCGCCCAGGACTACTGTGCCCCATTTGGCTCTGGGTCCTCCCTGAAGGCCTGCCTTTCCTGTTCAGGATCGGTCGTCTGCTGCTTCTCCCCCATATCTGTCTTCTTATGTTGCTTCCTCCTGCACACCTCCTTCAGACGTTATAGAGCTCAGGCTGCACACCTTTTTTTTCTCTGCATTCAATCCTCCCCATGAATCATTCTGGGGCATTCAGTCTGTGGTGACCAAAATACATGTAACCAGCAACCTTTGGATGCCACGCTCTTCCGTGGCTGATTTTGTGCCTCCAAGAAAGTGTTTTCCAGATATCTTAAGGTTTCAGAACAGACCCTCCTCCTACCCCTCTCTGTCCCCACAGGGACTAGCCTGGGGTTGCTTGAGCTGCAAGTCCTTGGGGCCTGCTGGGGTTGTCTTACCACCTGTCATGTCTGCTCTACTTCCAGAACATCTCAGTCAGCCCATCCCTGCACTCTATCTCCATGGCTGATACCTTATCTCCCACCTGGCTGCCTGGCAGACAGGCCTCTGTTTCTGCACAGCCCTTAGGGTCCATTCTCCACCAGAAGCCAGCATCCTGAAAAAGCACTTCATTGATGTGAAAATTGTCAGATGTACATAAAAAGAGTTGTATCAAAACCCCCAGATAGGCAACATCCAGATGAACTGATGTTTCGAAAAGGTACCAAGATTTACCCATCACCATTGTGGTGTCCCATCACACTAGAAGGCAACAGAAGAAAGCTGGTCTGGTCTTTGCTTTCCTTTCTGATCTCATTTTGTGTTTCTTCTCTTACTGGTCTTGCCACAGGGGTCTTGTTTTTGGCATTTGCCAAATGCATCCCCATGCCCCAACCTTTGCAATTGGTTTGCTCTACCTGGAGGAAACTTCCTCCCCTCCTGGCCTAACATGTTTTTCCTAGCCCAGTGTCTGCTCTACTGTATGCCAGGCCCAGTATTTACATTGTAAACTGTTGGCCATTTATATGCTTGTTTATGGCCTATTTCCCCACCCCGGAACGGCAGCTCCACCGAAATGGGGTCTGTTCATCACTGTGTTGCTATTTGGTCAGAATAGGCACCTTCTAGATATTTACTGAGTGAATGAAAAGGCAAGGGATGTGATAGGCCCATAGGGAGGTCAGCCAAGGACTGTGGGTCACCATCCCTTGCCCTCTGTCTCCCACAGCAAATCAGCCGGCACCAGGAGCAGTTCATCCAGATGCTGAACGAACCCCCTGGGGAGCTGGCGGACATTTCTGACGTTGAGGGGGAGGTGGGTGCCATAGGTGAGGAGGCCCCCCAGATGAACTACATCCAGGTGACGCCACAGGAGAAGGAAGCAATAGAGAGGGTAAGAGGCATGGCTGAGGGGTGACCCTACTGGTGGGTAGGCCCCCATGCCCTGCTCATACTTGCCCATCTTCCCACAGTTGAAAGCCTTGGGCTTCCCAGAGAGCCTGGTGATCCAGGCCTACTTCGCCTGTGAAAAAAACGAGAACTTGGCTGCCAACTTCCTCCTGAGTCAGAACTTTGATGACGAGTGATGCCAGGAGGCCAGGCCGCCTACTGCCCTCACCCTACCCCAAATCCAAAAAAGTTTTATAAAAGAAAAAAATATATATATATTCATGTTTATTTAAGAAGTGGAAAGTCAAAAACCTTAAAAAAAAACAAAACACCTCAACTTCCCACCCTCCTGAAGTGGCTCCTATTTCCACCTTGGCCTGAGAAGACCTGGGCCAGACAGCTGTCCCACTGTCCTCCGCCCTAGCCTAGCCTGCTCCAAGGAGCTGGCAGGGTTGGAGGTGACAGATGGACCCCTCTTGGCCTCTGTCCCAGCTCCTTGCAGCCAGATGGAGAGGACTGCTTGCTTCCCCATCCCCCAAAGAGCCCCTAAGACCTCCTCACCCTTTGAGGGTGAGGGGAAGCTGGATCCCCAAACTTTTGATCTTCCATTGGATGGCCCAAATTTTCCCTTCTGGGGTGAGTGCTGAGAGGCCCAAATCCCCCTCTGCAATCTGGTCTTGGCCTCCAGCCTGTATCCCTTCATTGGGGAGGAGGTGGCCAGGCTTCTTCTGTCTGGGGAAGGGGTAACAGCTGCTGTGGAGGTCGAGGCCACCCCCCAACCCAGTACAGAACCATGTCTGATAAAGGTTTTGAAGTGAATAAAGTTTTAAAAGCCCATCCTGTGGTCTGTGCCTGCTAGGGCTTCCCACTCCAGCTCATCTGGCTCTGGGAGCTGGTTGGGCACAGGCAATGTGGGAACGCCAAGAAGGGGGAGAGAGGACTCAGCTTCTGCAGATGAGGGCTCCCAGTATACCCTCCTCCCTCAGAAGCTGCCTCATCCCCACAGTGGGCCATAGCCCCAGCTTGGTCTTGGAAGAGCTGTTTCTTCCTGCCCCCCACCATCATCACCAGTCTGTTTTTTGGCTACACTTCCTCCTCGATAATTAATAGAGATTAATGTTGGTAAACAGAAGCCTTCTCCTCTGCCATCTGCTCCATTATTTCCCCACTGCATCCCCGTTCTCCTGCAGCATGGCCTAGAGTCCCCCAGTGGACAGCACTAGGGAAGGGTGGGGGATTCCCTGGCCCCAGGTGTTGGGGAGGAGTATAGTGAGAGGATGAAGAATTCTCGGGGTGGGGGTTGGGTAGGGCTGTTGGGCAGCAGGCTTTATTGAGAAAGAAAAGCTCAGGAGCTGGGTTCCATGGAGGCTGCTGGATCCTGGACTGCAGTGGCAGCCAGTGCAGCAGCTCGTGCCTCCTTCTTCTGTTTTTGTTTTTCCTCCTTGAGGCGTTTGCGCTGCTGCTTCTCCAGGTCCTGCAGCAGCTCCTGAAAGCGGGCACTCCTTGGGTCCACATGGTAGCCCAGGCGCTCCTGGGCCTCTGCCTGTAGCCGGGCACGCCGTTCCTTGTCTGCCTTCTCCTTTTTTCTGCGCTCCTGCTGCTGCCACCGCCAGTTCTCAATCATCTGTGGCATCTTGGCCATGCGCTCTGCAATGAGCTGCTCCCTGCAGGGGAAGGAGGATGGGTGGTGAGGGCAGTGACACCCTGCCCGAGCAGCACCTATCTATCCACATCCCATCATCAAGCCTTTGCCCACATCTTGCTTCCCAGCTCCTCCATGGAGATGAAAAACTGGGAAGACTTATCTTGGCCATTAACTATCAGGAAAAGTCCTGAGCAAGTGAAGAAACAGGGAGGAGGGGTGAAGTAATATATGACCTAGAGCAGCGGTCCCGAATCTTTTCGGCACCAGGGAACAGTTTTATGGGGGGGTGGGGGGGGGCCTCAAGCTTGCCTGCTGTGGATGGTGTGGGGTGGAGGGGCAGTACAGGAGGTGGAGCTCAGGTGTTCCTAATAGGCCCAGGCTGTAGACCAGTACCTGTCTGGGGCCAGCCCCAGGGCTGGGGACCCCTGACCTACAGCTTGAGAGGGCTGAGCCCCAGTAACCCTCAGGAGCAGACCCCAACTTAATATTCCACTGGACTGTCTACTAAGCAATCTACGCACACCATGCCAAGCCATTTCCATGTACATCACTGACCACCTACTGTATGTCAGGCCCAGTTCTAGGCATAGGAGTGAAGGCAAGGCATGGATTAGACCTTTTCATGCAATCCTATGAATTTATAGGTGCCAGTTACAGCCCCACTTTAA
This sequence comes from Macrotus californicus, assembly GCA_007922815.1. Taxonomy (NCBI): domain Eukaryota; kingdom Metazoa; phylum Chordata; class Mammalia; order Chiroptera; family Phyllostomidae; genus Macrotus; species Macrotus californicus. Next base: position 185,711 of record VMDR010000118.1, on the reverse strand, counting down.
GAATTAGAAAGGTGAAGCTGGAAGAACTAAAGCCTCATGACAGGGTTATCTAGCTGGGGTGGGGCAGACAGGAGATGGGTTCACTTCCCATATTTACAGCTCACCGCCTGGATGACTGGATAGGTGACTCTACCTTCCCAGGCCTTAGTTCCCTATCTCTGAAATGAGAGTGATCCCTACTTCCTCTTAGAGCTTTTGAAAGGACAGGAACAATTAAACACTAGGAACATGATTGGCTTGCTTCTCCAGCTAGTCTGCTTTGGCTGGCTCTTCCCTCCAGGAAGTGGAGCCATCCTGATGCCCTTGGTTTTGCCTACATACTTTGGGTCAAGTCTAACCCTTTAAGACCTGCTTCTGAGTCTGTCCTCTGCCCTTGATTCCAGACACTATCACCTTCCACTCTATGGACCCAGTCACACTGATGGGCTGGCTGTTCCTTAAAGCATGTCCCTACCTCAGGGCCTTTGCACTAGTCATTCCCCCTACCAGAACACTTTCCCTAAGATATTCCCATGGCTATGCCTGGTCATTCAGGTGTGTGCTTAAATATCAAGTTTAAGTCTCAAACCAAAGCCGCTCTCTGTCGCATTCTTCACCAAATTTGATCTTCCTAATGGTTCTGTCGCCAGCTGAAACATTTTGCTGTGTTCCCCGCACCTGGGACAAGGCCTTGCACACAGGAGGCGTTCACTAAAGATTGGCCGATGATGAAGTCTGTTTGGCAGCTATGTGAGCATGTGCATATTACAGCATGCAAACCTTGTGATAAGCACCTGCTGGAGTAGTTCACCCACCGGGCCACGGTGAACGCGGCCTGCAGCCCAGCAGCTGTCCGACCGCAAGCACGCACCTGGCCTTACGCTTCTGCTCTTCCGCCAGCTGCTGCACCCGTACTGACTCCTGCATGGCCGCCAGGCTCGGGTACCATTCACTCTCCTCTGCCTCCAGTTCGCGCAGCTGTTCCTGAGACGGCCACAGCGAACCAGCCGCCACCCCGGAGGCTGCGCCGTGCCGCGCGAACTGCTTGGCGGCGTAGCGCGGCCCCAGCTGCCAGCGCGGAGTCAGCGGGTCATCTGGGTCCGGCCACCAGGGCCCAGGCGAGCGGCGCGGGGGCGGCGGCGCCCGGTAGCCGCGGAAGCCTGGGCCCAGGGTCGCCGCCAGCCCGAGCAAGCTACCTGCCTGCCGCACGGGCGCCGCCATTTTGACCGTGCGAGGTCCTCGAGGACCGGCCGAGCTGGCCACAGCGCTGCCTGCGCGCGAGGTCCTAAGGGGGCCCAGCAGGGTGAGGAGTGTGTCTCTGCCACCTACCTCAGTTCAGGGCGGGAGGGGTGAAGAAGGGTGTAAAAATTTTTTTATACACCTTCAAATCTAACTTAAAAATTTATTTTAGCAGTTGTTTATTAAAATGGTATTTAAGTTTCAATTTCATATGTTTAAAATAGCATTTAATTTTTAATATCAAATTATAATTAAAATAATTTAAACAATAATTTGAATATTTATTTAAAACATTTAAATATTTCAACTTTAAGTCAGTCTACGTAATTTAAATTTTATTTTAAATATTTAAATATTCTTCATAACATTAAATGTTTATGCTTTTTAATTTGATTTTTAATATAATTAAAACTTAAGTTATTATTTAAAACCTCACCTAGACGTTTATTTTAGTATATATCTAGTTAAAATACTGAATGTTGTATGTAAGTATTAAGATATTGATTTAATTTCTTATATTTTAAAATGTTTGATCATGCCCTGGCTGGTGTGGCTCAATGGATTGAGTGCTGACCTGCAAACAAAAGGGTTGCTGGATCGATTCCCAGTCAGGGCACATGCCTGGGTTGTGGGCTAGGTCCCCAGTGGGGGCTGTTCAAGAAGCAACCACACATTGATGTTTCTCTCCCTTTCTCCCTCCCTTCCCCTTTCTCTAAAAATAAATACATAAAATCTTTTTTAAAAAATGTTTGATCATGGCACAGAAATTAAACACTTTTTTAAAAATATATTTTATTTATTCATTTTTAGAGAGAAGGAAAGAGGGAGAGAAACATCGTGTGTGCGAGATACATTGGAGTGGTTGCCTCTCACATCAAACTGGCGTCGCTATGGTTCCCTGGCTGGTGCTCAATCCACAGAGCCACACCAGCTAGGGCCTTTTTTTTATGCCACCGGTACCCTGGGTGTTTGGGTCCCAGTGGGTTTGTCCCCCCAGTGGGCCACCCCCCCAGGGTTTTCACAGGGAACTGACCCCATGGAAGCCTCCATCCCAAACACTATTTTTAAAAAAGGAATTCAGCCTTAAAAAGGAAGGAAATTCTGACCCATACTACAGTATGAATGAACCTGGAAGACATTATGCTGAATGAAATGAGCCAGTCACAAAAGGACTTATATTGTATGATTCCATTCATAGGAGGTCCCTAGAGCAGTCAAATTCATGGTGGGAGCCAGGGATTGGGAGAGGGGCATGGGGAGTTAGTGTTTAATAGGGACAGGGTTTCACTGTGGGAAGATGACAGAGTTCTGGAGATGAATGGTGGTGACAGTTGCAAAACATTGTGAATGAGTGTGCTTAATGCTACTAAGCAGTACACTTAAAAATGGTTACAATTGTAAATATTATGTATATTTCATTACCAAAAAGAAAGAAAGAAAGAAGAGAAAGGAGGGAGGAGTTGCAGTTTGCTCCGTGAGCCAGGAAGCCTGCACGGGAATAGTTGTAGGTCACAGCAGCACTGCATGTGTCACACGTACCATTCTCCCCTGTGGATACTCGGCGCCATTTCACCCGTGTTCTGCAGTAGGAGAGGTGCCTAAGTTCTGACGTTTTGGCTGACAGAATATTACACAGGAATGCAAGAGCGGAAACTACAACTGCTTACAGCGATATGGATGAGTCTCATAGACATCATATGCGACAAAGGAGGCAGGACCAAAGGATTCCTTTTCATTCTAGTAGTCAGGTTACAATGCCTTTGGTGGAGATGGGGGGGCATCTAGGAGGTAACATGGAGGAGGGTCACTTTGCAATAGGTCATTGAGCTGGACAGCCCATTCTGTTTACTTTTCTCTGTGTGGACTTCTATATTATTCCTTAAAAAAAAAAAAAAAAAAGATTTTGCCCTGGTTGGTGTGGCTCAGTGGATTACGTGCTGGTCTGCAAAGCAAGGGGTCGCTGGTTCGATTGATTCCCAGTCAAGGCACGTGCCTGGGTTGCAGGCCAGGTCCCCAGTAGGGGCGTGCGAGAGGCAACCACACATTGATATTTCTCTCCCGCTCTTTCTCCCTTCCCCTCTAAAAGTAAATAAAATCTTTTTAAAAATAAGGTTTTATTTATGTATTTTTAGAGGGGATGGGAGGGAGAAAGAGAAGGAGAGAAACATCGATGTGCAAATGTGTCCTGACATGGAATCAACCAGCAACCATTTGCTTTGCTAGATGATGCCCAACCCACTGAGCCATACAAATCAGGGCTCCATATTATTTCTTGATCAGAGGTACACTGATGCTTGAGTTATAGTTAGTCTTTAAGTTGTAATAAACTGTATGTGTGGGTTGTCCACTTTCCTGTAGGCTTAGTATATTTTACAACTTCAAATTGAAGCTACTCGCAACATAAAGGGTTATAGTGAGCAGTCCTACTCCCACCTGTGGCCCATTCTCCCCTTTCCTGTCTGAGCACCCCTCAACTTGTCTTAGTTTCTTATGTTTTCTAGAGAGCTGCTTTACACACTGTTATTTATGGTGTTAATAAATGATTTCACAAGAACAGATGACTACAGTCACTTATGTCATCACTCAAGTTAAATACAGAGTGGGACAAAAGCAGTTTTACAGTTCATATGGAAAATAAAATAATAACTAATAAATAATAACACAAGAATGAACTCTTTCATGTACTCACAACTGTCAACCAACTTTGCCCCAGCCTGTGTTAACACTCTGGCTCTATCGCTTCAGATCTTCTTGTAAAGAATTCCTTTTTTTAAAGCTTTGCCCTTACTACGAAAGCCTCCAGTGACAGTGACACGTCCATCTACAAATGCCATCCCTTTCCCTCCCCACCCTCCTAAGGATTAACAATTATTTTGAAATTAGTCTATTCTTCCAGGACCAGCCTTTAAGCATTCATCACGTATCTGGAGTCTGTGGAGACAATGTACAATATATATTTTTAAACAGTGTACATAAACAGTATCCTGGAGATACTAGTTTGCAACTTTTCTCCCTTAACCTTATGCTTCCCAGATGTTTCCATGTGGATCCCTGTAGGTTTATTGTACGTGTTGTGTAGCTGTGCTTTTCCCATGGTGAGTCATGGGGCCCATTATGATTCAGAAAGTCAATGAGGTAAGTTACAACCAGCACTTATTTATTTCCAGGTTTTCAATTAAGGGAAGAATGATTCGTAGAAAAAGATTTTATTTAGAAATTATTTTTTAAAAATTGTGACAAAATACACATGAAACCATTGTAGCCATTTTTAAGCATCCTATTCAGTGGCATTGAGCACATTCACATTCTTGTGTGATCACCACCGCCACCCGTCTCCAGGACTTTGTCGTCTTACAGAGCAGAAACCCTGTCCCTGTCCAACCCTAACTCCCCGTCCTCCCCTCCTCCAGCCCCTGGCACCTACCATTCTGCTTCCTGTCTCTGAATCTGGCTCCTCCGGGGACCTCATATAAGTGGAATCCTAACAGTATTTGTTCGTCTCCGACTGGGTTATTTCACTTAGCATGATGTATTCAAGTTCATCCACATTGTAGCATGTGTCAAAATGTCCTTCCTCTTTAAGGGTGAATGGTATCACCTTGTGCATTTACTGCATTGGTTATCCATACACTCGTTGGTGGATGTTTGCCCTGCTTTCACCTTCTGGCAATTGTGAATAAAGCTGCTATGAACATAGGTGTACAGTGGTTATTTAATGGGAAAAAAATAGAATAAAAATGTCAGATTGTGTCACATGTAGTAAGTACCGTTTGGTAAAACTTTTATTTCTGTCATATATGCTAACAAACCTTCCCTAAACAATCATTTTTATTATGTTCGTGGATAGTGTGGATCAGGAATGTGGGCAGGGCACAGTGGAGATGGCTTGTCTCTGCTCCATGTTGTCTGGAGCCCTATCTGGGAAGAATTCAAAATAGAGTGACTTGACGCCTGTCCTCCAGAATTATCAGAAGGCATCTTCGTTCATTCATGTCTCGTGATCGATGCTGGCTGGAGCCTCAGCTGGGCTATCAGCTGGAATATCTCTACAGTGGTCTCTTCAAGCGGGCCAGTTTGAGTTTCCTTACAGCATGGCAGCTGGGTCCCAAGTAAACAAAGTGCAGGCATTTTTATGACTGAGTCTTGGAAGTCACATGACATCATCTCTGCTGTATTCTATTGGTCAAGCCAGTCACAAAGGTTGTTTAGGTTCAAGAGGAGGGGTCAGAGACCTTGTCAATCAAAGGATTAGCAATGTCACTTTTGTCAGGGCCTGTCAATAAAATGTCTTTGTTGCTGTGCTCAGTGGTAAAAAAAAATCTCGGCTTGATATTGTCTATGGTAGGAATAAACTATAATTATTCCATCAGGCTGTTCGATGGACATTTGTTTTCAATTTTTTTGTTTTGATTGCAGAAACGATGCCGCAGTGAGCCTCCCTATCGGTGTCCCCATCTGCCCGTGGGGAAGTTTTCCTGGAGTGCTCAACAAATCTAAGGCTTTCCCCAGGCTTTGCTGAGGGACAGATGGGTGTGAGGTCTGTGGCTGAGGTACAGTGAGTGAAGCAAATTGAGGGAGCAGGCGAGGTGAAGAGTGTCCGGCGGGGCCAGCCATGCAGGCGTGGGACACGAAGAGGGGTCCTAGTTTTATTCCAAGGGTAATGGGGAGCCATGGGAGGGCTTGGAGCAGCGGTGTGATGGATATGATTTATGATTCTCCTCTGGTTGCTGAGCAGAAAATGCAATGAGTGGGTTGACATGTAGAAATAGACCCATTAGGAAATAGAAGGGGCCATGTTGCCATGTGGTCCCTGACCTGCGGGGACTTTGCATTAATTACCTTTGCTAGTACCATGCCTAGAACTTTCTCCCAGAATCTTTACGTGGTGGGGTGTTCTTTTTATTATTGACTTTTTTTTTTTGAGAGAGGAGAAACATCAATTTGTTGTTCCACTTATTTATGTATTCATCGGTTGCTCCTTATATGCGCCCTTACTGGGGAAGAAACCTGAAATTTTGGTGTATCCAGACAATGTTCTAACCAGCGGAGCTACTTGACCAGGGCAGGCTTCTTGTTGTTCAGATTTAACTGGGTGGTGACCTCCTGTACTCCTTGGATCTTGGAAGATGCAGGAAATGAAGTAGAGATTGTCCCTAACCCAGTCTTTGGCTGAGACACACAAGTAATTACAATGGAGGGGAAAGAGGGGGAAAGTGCTTGGAATGGGGCTGATGGACAGTCGGGGGGGCACTTCTGAGCTGCACTTTTCTCCCAGATCAGGAAATTTGGGGACACACTGAGAAACAACAGCCTAGAGATTAAGAGAAGGCACTCTGATGTCAAATCAGCCTGGGATAAGTTTCAGCTGCTGGCCAGGGCTGGACACACAGCTCGTACCAAATGGTCATGGGAGAGGGGCTTTGAGGGCTGGCCTTAAATTGAAGTAAAATTCACATACATAAAATTAATCATTTTTTTAAATGGTTGTATTTATTTATTTTTAGAGAGAGGAGAAGGAAAGGAGAGAGGGAGAGAAATATCAATGTGTGTGGTTGCCTCTTGCACGCCCCCCCACTGGGGACCTGGCCTGCAGCCCAGGCATGTGCCCCCACTGGGAATTGAATCAGCAACCCTTTGGTTCCCAAGTCCACACTCAATCCACTGAGTTACACCAGCCGGGGCTAAAATTAATCATTTTAAAGTGAAAAGTTCAGTGGCACTTAGTACATTCCCAATGTGGTACAACCGCCTCTTCTATCTAATTCTGGAACATTTTCATCACCCCAGAAGGAAACTCCATACCTATTAGCAGTCACTCCGATTCCCCCTACCTTTAGTCCCTGGAAATCACTGATATACTTTCCATCTCTATGGATTTGCCTATTTTGTACATTTCATATAAATGGAGTCATATAATAGGTGACCATTTGTGTCTAGATTTCTTTTACTTAGTATGTTTCTGAGGCTCATCCATGTGGTAACTAAATGTATCGGTGCTTGTTATGGACTGAGGTGTGTCCACCTAAAATTCATGTGTTAAAGTGCAAACCCTCAGTGCTCACCTCAGAATATGACCGTATTTAGAAATACGGTCTTTAAAGAAGTAATTCAATTAAAATGAGGTCATTAGGGTGAGCCCCAATCCAGTATGACTGGTGTCCTTATAGAAAAAGAGGGAAGTTGGACACAGACACACACAGAGGGAACACCATGTGTAAAGGCACAGGGAGAAGATGACCATCCCTGGGTGGCTCAGTTGGTTGAGGTGTCCTCCTGATACACCAAGGTTGTGGGTTCCATCCCCAGTCAGGGCAGATAAAAGAAGCAATCAATGAATGTGTAAGTAAATGTAACAACAAATTGATGTTTCTCTCTCTCTCCCATCAATCAATCAAAAAATAATAATAATAAAAGATGGCCATCTATAAGCCAGGGAGAGAGGCTACAGAAGAAACCAGTTTTGCTGACAACTTGATCTTGGACTTCTAGCCTCCAGAGCCATGATACAATAAATTTCTGTTGATAAAAGCCCCCCCCTCCCATGGTCTTTATTCTGTTGTTAAAGCCCCCCAGGTACTTTATTATGGCAGCCCTAGCAAATTAATGCAATGTAGTACTTCATTGGTTTTTATAGCTGAATGATGCTCTATTGTAAGGGATTATTCTTCTTGTAGCCAAAGATGGAAAATAACCTAAATATCCAAGAATAGAGGACTTTGTAAAGAAATGACTGAATATTCACAGGAGGGAATACTACGCAGATGTGAAAAAAGAACAAAGGTACTCTATGTCATGATTCTCAAAGAGTGGTGTCCGGGCCAGCAGTGCCACCGCCACCACCTGGGAACTTGTTAGAGATGCAGGTTCTCAGGCTCCATCACAGAATCAGATGTGCTGTGGGTGGGCCCTGTGTGGGAGCCCCCCAGGTGACACTGAGGCAGGCTCAAGTTTGAGGCCTACTGCTGTATATGACAACATAGCCTAGGGGTTCAAGGCAACCCTGGGGTGCTTTTAATTTTTTTTATTAGAGAGAAGGCAAGGGAGGGAGAAATAGAGGGAGAGAAATATTGATGTGAGAGAGAAACATCGATTGGTTGTCTCTCACTCGCTCCAGGACTGGGACTGGGGATAGAACCTGAAACCTAGGCTGTGCCCTGACTGGAATTGAACTAGTGATGTTTTGCTTTGTGGGAGGGCGCCCAACCAACTGAGTCACACCGGTTAGGGCCTTGGGGGATGCTTTTTAAACACCTTAGTGCAGCCCTGGCTGGTGTGGCTCAGTGGACTGGGTGCTGGCCTGCTAACCAAAGGGTTGCAGGGTGGATTCCCAGTCTAGGGCTCATGCGGAGATGTGGGCCAGTTCCCCAGTAGGGGGCGCGCGAGAGGCAACCACATATTGATATTTCCCTCTTTCTACCTCCCTTCCCCTCTCTCTAAAAATAAATAAAATCTTTAAAAAATAAAAGCACTAGTGCACTTGGCCCATCCCTAGAGATTCCAGCATAATTGATCTGGAGCAGGGTCTGGGCGACGATTCCCCACTTAGAGGTGACACTTAATGTGCAGCCAGGAATGTGAACCACTGATATGGAGTAAGTGTAACAATCCAGGTGAAAAAGAGTCGGGTTTAAAATGGTCTTTGCAGGAATGTGATAGTTAAAATTTGGATGATGGAGAAGTAAATGTAGGATATGTAAGTACAGTGGAATACTGCTCCGCAGTGAAAGGCCAGAGCACAAAGTAGAGAGTACAGGTGAGTTAGACTCTACACTGTATGATACCATGCATATTAAATTTAAAATACACAAAACAATCTTGTGTATCTTTTGTGAATGGATACAGTCGTGGGGATTACAATAGCAAATTCAGGGGTTAGGGACAAGTATAGAGCGAGCTTCTCTCAAATCTGTAGCCTTTTATTTCCTGGTTGGGGTAATGAGTACAGCGGGTTTTATTATATTTTTATCTACACTTATTTGAATGCCTAAAATAGTTCACTGTAAGGATAAGGGGCACAAAAAAGGTAGAAAATGCTTTCATTTGTGCTTCCCCCCTTTTTTGTTTCTTTATGTGTGATTAAAACAATTTTAAACTCTAAAGTGAAGCTTCCCCTTTCACCGCCTATTTTGCCCACCCATTTTCATGTCCCTCTCCAACAGAAAAATACTGTTGCTTTTTTCAATATTCAAATCAATTAATTATGTAAATTCTTATTCCCCTCCCCCAAAAGGTCAGGATATATAATAGACATCGTGTTCTGAAAAAAAAAAATTTTTTTTTAAGATTTTATTTATTTTTAGACAAAGTGGAAGGGAGAGAGGAAGAGGGGGAGGGAAACATCAATGTGTGGTTGCCTCCCATGTGCCCCCAACTGGGGACCCGGCCCACAAACCAGGCACGTGCCCTGACTGGGAATCCAACCGGCGACCTCTTGGTTCGCAGGCCTGCACTCAGTCCACTGAGCCACACCAGCCAGGGCTGAAAAAATTTTAACTTTATTTTTCTTGGGTATCTTTCCATGTTGAAACTATAATAGCATGGCAGCCCTGTACAGCCGTTCCTTATTATGGGGCTTATTCCCGGTGAGTTGGGGAAACAGCGAGGAGACCCATGTGGCTTGAGGGGGCGAGAGTGGGGAGAGATGAGGGTGGGGAGGTGCGCAGACAGTTCGAGCCATGATGGGCTGCAGTTAGGACTTTGGCTGATATCCCGGATAAGGTGGGAGCCCTGGAGCGTTCTGAGCAGAAGAGGGACGTGCCCGGACTCAGGGTACCCTCTGGCTGCTGTGGGGGGAACAGACGTTGGGGGTGGGAGCTGGCGGACCAGGGCGGAAGGACTATAGTGGTTCAAGTGGGAGATAATAGAGGCTGGGCTGTGTCCAGGTTGGGGGTCGAGGAGGGAGTGAGAAGTAAGCGGATTCTGGGTAGTTTTTTTTTTTTCTTGGTAGATTTTGAAGCGGACAGAATTTGCTGTCGTTTCAAATTAGGGAGCGGAGGGGTCAGAGAAAGAGAGGGGTCAAAGATGCTCCAAAGTGTGGGGCCCTGGTACCTGGTAGGACGGAACTGCCGTTAGCTGGGTCTAGAGGACAGCGATAGGACAGGTTGGGGGACGCTCAGGAGCTCAGATGTAGGGGGACTAATGGGAGGTGCTCCCGCACCTGGGTGGGGCGTTCGGGATGCAAGTCGCGAGAGCCGGGTACGAAGTCCCAAGAGCCGCCGCCAGAGGGCGAGCGCGCCCCACCGCCTCAGCAGCTCGTGGTGCGCGGGAAGGACCTGCCCTGAAGCTTCCCACGGCCCCGCGGCCTGCAGTGCCTCACCTGGGTGCGAGATGTGGGCCACAGAGGTGCCAGAGACCTACCGAGGCCCCCCGATGGTTTCGGGGCTCCAAAGCCTGGGACTCCCACCCCTATGTGCTTCAAGCACTGCAACCTCCCACTCCCTGCGAGGCTGTTTGCTTTGCCTGCGACAACTCTCTCAGACCTCTGCAAAAATGTTACCTCCTCAGGGAGGGCTTTCCTGACCACCCAGGGGGCCGAAACCCCTCCCCCACCCGCACCCTGCCCAAACACCTTTAGACCTTTTTAATATTTTCTTAACATTTGCGACTCTGAAATCATCTTATTTACTTGTCTATTTTCTGCTCTGCAACGTAAGACAGGGAGGATCCACTTTCTGTTTTGTCCTCCTGTATCCTCAGGGCTCAGAATTATGCTTGGCCTCTAGTGGGTGCTAAAGGAAAACCAACAGCAATAATGCAATCATAGCTACTCGAGGTGCTACTGTATACCAGCCTCTGTGTTAAACTCCTTACATAAATTATTTCCTTGAGTCCTTAGAACAACCCTGCCAGGTAGAGACTGGTATTATCTCCATATTCCAGAAGAGGTAGCTGAGGCCCAGAATGGTTGAGGGAATGGACCGAGGTCGCACAGCCAGGAAGCTGCAATGCTGGGGTTGAAACCTGAGTAGCTTGACTGCAAAGCCTGGTTTTGCTAAATGGATGAATGGAGCCCCAAACCTGGTATGGAGCCCTCAGGGACTTTGACATTATGTCCCAAGCCCCTGTCTCTAGACCTGGCTTTCCTGGTGCCCCAGCCCACACACCAGCAGCCCCAGCCCCCAGATCCTCTGCCAGGCTGGGGGGAGGGGTGGGAACCCAGCAGGTCTGGGTTTACTCTGGAGTTTGCAAAGGTGCCTCCCAGGCTGCCCAGGTTGGGGGCAGGCCATTAAAAGTGGGTCTTGTAGGCACAGACCACACTACCAGACAGCAGGGTCAACTGCATGAGACCCTGAGCCCAGTCCCGGACAGACAGGCAGATGCTCCTCAGGCAGCTGACCACTCTCCTGAGCCTGCTCAGTGGAGCCTGGCTACCCAGAGGCTTGGGGAGGCCTGGACCCCAGGGTCCCCCACCCCAGCCCCAAGCTGCTGCCAATCAGACCCAAACTCTGGACCAAGGGGCCCTGGTCTCCCCGGTGCCATCCTCTGCCCTCAGCAGCTGGAAGGCCTTCTTGGACCTGCAGAAAACTGGGCGTATGGGGACAGGTGGGCTGCAGCGTGGCCAGCAGGTGGCTGCCACCATGTCTCTCCCACTGAACCCACAGGAAGTGGTCCAGGAGAAGTGCAAGGCTGTGCCCTTCACTCAGGTGCGTATGTGGGTGGGGGAAGGAGAGGGCTGGGTCTCAGAGTTGGCAGGGAACACAGGCTGTGGCACTGGATTTGGAATCAAGCCCTGCATTCTTTACCTGTCTCTGATCCTCAGTTTCCTCCCTTACAAGACGGAGGTTAAGTTTCTCCCACAGCAGCCAAAGCAGTTGCCCTTATCCCGGTTTCCCAACCTCTGCTAACACTACCCTGTCCCCCAAGTCTATTTTTCCACTTAGTGGCAGAGGACACCTGGGAGCTCCTGAGTCAGGTCCTTCCTTTGCTCAGAACCTTCCATGGCTCCCACCTCACCCAGAGCAAAAACCCAAGCTCTTCCCGCAGCCCACAAGGCCCTGCACCATCTGCCTGTCCCCCTCCCTGCTCTCACCGCCTCCATCTCCCCCTTGCCCACTTTGCTTCTGCCATACCTGCCTTCTTACTTTCTTCTGGACACACCAACGCTTTGTCCCACTGGCTGTTCCTTTGCCTTTAGCACCTCCCCGCGCCTGACATTCTACGGCTGCTTCTACCACCTCCTGCAGGTTTTTACTCAAATGTGGTTTAAAAACGGAGCACCTTTCACCCCGTTGCCCCCTTTTCTGCTTTATTTCTCGCTGTAGCACACATCATCACTTAAAAAGTGAAATTGATTCTGTAATTGCACTTTTCATGTCTTCCTCAGTAGAATGTCTATTCCACTAGGGCGGGAATTTTTATGCCTATTCCCTCTGCATCCTCATCCCCAGGCCCTAGAGCAGAGCCAGACGCACACAGCAGGAGCTCGGTGTCTGTTGAATGATGAACAATAGTGGAATGCCTCCTAAGCACTCCTGGGCCACCTGAATGAGAGAGTTATGGGCAGCACTCTCACAGATGCATTCAGCTGGTGCCCCATAAAGGCTATAGGAATTCATGTCATGTGCTGTTTATGGCCCAGGCTTTGAAGTCAGGTGTACCAAGGTCTACCTTAACTGCTGATTTCTTTGTAATTCAGAGCAAGAGGCTGGGGTGGCTGGGGGGAGGGGGAGGGGAAAGGTTGGGGCAGAGGGCAGAGGTAGGAGGGCACAGTTTTAAAAGAGAAGGGCCAGGATCAGAAGGTGAGTTGATAGATCCACTTAGTTGGAGGGGATCATAGGAGGGAATAACATCTTTTGAGCACTGACTGTGTGCCAGGTAATAGGCTAAAGGCTTTCTCTGTAATCCCCCCAGGCTCCTGTAATGCTACCCCTTCCTGCTGTTTCTCAGCCCTTCTCTGTATTAATCCTCTCCGTTGAAAGGTCTAGAGTGTTCTGCTCCCTACCACCCACCCCTCACCCCATTGAACTTCAATAATTTCACAGGTGAAGAAACTGAAGCCCAGAGAGGTCGAGTAACTTACCCCAAGTCACACAGCCAGCAGAAGGCAGTCACAGTTTGAGTCCAGGCACCCATGCTTTTCAAGGTGGGGTGGAAGTGGATGGGCGATTATTCTCATTACTCTGGCCTCAGACTCCACTGACCTTGACCTGTCTCTCTGCCTCTGGCCCCAGGTGCTCTCCCAGCCGGGATGCATGACCATGCGCCTCCGTAACCACCTCTGCTTTGGCCACTGCTCCTCATTCTACGTCCCTGGTGTGGACTCTGCCCCACTTGTCCTCTGCAACAGCTGTGTGCCCACTCAAAGGCGCTGGGCACCCATGTTCCTGTGGTGTTGGGTGGGCAGCCCAGTCTCTCGTCGGCGGGTGAAGACATCCACATTGCTGGTCGAGAGATGTCAGTGCAGCCCGAAGGCGTGAGCTGAGCATCACGGACTGACATACAGATGCACGCACCTTGGAGAGATGTGGGGAGTCAGGCTGAGAAAGACGCTGACCTGGATTATGTACATTGGGTCAAAGAGACCAAGGATGCAGGGAGAGCCAGATGGGCCTTCTGAGTCCTCACTCTGCTCCCAGGGACACCAGACATAGGTCCAGCCATAGAGGTGGACCACTCAGAGACACAGCACACTCTTATTAAGCACTCAGTGTTGGCCAGGCCTGGCTTTTAATGTTTGACATGTACTTACTGGTGTCATCCTCAGAGTTGCCCAGTGACATAGAGGTATCACCCCATTTTACAGGGAAGGAAACCGAGGCCCCAAGGGGCAAAGCCTCTGGCTCAGGGTCACACAGCAGTATGTGGCAGAGAGCATTTGAACCCAAGGCAGTGTGATACCCCTTTTCCACCACCAGGCTGGACCTCCTCTCACGGAATGAGTCCAAGACACACTCCCAACTGCAGGGAGAACAGATGGCCCCACCCAGACCAGGAGACCCGGTGACAACTCTGCCCTAGGGACTCCAAGAAACCAAGACAGGAAGGCAGGTGTAGCTACTGGGGGAAACCTGGGCTCCCAGAGTCAGATGTAGGACCCACGTGCTCCAGCTGCCCCCCAAGTCTCCACACAGCCCCATGCCCAGTGTGGCATTCTGCAGGAACCATAAAGGCTGGCTGAGCCCAGTTGTGCATTGTGTGTGTGTGTATGTGTGTGTTTGTTCCTCCAACTGGAGTTCCCTGGGAGTGGGTGGCCCTGTGGAATGTGGGCACAGTGCAGGGGGGCGGTGCTCTCTCCTCAGTGGGGAGCAGGGTCTGCAGTGGACCAGGGCGGCCTGGCTTTGGGCGTCTGGAACCAGGGCTCTAGCAGATGGGCCCGTCTGGCACAGACGCAGGGACATGTGGCGCTGTCAGGGTTGCCTCCAAATGCTCCCCGGAGCGCAGGGCCGGGGGTGGGGGGGGTGGGGGGGACAGCCAAGGCCCTCCTCAGCCCTCTTCCTGCCTCAGGAAGGAAGGCCCCAGGTGAGGGGAGCAGGAGGAGGGGACTCGAGGAAACAGATGGGCCAGTGGGGCGTGGGAGCTCATGACCTCTGACCTCACAGGCCAGCACAGGGGGGTGGGAACAGGCCAGGCAGGCAGCTCCCAAGGCCCTGCTCCAAGGGCCCGGGATAGGATGGGGGGAGGTCATGAGTGGCCCATGGGGCAGGGGTATACTATCCCTCCTCCCTCCAGGGTGCCGTGCCAAACCTCAGGCAGCGTCCGAGTGGATAGCTCAGCCTTGGCACCGTGGGCTCCCGTCTCTCTGGCAGGCATATGAGGCGCCTTCTTCCACCCCCTTTCAGCTGTGCCCACCTCCTGCCAGCCGGGAAGCCAGCTGGGAACCTTGGTGCCAGGGGGGCCCCGTGTGTCCCTGCCCCCCCGGGCAGTGCCAACCGGCCCCCACCCCCACTCTCCAGGCCCATTAATGGGTGGGTAATGAGTGCTGGGGGAGCAGGGGAGGGGTGGGGATGCAGGTGCCACAGGCGCTGGCACAGGGGCTGCTAATCAGGTTTGCCAACGCCATCTGTCACCGCGCGAGCATCTGGGGCTCAAGGTGACCCTGTCACCCTCAGTTACAATTATGAGTTTGGCATCTGTATTAAAGCCCGCCAGCCGGCCAGGATGGGGAGGGCTGGGGTGGGCATGGGGGTGTGCGGTGAGCCCTGTCCCGGGGGTCCTGTTCCCAAGGGCTGTGTGGCTGCCAAGGCATGGGGCTTCTCCCTGCCTAGGGGAGTTTGTGTGTGTGTGTGCATGCCTGCCAGCCTGCACAATTCTGTGAGCGTGTCTGGATGCAGGGTTGGGAGTCCGAGTGTTTGTGTGTCTCTGGGTACGGTGGCTATGTGTCCGAATTTGGGGGGATGGTTAGGGGCAGGCAGCTCTGAGATCGTGTGGACACAGAGGAGTGTGCATCTGCGTGCTGGGAGCAGAGCAATGGCAGATCCAGGTGTCTTTGGGTGATAGTGTCAGGGTGTATGTGTGTTGCTGTGTGTGTGCCTCTGAGAGCGTGTGGTGTTCGGCATGATGGTCACAGGCTATATATTTGGGCTTGTGGGGCTATATGTGAGATTCTGTTGAAGTGTGCGTGCATGCATGCGTGTGTTTTAATGCACAGGGGCAGCAGCTGGGAGAGGCTCTGTGTGATCACTGCAGGGCCTCTCTCCTGCCCCTTTAGTCTGCTCCAGCCCTCCACAACTGCTGGTGCCCCACTGTAATCTGGGGGCTCGCTCTAATATGTGGCCTCCGGCAAGTCAAGGGGCTGGCTCTGAGGGGGGCTCTGGGCTCCAGGTTCTTGGATCTGGATTCCAGTTCCTCAATTCTGAAAACAGGATCTATACTTTAGGATTCTGGATTTTGGACATTTGGATCTGGATTATGGATCTTGGTATCTGGGAGTCTAGATTCGGATTCTGGATTCTGGGATTTGGATTCCAGGCTCTGAATTCTGGATTTGGATTCTAGCTAACCGACCCTGGCTTCCGGTATCTGGGGCTCTGGGTGCTGAGCCTGGGCCTGTCCTTTCTGCCCTTCCATTCAGGTTGGGCCACTGGGCTCCCTGCCATCCCCCCACCTGGTGGGTGCAGAGACCACACATGGCCACCAGGGGACACCCTTGGTCCAGATTTGGGCCCAGTTGACCCAGACAGGAAGGAGTTGGGGACCACCCTGGCCTGGTTTGACCCAGCCCTTTGAGAAGGAAGGAGGCGGTGCTTCACCTCCCTCCCCTTCCCTTCCCTTCCCTTCCCTTCCCTTCCCTTCCCTTCCCTTCCCTTCCCGTCTGGGCTTGTGACCGATGTCTGTCAAACACCGAGAACTGGGCCCAGCATCCCCACAGACCACTCAGTCTGGACCAGGGGCCAGGGCGCCAAGTCGTTGGGTCAAATGCAGGGTGGAAAGAGCGTGTGTGTCATGGGATGGTGTCAACGAGTGTGCAGGTGTGAGAGTGCACCGTATGTCTAGGATGGCTACATATGGCAGTGTTTTATGGGGTGTGAACCTGTGTGGTGTGAGGCCATGTGTGACTGTGACCACATGTCTGGCAGGGTCCTCATGTGACAGTGCATCTATGGGGCTGTATCTATACCTGTGTCACTCTGGTATAAGGTAGAAGTCCCTGTCATATGGATGTGTCCAAGTGAACATGCCTGTGTCACTGGGTGTCTGTGAGTGTATCTGTAGATGTCACTGGGTCCATAATGGTGTCTCGGAGTGTCTGGGAGAGTGTCCCCAAGACTAGGTCCCTGTGTTGACCATGTCTTGTCAGTGGGTATGTGAAGATGTGTAGGACAGAGGTGTGCCTTCCAAGAGTGTCAAACTGGGGGCTGCACGTTGTTGAAACAGTGGAGGAAGGATGGAGGTAGGTGGGACCAGAGACACTCAGTGTACTTCTTCCATTCCCTTCCTGGTGTCTCTGACCCTCTGTCTTGCTGAGTCTCTGTATGGCTGGGTCTCCTCCTATCTCTCAGTATCTCTGACTTTGTCTGGGGGTCCTGGTCCTCTGCCTAGTCCATTGCCAAGCACAACGCAAGGCACAGTAGGCTTCTTGTTGGCTGGCTGGTCCTGCCCTGTCTCCCATCCCAGCCCTTGGTCTTCCATCTCAATTCCCGCCTCTGCCTCTCCTGGGTTCTGTCCCTCTGTCCGTGCTTCCTCATTGGTGCATTTCTCTCCATCTCGAAGGTCTCTCCCATTTCTCTGTCTCTCTCTCTTGGCTTTTAAGTGTCTTTCTCCATCTACAACTCTGTCGCTCCCATCTCTTGTCGCTCCCTCTCTCGTCTCTCTCCATCTTTGTCTCTCCTTATCTCTGTCTCTCCCTGTCTCTGACGGCCCCGGTGGGTCGGGGTGGGTCCGGGACAGCCAGGCCTGGGCGCCGCGGCGAACAATGCCCCATTCACGCGGCCCTTCGGCGCCATGGCAACGCGCCCGTCCCGCCCTCCCAGCCCGGGCCGCGCGTGCCAAGAGGATGCCATGGTTACGTCAGGCGCGTGCCCGCTCCGCGCGCCGCCGCTCCGCTCTGCCTCCCCGCGTACTCTTGGAGTGGCCAGGCCGGCAGGGGGCGCCCGGCCGCAGCCTATGTCCAGAGTCAGAAGGGGCATCCTCCTTCCACGGGGCCTTCAGCCACTCGTCCCTGTTTCCCCTTCTGTAAACCGTCAAGGGTGGGCAGAGTAAGATTGTAGTGTGTGTGTGAGAGACGGTGAGTGAAGGTGCTCTTTAGGGTGTTTGCATGTGAGAACATTTGAGAGTCAGTGGGACTGTGTGCGAATTTGTGGGTCAGTGTTTGCATACGTGTGTGGGTGTTTTATGAAAAGTAGTTGGTTCTAGCCCTGGCCAGGCAGCTCTGTTGGTTGAAGCATCCTCCCAATGTGCCAGCAGTGTGCGTTCCATCCCCGGTCAGGGTCAGGGCACATGCGGAAATCAACCAACGAATGCATGAATGGCTAGAACAAGGAGTCAATGTTTTTTTCTTTCTCTCAGATCAATAAATCTTTTTAAAAAGTAGTTGGTTCCATTTTGGGGGTGACTGTATGCCTGTGTGCTTGGAAATGTGTTTGGATGTATATTTTCATGTCTATGTATAATGATGCCTGTGCAGTTTGGGTATGATGGTGTATGTGTGTGTGGCCATGTGCCCTGATGTTTGTGTGCTCCTCTGTTTGCATGCCTGGGGTGTGTATGTGTGTGATTGTGTGCTTGTGAGTTCATGTGACTGTGTGTCCGTGTTTGCATGGCTGAGGGAGGGGTGTCTGAGAGAAACAGAGAGATGGTGTCTATGGTTTGGGTGTGATTATGTGTTTGTGATTGTGAGTTCATTTGATTGTGTGCTTGTGTTTGCATGTATGGCATATGTGTGTGTAGTTGTGTTTTTGTAACTACTGTTGGTGTGTGGGGGTTCTGTTTTTACAAACTCGGGTGTGCTTATGTGTAGGACTCGGAGTAGGTTTTGAGGACTGCCGGGATCTGGCTGAGCCCCCCCTCACTTGAGGGCCTCCTGGCACAGAAGGGGGTGCCCAGCTGCCTGGGACCTCCAACTCCCCACAGGTTCAGGAGAGCCCCATCTGATGAATATTCATGAGGTGGGGGCTGGCACCCACTGCTGACAGCTGCACGTCCATTAGCCGCTTCCCCAACCCCACTGCTCTCCATGTACCAACTGCAGCAGGGAGGGGTGTGTCAGCATGGGCCTGTCCCTGTCTCTACAACTGGGGGCTGGGGGTGTCCTAGTGACTATCGTGGGGGCCATGTTAGCATGCCTGGCTGCCTATTGGGACAGCTAAGGGGCTGTCTCAATGTTGTGACAGGCACCAGGGAGAGCGCCTGTTGTGACAGGATGTACTTGGAGTGGTGGTGTGGCTGTCACCCATTGTTTCTTTGTAGCTCTGTCCAGGGACTACGGGTGGTGTGTGGCAGTGTGAGGTGTGTGCCTGTCACCTGCAACAGTGATGCCCTGAGCTTGTGTCATCAGAGTATCTTGGAGCAGTTCTGTAGTGGTCTCACCTGCTGGCTCTCTGCTTGTGACACCATGACAGTGAGGGTGTGTTGTGTTACTGAAGGGACTAGTTTGGTTCAAACATTGATCTGGGGACAGCTGTGTGCCACACTATGGGGATGAAGCGATCAGACCTACATCCTCTCCATGTGACTGAGTGGAGCAGCAGCTCTGTGGCACATGGCTGGTGCAGCTGCAGGGGCACCGGGACTGAGTATGCCGGTGAGCCTCTGCTGATCAGTGTGCTGCTGGTGCAGTGTGAGGGTCGGTGTGTCAGGTTAACTGTGAAGACGTGTGAAACTGTGTGGCTGAAGGTGTGTGGTGACCGGAGTCATAGAGGGCATAACAGTATTTCCGTGTATGACAGCATGGCTGAGGGTGTGACAGTGTTACTGGCTGAAGGTATGAGTGTGGCTCTGTGTGTGGTTGAAGGTGTGACAGTATGGCTGTGTATAACAGCATGTATGACAGTGCAGTTGTATGTGACAATGTGACAGAAGATAAGACAGGGTGGCTGTGTGCATGGCTGGGTGATCAATAGTGTGACAATGACACTGTGTGTGCTGACATGAGCCATGGGTCTGTAACTGCTCCACCCCACCCCCAGGGAGCCTTGTGGTATGGGATTGGCAGCTGCCCTTCTTGGAGATGCACTTCGGCCTTAGACAGGGAGACCTGGAGATCCAACAGTGGGGTCAAGGCTTTGCCCCTCTGTCTTCCCTGTGCAGCTTGGGTTTGGGGATTGGCCTCCAGAAGTAGTGGGGATGGGGTGGGGGAGGGCTACTCTGGGCTGGGGGACTCCATCCTGAGCCCTGGAGTGTGGCTGGGTGGCCCCTGAGGCTTGGCCAGGGACATGGTGCAGCTGGTTCACCCCTCAGTATCCACTCCCTGGGATGGCTGGGCAGTGGCAGCGTACAGAGGCCCCATTCAGGAGCTAGGGCCAGGTTTCCAGGGTGGGTGGGGTGGGTCTCCTGCTTGCTGCAAATGAAACGTTTCCCCAATTTCTTCCTTTTGCCTCCAGATGAGCACCAGCCACCTGAGGCCTTGCTGCACTCCACCCTGGTGAGGCTGTGCCCCCCCCCCCGGGGCACATGGGAGTGTGCGCCTATGGGGCCCTGAGTGCAGCTGCGGGCTGGCGTGTGTCCCCATTTGTGATTTGGGGATGCTTGCAGGTGCCTTTGGGTGTCACGTGACCAATTGGGTGAGACTGTGACCGTGAGTGATTTGCGTGTCCACGTGCATGTGTATCACCTATACAACCTTGTATGACTTGATGTGTGCCACACCTGTGGATGATTTTGAAGGCATCTGTGAGTGTGACCCAGTGGGTCTGTCCTATGTGAGATTTGGTGTCCCTATGTGGCTGTGTGTGGCCTTGTGTATAGCTGTGTAACTAGTCTCAGTGTGGGATTCTGGGAGTCCACGGAACCGTGTCTGGGCGCATCTGGGTGTGCCTCTGTGAGTCAGTGTGTATCTGAGTCTCTGGGAGGGTCTATGTGGTGGGGGTCTTAGTGTGTGACTGGTATGCTCTTGGGGTCACTCCGTGTGTGGCTCTGGGAAGGTCTGTGCAGCTGTGTGTGTGTGTGCTATTCTGGAACAGTGTGTGACAGCATCTTTGGGCGATCCTGTGTCTCTGTATGGTTATGGCATTTTATTTTCCGTCCCAGAGGAGGAGGAAAATATGTGTGTGTCTTTGTGATTTTGTGTGTGTGTGTGTGTGGTGTGGCCTGGGGTGCCTGGCTGCGTGTGCCTTGGGAGTGGGGACTGTAACTCCGCAGGCTCAGATCCCGCTGGGAGTTCCCAGCTCGGGGTTGGGTCAGCGAGAGCAAGGCTAGGACCTCAGACCTGGGCACAGACCACACCTGCCAACCTGGTCAGGGGAGGCACTGGGTCCTCTTGGGGAGTAGTGATCCCTAGTCTTGCCAGGAGGGCCCTAGAGCACCTGGCTCCCTGTCACCACCCCTCCTCTGGCAGCACCCACAGCCTGGTTCTTCACTTATCCTGTGTGCCAGATGTTTGCCACCTTCCTCAAGAGGCCCGCCCAACTGACCTGGAGCCCAGCAATGCCTGACCCCCACCTTCAGTGTCCCAGGACATGGCTGCCAGAGCCCAGATATTTCAGTGACCTCCCCCCTCCCCAGCGTCCTGGCCAGTAATACCATAGGCCTGGTTCTCACTCCTCCCCCCCTTCCACCCCCCACACACCTGCATTGGAAGAACACACCTGCTACCAGCCGCAGCCAGGTGGGCAGCTCTGCATGAAGGAATGTGGGGGATTCCAGCTGTGGCATCCCAGCTGTGCCCAGCCCTCTGGCAGTGTCCCTTCCCCCATGATTTCTCAAGGGCCAGGTGTGTCCCAAGACCTGGGCTCTGGGGAGGAGGGAATGGGGGTGCATGGGTATCCTGCAGTGCAGCCCCTCTGCCTCCCGGTAAAAATTCTCCCTGATGGCAGCTGTGGCGGGAGGAGCAGAGTGGATGTGTATGAAAGGGTGTGTTGTGGGTACAGAGGGGCCTTAGTGTATGGAGGGAATTCTGAGTGCAGATATGTGCACAGACATGGGCAAGTGTCTGTTTATGTGAATATGGGTGGATGTGGCGTGTGAGTGTGGGAGGAAGAGTGTGTGTGTGCTGTAGTGTGAGACTGTGTGTGGAAGGATGGGTGTTGTGCATGAGAGAGAATGGGTGTCCTGTGTGTGTATTGGATGTTGTACGTTTATGTGCGTGTTTGAATGGAAGAACGGGTGTTGTGTGTGTGTGAGTGGCAATATGGGTGTCCTATGTGTGTGGATGTTGTGTGTGCTGCATGGAAGGATGGGTGTCCTGTGTATAAACAGAGGGTTGAATATTGTGTGGAGGGGTGTGAAGGAAGGAAGAAAGGAAGGATTGGGTGTATATGTGTGTGCAAGTGGAGTGTGGGGCCAGTGTGTATATGCATTGGGAATGGGATGCAGGTTCAAGCAGAGCCCAGGTTGGGGGCCAGATGCAGGACCGGGAGGGTGATGGGGTGGGCAGACCGCAGCCCCAGGATCCGTCGTGGCTGGTGGACAGGGCAGAGAGAACAGGCAGGCAGGTGGGGCGAGAAGGGACCCAAGGTGTGTGGGGCTTTGGAGTCACGCGCCCTTTCAAGGCTGTTTGTACAGGGCCAAGGAGGGTCCAATCTGGCTTGAGGCTCCCCCAAGCCCCCAGCCACATTATAGTCCCACATGCTCCAAACCCCTCCACCATTTCTTCTCACTCCCCAGATTGCTCCTACTGGTCCCCCACAAGTGCCCTACTGGCCCACACTGCTCCAGTGTCCCCTTCACACAGGCCCCACAACCATTCCAGTCCTATCCTCTGCCCCTTCCCTTAGCCATCTAAGCTCTCCCTTGGTGCTCCAAACCCCTTCCAGGCCCACATATCCCTAGCACTTTCCCCCAGACATTCCAGCCTCTCCTGAGCCTTCTTAAAGCCCCCCTGACCCTTTCATACCCATCCCCTGCCTTTTCCTGCTCTCTTTCCCTCCCACCCCATTCCCCAACACATTCCCCAACCACCCCTTTTCGGAAACATCCAGGTTCCCATTCCCCTTTAATCCCCAAACCACTTTTCTTGTCCCCTTTCCGAAGCCCCTCACAGTCTCCAGTTCCCTCTCTGTACCCCTCCCCTGTCCCCCCCGTGTAGCCCCACCCTTTCCCCCTTGGAGCCCCCCTGCAGCCCCTCCCTTCTACCCCCTCCCCCTCGCCCTCCTCCTGCAGCCGCTGCAGCAGCGACGGCCCTGAAACTTTAAACGGTGTTAAAAGTTTCTGTTTACGAGAAGCCCTTGAATTTTTAAGGACGTATCAATTCCCTCCGCCAAGGCCTTGCATCAGCGGCGCAGCGGGGGAGGCTGGGTCAGAACGCGGGATCCCAGGGAAGAGCCCCCCATACATGGAGTGACAGACTCAGTGCCCAGACATACCCTCAGGCACACAGAGACCCCTTCATCCTGACACACGAGTGCACACACAGCCCTAGTTGCACACATGACACAGTCTGTTGAACAGACTGACATCCCTGACAGAGAGCCCCCCTCCCTGACACACACACACACACACACACACACACACACACACACACACACGCTCCTATGCACACACAGATCCTCATCACTGTCCCAAGCCCTCAGGGCTCACCCCTCAGAGAGACCCCTCCGGTGACCCACGGTCATTTTCTGCCACACAGTCCCTGAATGCAGACAGACCCACTAGCACCTCGCACACATACTTGCCCATTGGGTCACATACACTCCAGGACACACAGAGACCCACCTCCCTGCCACACACACACAGGTTTGTCACGCACATTGACACTCTCTGACAGACCCGCAGAGCTAACGCACAGGCTCCCCTGGTGCCCCCATCACCAGTGCTTCCTGTCAGACCCAGACCCGGCCACACTCGACTCCCACTAGAACGTCGGCCTCCCTGGGACAGGTCTTTTGTCTTGGTCCCCACTATGTCCCCAACGCTTGGCACAGGGCCCGACAGATGCTCACCCTCTCTCGCTCACAGACACCTCTGAGGCACACAGCCAGACCCACATCACCACCACACAACACTGGTCCACACAGAGGGCCTCCTGGATGTCCACTGGCCGACGTCTCTTTTTCCCCAGAGGACACACAGACCCACCCAGACACCTGAGGACACAACCACAACCTCCCTGCCTCAATGGTCTCGTGTGAACAGGAGCATTCCCTGATGGACATTTTTACACACATGCACACACACACCCTTGTGCCCCCACACAGCCGGCCCTGCACACACACACACATGCACACACCCACACACACCTGGGCACCAACACCCCTCTGACAGACAATGCATAGCTGAGTATTGCCACAGCTTCTTGGCCCAGGAGGGCAAGAAGGTGCTGGCTGCACCTGGCAGCAGGAGGGAGCTTTGTCTCAGCAGGAGCTGCCTGGGGGTTGCGGCACCACCTCCCCACCCACCACAGGGGTCACCCAAGGGCTCCCCATGCCCCCACGCCAGGGCCATCAGTACCATCTCTCCCCCAGGTCCTTTCTGCTCTGGTAATGGGGGTTAGGGGCCTGCATGAGGGATGGGAGTCTCACAGGGGTGTGTGTACATGTACTCAAGGCCTCCACGCCCCTTTCTGCCCCTGTGGGATGGGCTGTGTAGCCCCTGCCAGATCTCTGCATGTCCATGATGTGTGTGCTGTGTGTGGGAGGGGCTGGGGTGCATGTGTGGCACCTGTGTGCAGGGTTGGGTGATTCTTTGAGGGGCATTGCCAGGTGACTAGGTATCAAGATCGTTGGTCAGCATGCCAGAGGCTCAGGGAACGTCTGGGCATCAGGTGTGTGTCGTGTGTGTCATTGTAAATGTCACTTTGTATCAGTGACAGTTTGTACCTCTTCTCTCTGTAACAGGTCAGTGCGGTCCTGGTGTTGTCTGGCACACATAACCAGATGTGTGACAGTGTATGTTTGTGTGGTGGTGTATTAGTACATCTCCCTTTCATCAGTGTCATTCTGGATGTGTCCTCTGTATTGTCACAACTACCAAGATATTTTGGTGGGGCTTTGTGTTTGTGCTATGTGCGTCCATGTATAGGAGTTGAGTGTCTGGAGCATGGCAAGGTGTGGTTATGCGATCATGCCTGTATCAGTGTGTCAGCATGAATCCCTACATGTCAGCAGGCCCTGATGTGTGTATGTCTTAGTGTGTGTGTGTGTGAGGCCCATGTTGGTGAGTATCTGTCTATATCTGGGTTCCTATCTGTCTAAACATGGTTCCTTGTTGTATGCGTGTGTACCAGTATCATCATGTGATGGGGGCGCCTGTGTGTGTGCCTGTCAGTGTGTGGGTTATGGGTTGGATTCCTAATCTTGGTGTGTGTGTGTGTGTGTGTGTGTGTGTGTGCATACGTGTGGATGGTGTACCCGGGCATGTGTGCATGCTGTGTGTTCGTAGGTGTCTGCGTGTGCTTTGTTGTCTGAACGTGGAACGTGTGGTAATGCGTTCTGTACGTGACATGTGCGGTGGGGTCCGAGACCCGTTGTGTGTCAGCGTGTGTCTGCGTTGGAACGCGGGCCAGCACGTGTCGGGGTGGCCGTGACGGTGTGCGCCCCCGCGAGTGTGTGTGCGTGCATGTGTGTGCGCTTGTGTGTGCGCTTGTGTATGTGTGTGTGTGTGTGTGTGTGTGCGCGCGCGCCGGCCGCTGCTCCCCGCCCGCCCGCCCCTCCCCGCGCCCCTCCTCCCGCCCGCCCGCCAGCTCCCTCTCCCCGGAGTGCGCCGCTTCCAAACTTTGTCTAAACTTTCACTTTCACAGCGCAGCGGCGGCGGCGGCGGCGGGCGAGGGTGACCGGCCGAGCGGCGGCGGCATGGAGTAGACGCGCGGCGGCGGCGGCGGCGGACGCGAGAGGCAGCGGCGAGCGCGGCGGCGACGGCGGCGGCGGCCCCGGAGCCGGCGGGGCCGAGCCTGCGAACGGCGAGCGCGGAGCGGCGCCAGGCCGAGCGCGGGGCCGTGGGCCGGGCGGGCGCCGCGCGGCGGAGGCCGGAGTAGCCGAGCCGGAGCCCGAGCGCGGCCACCGCCTGCCGGGCCTCCCCTCGCCGCGGCCGGCCGCCGCGCTCTCGCCCGGGCGCCCAGCTATGTACTCCCCGTACTGCCTCACCCAGGTACCGGCCGCCGCCCCGCGCGACCGGGGAGGGAAGCGGGCTCAGGAGGCCGGCCGGCAGCTCAGGCGGGCAGGCGGGCAGGCGGGCAGGCGGGCGGGCGGGCGGAGGGGGCGCGCGGCAGCTGGGGGAGTGAGCCCGCGGGCGGCGGAGGGGTGCAAGCCGTGCTGTGGGGAGTCCGGGCACGCGTGCGGACGCCACTGTGCGCGTGCGAACCTGGCCGCCGGCAGATCCCTGTTGGGGTCTTCGGGGGTGGCCAGCTGCGTGCGTGGCGCTGCCCTGGATCGGGGGTGCGTGTGAGTGTGTGTGCGTGCGCGCGCGCTCGGCTGGGGTGCGGTGGGCAACGGGACTCCCGCCGACCTGTGGGCGACTGTGGTGGCACCTGAACAGCGTGGCCTCTGGCAGTGTTTGCAGGGGTGAAAGAGTGGCAGGGGGTGGTCCCGCGGGCGCAGATTAGGGACTGGGTCCGGTGGCTATCTCAGGGGCGGGCGCCTTTCCCGAGGGTGGCAGCAGCCGGCGTGCGTGGCAGCGGCCCCTGTGTTGGGCCGGGGTGCCCAGGGCGGGTCGAGCGGTCCGGGCGTCTCCCCAAAGTCTTTGTTCAGGCTTCACATGGGAGCGGGGCTAAGAAAATGGCGGGGCTCCCAAATTTCGGAGGGGCAGGGGAGGGGAGGAGAGGGAGGGATGGGCCCGCTGCCAGCCGGGGCCGCGCCTCTGCACCGACCCTGGACGACGACGCCGGCGCGGGCCCCCCTCCAAACTTTCCTCGGCACAAACTTTCCGGCCCCCGATTCCCGGGCTGCCGCGCGGTGGACAGGCGGGCCGGGGGAATACCGTTCCGCGGCCCAGAGGCGAGAGGGCGGGAGGCAGCCCTGGACGCCGCCGACGGTGCTGCGACCACGCCGTCGGGCCAGCCGGGAGCAGAACAGTGCCGACCTTGACGCGCTGCAGAGCGCGTCCCGCCTCCAGCGAAGTTCCCTGAGCCGCGCTCCGCGGAGGCAAAGGCTCCCGGGATGCCTGCATTGCTACCCCACCCTCGCCAGTCGGTGGCCCTAGGCTCCAGAGGGCACAGGAGCTGACCAGAGTCCCACAACGGCCTTGGCAGCGCTGCCTGCAGGGCCAGGCCTACACTGGTAACAATGACTCCGCAGATGGTACACCTGAGGACTGCTGAGTGGTGCCTACCAGCAGGACCTGCATGTATGGAGAATCTCTAGACCAGGCCTGGGGTCCTAATTGTCCCCTCTTCCAGTCAGACTCTTGCTAGGCGTGAGCCAAGTGTACCCACGTTTGGAAGTGGGCATGCATGTGAACGTGGCTGCTCTGCGGGCCTGGTGTGTAGCAAGGGGAAGAGGGTAGGTGTGGGATGGGCGTCAGCCGTGGCCACACCACTCTCTTGTATCAACAGATGCAAGTATGTGTGTGCCTCGATCTTGGGGTCTGCGTGTGGCTCCTGTGGGTTGGCCATAGGCAGGCCTGTGTGTCATGGATGTGTGTGGGGGGGCCCAGGGAGCAGGTTTTTCTGTACAGGTATGAGTATGTGTTAGCGAGGTACGCATTCATCACACATGTGTGTCACGATGTGCATGCAGGTGGTAGTGGGCATTCTGACCACTGTGGCAGCATGGGAACCCCCACATCTGTGCCTCATCTTGGGCTTCCCACATGACGATCCTGCCCACCTCGCTGAGTCTGAGCCGTGGCTGCCTTTAGGGCTATGCTTGGATGGCCCGTGTGGCTGGTGTCTAGGGCCTAGTGGGACCAAGACCCCCCACCCCAGCAGCTCCTTGCCCACCTGCTGCCAGTCCAGCTGCCTGGCCTGTCCCCCGAGGCCTGGGTGAGATTCTGAGCCCTCAGATTTCACAGCACCTTGGGAAAGAATTGCCAACAGATCCACCGGGACAAGTCTAGGAAGACGGCTAGGGCGGCCCCGAGACTCAGGGTGATGACCCGGGCTTGACTCTGTGCCACTCCAGAAGGGAGCAAGGGCTCTGCCCCATCACAGGCCCAGGCTGCGAGCATGCAAGTGTAGCTGGGGGGCACAGCAGTCACAGTCTGGGCGGGTGGCCGCTGTCCATGGGTCAGCAGAGTCTGCCTCTCCTGAGAGCTACATCTCTTGGATTCAGAGCTCTGTTTTTATAAATTGTTCTGCTTCCATAGTTTGCCCTGCCAGTCTGTCTCTGTCTCTCTCTCTGTCTCTGTCCTTCTCTACTTTTGACTGTTCCTGTCTCTCCCTGTCTCTCTGATTCTGGCCCCATCTCTGCTTCCTCTCCACCCCACATTTCGGACTCTCTGCCTCTCTCTGGCCTCCATCTCTCTCTCTCTCTCTCTTTCCCTTTTTTTCAAACCAGAATTGGCTTCGATTTTAAAGTCAATAAATGATTGAGCAGGAACGAGCTTGGAGCAGCGGGGCCCTGGCAGGGAAAGGCACTGTGGGCGAGGGGGAAGGATGGGGGGGAAATCTCCTTCTGGAAAAAGCATTGAAATCCAGGGCGGCTGGGCGGGGCGCTCGCTGGAGCTGCTTGAGCCCACTAGAGCCACAGACCTGAGTCCTCAGTGGAGGGAAGCGAATGGATGGGACTCCCCCTCCAAATAAACTGCGATCACACCAGAATGCAGTCACACACATACACACTGCCACTACCGCCAAGAGGAGGACATAAATGACATGCTCACATTGATGTCCGCACGCATGGCCATTGGCAAACATACAGACATGGGAGACGGTGGACCTGTGTTCCCTCCCCGCCCAACACACATATAAACACACACATTCCTCAAAATGGGACATGTGTATTGATGTCCGCTCACAGACACACGGTAATACCTCCTAGACATACTCAGATACAGGCTGACTCAAGTGTTTGTTCACCCCCACACTTGCTCACACAGACTCAAGGACAGATGGATGGATGGATGGATGGACATACACATTTTTGAAATGCTGTTGGCTCACCCAGGTGTGTACACAGACATGCACGTACCCTCAGACATGCATGCTCGCCGGCATTTCCTGCCACATAGTCACACGAGCAACAGAATATTTATGTGCCCCTGTTTCTGTGAAGCCGTGCACACAGTCATTCTAGGGGAGGGTTATGGGCTGGGGCCTGCCTGATGCGCCCCCACAGCTCTCTCCTTGGGTCTCTGTGGCCACCTCTCTGTCCCTGTGAAGCTGTTGCTCCCCGTGCTGCACCCACGTGGAGCTTCCTTTTTATGGCACATTTTCTCTCCGGCTCTGGCCCTGCCTGCTTCATGCCCACGGCCGGGGTGGGAGGTGCGTGCATCATGAGCTGGGATGTGGTAGGACGCTCTTGGGCCTGTGTTGGGCTCCGTTAGATGTTTTGAGGCTAGGCCAAGTTCGGAGCTGAGGGATCTGCTGGGTTAAGGGGGAGGGCAGGGTGTTCCCCCCTCCCCCCTCCTTGGGAGCTGGAGTCAGGGGTCCTGGCCCAGCTGGGAATGTCTTGTGTGGTCTCCGGGGCTCTCGGAAGATGTGGGAGCAGAGGTTGAGAGCTGGGCTTTACCACAAGACAGTGCGGGATTTGGGTACTAGCTCTGTCTTCTAATCCTGTGACCTGCACAGGACTTTCCTGGTCTGTGAACTGGGCAATAATAGTGCCTAATATTCAGGCTGTGATTAGGTTCAGGTTTGGAGGTGGCGTGTGCTCAAGAAACAATGACTTGTGATCATTTGGTTACCATGGTTAGACCGCCCCAGGCCTTCCAAACTGAGGAAAGTTTGCTTCAGTGGGGTTGAGGTAAGGTTGAACACCTCTCAAGCATAGAAATCCAAGTCAACTACCTGGAGGAGGAAGCAAAAGAAGAGTTTGGAAGGAGGGAGGCCCACTCATGGCCTAGCACAGTTTGAGGTCCTAACAGGACCTCAGTTGGGGTCCTGTACGTCAAGCAGAGGGCAGCGGGGGTACAAGGCAGGGATGGTTGGGAGCAGGGGGCAGGAGGGGAGAGATAAGGCCTGTGGGGACCAGGTGCCTTTCTTGGGGGCTCTAGTAGCCGTGGTCCTTTCCCTAGTCTTGATCCTGACAGCACCCAGGCCCACTTTGGGTCTGGTTTCTGGGGCCTCGTGTGGAGTGTGCAGGAGTGTGTATGCACATGAATGTGAGTGGGGCAAAGAGCCCGGAGATGAGGGTGGGTCCCGGTGGTGGCTTCAGGGATACCTGCATGGCTCCAGAGCCGTTTCTGCATTTACAGCGGGGCCTTGTCACTGGCATACACCATGGGGACAGGACGCATGTGTGGGGCCGTGTGTGAGTGCTCGTCAGGGTCCAGTGGGCATCGTGAGTATGTGCAGGGGTGGGCGGGCAGACGTGGCTGCAGCTAAGGCCCCCTGGCACTCCGCGTCTGACTGCTGGCCTTCACATCCAGCCCACTGGGAGCCCAGCCTTTTATCTGCTTAGTCCCCTTCCTCTGCTCTTGAAGCACGAAGAATTTGGGGTCTTGCACTTTCCTCTTGCTAGATCAAGACGGGAGGAGTCCGGGATGGCTGTGCTTCCCTGTGACACAACTCCAGGAGCAGGGCTCCGGCTGGGTCAGGGGAAGGGGTGTCTTCCCTTTCCTGCCCGCAAAGGTCTGGTTGGGGAGGCGAAGGGCCAGGGGGCTGGCTGTGAGTGGCTACCTGGGTTCTCCCAGATTTGAGTGTGTTCATCAGTGTCTTGGGCCTCAGAGCCACCATTTTCTCGTGAATGGCTATAAGTCTCTGCAGGTCCCTTTCCAAGTGTCCCTGTGCCTCCAGGTGTTTGTCACTGGGTGCTGCCTGTCTGAGGGTCACCCTGAACTCTGTCTCTGTGTATTTGGGTGACAGAGGTGTGGGTCACTGTGTGTGTTGGGTGCCTGATGTGGTCTTTGTGTCATGGTGCCATTGTGTGGTGTGTCCCTGGACAACTCATTATGTCCTCTGGGTGTCTGACCATCACGGGAGGGGGTGTATCCCTGTGCCTTACCATGCATGTCGACCCATCTGCGTTGGCCTGTGTGGCACACGTGTTGATGTGTGTGCCTATGAGTATTGCCCCCACCACCCTGTGCATCCTGGACTTGTCCCTGTGACCATCAGTGTGTGTTCTCACCACACGAGTGCTGCTCCCTGGCCTTTCTCGGCCTCTCAGCACAGTGTGAAATGCCCACTGTGGTGGCTAGGGCAGCAGCTGGGAGCATGCCGGCCTTTCCATGGCTTCCCAGGAGGTTGGGCAGCCGTGGTGGCCCTGCTGTGGGCCCCGCCCGTGCCCCTGGCCCGGCATGGACAGAAGCCCGTTGTGTGGTGAGGTGCGGGTGTGTGTTTGGGCCGCCCACAGGCCTCCCTCTGTCTGTTGGTGTGCATTGATCTTGGCTTCTGCCTGTGTCCGTCCTGGCCTGGCCAGCCGGGGTGTCCGGCTGCCTCGGCAGGCCTGAGCCCACCACCCCCATAGCTAGGTCTGCCCTGGGCCCCACACCCCAGGCTGTCCCTCCAAGGCTCCAAGAGCATGGATTTGGAAACTGAGGCCCCCCCTTCCTTCCCCCCTCTCTCTTTCCTCCCTCTCTCCTCCCCTCCTCCTGCTCCCTCTCTCCCGCTCTCTCTCTCCTCCTGCCAAACGCTTCTTGGCTCTGTCTGAATATCTCTCCTCCTCGATTTTTGGCTCCAGCTCTGGGCGCGCTCACTAAAAGAAGAAGGGCTAGCTCCCCCTCTCCCTGCCGCCCCTCGCTGCTTCCCCCTTTTGAAGAGCCCCTCTGAGGGTGGGAGTGGCCGTGTTCAGGGACCTGGGCCCTCCCGAGTGGGCTTGGTCAAGGGGGTACAAGTCTGGCGGGCGAGGGGGCTGGGAGGACTGGGCCTGGCAGCCTGAGGGTGCAGCGGCCAGGGTGACTATGCGGCCTGGCTGGACAGGCGGACAGGCATGTGGGGAGGGGTCGGGGGGCATGGAGCTGGGGTGTCTGGCTTCTGGTGGGGCTGGCAGGCCTCTGTGAGGCGCAGCTGTGCCCAGAACTCTGAGCTGCGTTTGCCACCACTACTGATGTGGCTGCGCCAGCCAGGGAGGGGGAGGCGGGTGGCGGGCACTGCGGCGCTTTGTAGCCAATCGGAAGCCAGGGTTGCACTGGGGAGCTCTCCCCCCACTGGGCTTCACCCTGAAGGGAGCCAAGGGTGGTGGCCAGCAGCGGGCAGGGGGCAGTGCCACCACCACTACCGAGGACTCTGCCCCCTTTGGCTGACAGTTTGGTGCCAGCCTTCCTAGCACAGATCGGGCAAAGGGTATGTGGGGGTCTGTCCCCACCAGGATTAGAGGGAGCCGAGCTAGGGGCAGGGGCAGCTCAGAGGCACACCCCACCCCCTTGGCCTCAGGAGGCGGCAGTAGCTGAGAGTAGGGGCCAAGTCGTCCGGGAGGGTCCATCTAAATATGGGCTTTGGTCAGATCGCCTTGGAGTTTATTTCAGGTCCATCTCACACCAAGTCACGCTCTCTCACCGGCACACGTGGGCATAAAGAACCACGCTGTCACACACAGGCACAGCACACCTCCCTGAAGCAGGCATACAAAGACATAGGCGTCCCCACACAAAGGTGCTCGTTTTCACACACAGACACCTAGAGACACCTGCCACACCTGAGCACACCGGCGCAGGAGCACACTTGGGGGCACAGACCCGCAGGCACACATGGCCACACAATAACAGGCTGTGAGACACGCAGCACAGACACACTCACTGCCACTGCCAGACGCAGGGGAGTGTGCAGCCCCACACTCAGTGAGAAGCACACGGCACGAGCATGCAGCGACGCTGTTGGACCCCCCCGAAACACGCACAGCAGCGCCGGTCCACCCCACCCCCAGCAGACACACAGGAGCCCACGCGTACATGCGCAGCCACACACTCTGAGACGCTCGGTGAGATGCACACACTTGGCAGTGTCTGGAGACATTTTTGGTTGTCACGCTTGGAGGGAGGTTAGTGCACTGGCACCTGGTGGGCGGAGGCCAGGGCTGCTGCTGGACACCCCACAGGGCCCAGGACACCCCACCGCAGAGAGCGATCCAGCCCCAGATGTCAGCCGTGCCAAAGTGGGGAAAGTCGGCCCTGATGTATTGTCAGACACACAGTGACGCACACGTGGGCAGAGCTAGCTCCTGACACCCATCTCATCATACACACGCAGGCGGCCAGCTGACACAGGGTCTCACACAGACTTGCTCACCAGGACCCAGGTCCAGGCACACATGGTGTGGCGTGTACACAGTCCTGTGTTGCCCTAGCACACAGGGACGAGGGTCACACACACACACACATTCACACCTGGGCCACACCTGGCCTTGCTAGGAAATGGTGCCTGAGAGGTGAGACCTGCCCTCCTCACAGCTCCCCTCTGCCTGCCTCCCCCTGGCTCTCTCTAGCAGCAGATTCACCCTCCCCATCTCTCCAGATGGAATCTGAAGCTTTGAATCCCTGCGCTGGTTTGTCGAAGCCTGGAAGGCCACGTGTCACCCCTGATCAAGACACTCTGGCCATGGGCCTCAGCCGTGGGGTCAGTGGCGGTCCCAGCGGCCGAGGGCCTCGCTCTCACTGTCCTGTTCCTGGCAGCTGGCGGAACGGCCTGGGGTGGGAGCGAGGCTGACTTGAGACTGACTGTCCAGCTGATTCCGCGGCCTCTGACTCTGGGGAAAGAGCAAAGAAAGGTGGCTGGCAGAATTACACAGGGAGGAGTTCTGCAGGATAGTGACAAAATGAGTGTTTACCCTAAAAATCCGAGTGACCGTTAAAGGGCGCTGTGTGCCCACTCTGCCGCCCCCTGTGCTAAGAGCGTCCTTCCACGGAGAGCAGGTGTGGCAGGGGTTAGCTGGGCCCACGCGTGTGTTACTGTGGGTGTCTGGCAGTATGTCAGGGCAGGGATTCTCCACTTTGGCACTTTTGACATTTGGGACATTTGCACATGTGTAGGCGAGTGGGACCCCTGAGCCAACTTTCTGGGTTTGAAACCTGGCTTTGCTTCTCACTGGCTGTGGGGCCTTGGGCCAATTACTCAACCGGCCTGGGCCTCAGTTTCTTCTCACAGGGTTGTGGTAAGGGTTAGAGAAGTTGGTTTACAGAAAAGTGCTTTTTATGTGACGTAAGTGCTTGATTTTATAGATGAAAAACAGAGTCAGAGAAGAGGCACCCAGAGGCCAGGGTCAAGGGCTAGCAGGTGGTGGAGCCTGGGCCCCTTCTCTGATCACCACCATCCTATCTCCTACTGATGAGAAAGAATTGCCGCCTATTCTCTGGCCTTTCCCAAATTTCAGAGTGGCCCCGTATGCCCCCATTGAAGCTGCCTCGGCTGTCTAGACCTTGAACCCTCCTTACTGCTCTGACATCTAGGCCTGTCCAGCTCTCAGAATTGAGAGTGCATGGTCATCTCACCCCCTCTGGACCCCCACTGGCCAGGCTTGTCCTCACCCCAGTGGGGCCCGACACCCTGTCCCACACTTTGCCGGGCACTCAGCCGGTGCCCGTGTGCTGGGGGTACAGCCAGGGGCCTGTGTATTCCTTCGGCAAATATTTACCAAGCACCTCCTGGGTGTCAGGCTCTGTTCTGGGCCCTGGGGGCTCAGTAAGGAGCAAAATCAGCCAAGGTGGGAGGGGAGACAGTGAACCTGATGAACAAGAGATTGCCCAGTACTTGAGACGGCGATAGACGTGTGGCGAGAAGAAAACAGGGCCCATGGAAGTGCTGGGCAGTTGCGGTTTTAGCAGAGCTGGTCTGTGAGGCTGGCTTTCAGTTCAGCATGGCTCCGCCACAGCTTGAGTGCAGCCCTGTCCCCTCTCAAAGGGGCAGTCTGCAGGTGAAGGGCGTGTGGCCTAGCACGGTCGCTCCATCATCTGTCCAGAACGCATGGCATGTTTTTGCGGCAGCGTGAGGTCACCCATTATCCATATTGTGGATAGAACCTATGCTGCCCGCCCAGGACTTAGGGACAAGATGGCCGGGGCGTCTCCTGTGCAGAAACGGCCTTGATGGGCACCAGGCATTCTCAACCCTGCCACTCTGAGCTTGGGGGTGGGGCAGGGGCAGCTGGCGGCCTAGAGTGGCACTTCCACCTGGGCCCCTCGATTTAGCTCCCTCAGGGCGGGCCGGTTTATTTTTACTGAAGCCTGTCACCCTGGCAGTGCCAGGCAGTGCCATCTTTGTAGGGTCTTGGGGACCTGCCCATGGCTTGAGGAGGCCTGGCTTTGTCTGCCGAACCCTGGATTCCTGCTAGGCCCCCATCTTTCTCCAACCCCAAAGCTCCAGGCGTGAGGGCTCTGGACTAGGGCTGGTGGGGTCAGCACTCTCGGCTGGCAACAACCATGCCCAGGCTGGTGGCATTTGGTTTGGCGCCCTGCCTGCCTGCCACCCCCACCCCATGCCCGGGCAGAGCAGAGCGGCTGCTGCTGCCAGTCTCCATTTCGAAGCTTGGGGTGGGGGCGGGGGAGTGCTGGGTGCCTCCTGGCCCCTGCCTGTCCCGTGCCACCTGGGGCCTGTCCCCCATGCCTGCTCCCTGGAAGGGCCCAGGGCTGCTTTTTCCGCTGCCCCTTTGCAGCTGGGAGCTTGGTGGCGATGCCCGCCTGGCTCCCATCTTCCTGCTTGCTTCCACCCTCTCTCTCTTTCTTTGTAATGGCTCACCATTTTGGCATCTCCTCCCCTGCCCCCTCCCATAAGTGCCAACTCCATTTCCAAATCTTCCGCCATTGCTATTGCTGGCTCTCTAGTCTTCCCTGCTGCCTGGGAGTGAGAGCTTGGGAGCCAGGCATGTGGGCACCAGGGGCTTCTGGGTGCTTGTGTGTGAGTGTCTGTAGGGGGACACATGCTCCAAGCCAGTCCGTACCACCCACCCTGAGGTTGGCAGAGGGGGGCTGCAGAAAAGGGGTGGCAGAGAAGGTGTGGACCGTCCCATTTCTGATGGGTTCTCGGGGCCGGGTGTCAGCCTCTGGGCCACCAGGAGACCAGAGTAGGCATTTCTGCTCCAGCCCAGGGCCCGAACCTTCCAAAGGGAGGCTACATTGGTGGGATGCCCCGACCCCTTCTCCTTCAAGTTCCCTCCAAGGCTTCAAGATTCCTGCTCCCCTCCCTAGAGCTAGGGTAGGAAACCAAGCCCCATGTTGGGCACTTGTGCCCCAGAGGGCCAAGGGACTTTGGAGGAACCGGTTTACTGCCCTCCCCCCCCCCCCACACACACACACAGCCCACTGCCTGCGCCTCTCTCGGCACTAAACAAAGTTTGCTAAGTAACTTCAAATGTTATTTGAGGACGGCCTGGCCTCAGCCCAAGACGGCCCTGTGGAAACTTGCTTTTCGCTGCCGAGGCTGCAAGTATCAAAGACACACTTTCGGGGGGGGGGGTGCTTGACGCCTCTCCCCTCTCAGCGGCAGGAGCTGGCCCTGAACGGACACACGGACACACAGAGGCCCACTTCGACAGAGGGACACACACATCATGCTGTAGCTTGCACACCAGGCGCACGGCAGCTGTGGGCCAGAGCACACACCCTAACACACATAGCACACATATTGGCACACCAAGGGGAGGGCGGGTTCCCAGGGTCCTGCCCCTGGCCCGTGGGCTTTGGGATTTTTCCAGCCGGTGAGGGTTCTCAGAGCCTGGAGACCTGTATTCTTAGGTCTCCCAGGCATGAGTGGGTGCACAGCAGGCTCCCGTCCCTCTCCCAGCCTTAGTTTCTCCGGTTGTAGAAGGAAGCGGTAGGCCTGGGTGGTGTGCGAAGTGGAATTCCACATTGATTAGGACAGCGATTTTTAGCCTTCTCCATCTCGTGGCACACATAAACTAATTACTAAAATTCTGCAGCACACCAAAAAATACACATTTTTTGCCAATCTGACAAAAATAGGTATAATTTCGATTCTCATAGCAGACAGCTATTGTTGTCTGTTGTCATTTTTTAAATTTGACAATCTAAGGGAAAAGATATCAGCACCTGTGACTAAACAGTCAGGTACTGCATGCTTTAAAAACTCTTGCGGACACCGGTTGAAAATCGCTGGGTTAGGAGAACGCGTGGGCTCTCTCCTCCCTCCACCAGGGCTGACTTGCAGAGCGCGTCCCCGAGCTTTTCCAGGGGCTGAGTGTGGGGCCTACACAAGCAGGGCCCCCAGTGTTTGCTGGCATGGCTGCCGGTCCCCACCCCACTGCCCTGATGTGCATCCACCCGCCTGGAGGCCCTGACCCCAAGCAACTCTGGCTTCTCCAGAGCACCCAGGGAAATGTCTGGTTTTCTTGCCTTCTCTCTCCAGGCTTTTCTTGCTTTCCCAAACCCTTCCTTTTCCTGGTCTCACTAGCCCTGCCCAGACCTGGAGCTCAGGGAAAGGGTGGGAAACAGGCTCGGTGTGTGCCCCTCACCGAAGCCAGCCAGACCTGGGGTCCATCATGCCCAGAGGTCACTGATAACCCTTCTGGGATCCCACAAACCCAGGCCTGAAGTTGGGGGTGGGCACCTGAGCTGACACAGTGGGTGAAGGTAAAGGTTTTTCATAGGGTCCCTCTGACCTGTCACCCTCCGAGGTTTGCAAGCAGGTGGGGTCCCACTGAACACAATGGAAAGGCCAAGGCCCCACGGGACATTGGACTGCCCCCCACCAGCCCCCAAGAACCTCCCTGTCTCACTGTGAGACCCTCACCAAAGTAGGTTTGTGGGGGTCCCCCGGCCCAGCCCCACACTCTGCCTCATCTCCACTCACAGTCGGTACTCGCAACACCCCACCACCCGCAGTCTGTCATACAGTGACAGCCTGTCACAGGCATTGCCGCACACCGGCACAATCTGTCGTCCACGCACAGTCTCACACACAACCTGTCACACACGCGCACACACACAGCGGCACAGTTGCACACACAGCCAGCCTCACACGATCACACCAAGCGTCACAGCTTGTCAGAGCCATAGACTCCTCACAATAAAAATAACAGCTACCAACTCCAGAGCAATTATGCCAGGGCAGCGGGCGGGTGCACGAGACCTCCTGTATCCATCCCAATATGAGGCAGGTATGAGTAACCCGTTTTACAGATGAGGAACAGAGGCCATAGGGTCAAGTGCCAAGGTCATGGGGCTAGAACTGGGGTGGCAGGAATTACTCAGCCAGGCCCCCAGGGGCAAGCAAGACTCAAACAGGTCATCCTGCTTTTCAACCCACTCCTATCCACCTGAGGCTCCCTCGCCTGGCCCTCCCCATGGGAATTCCCTTCCCATTCCCCAGATTGGGAAGACTGAGGTTCTAAGCAGCCCAGCCAAGAAATGTGGGTAGGGGCCTCAAACCACCTAACTTAAGCTGAGGAAATTTGAGCCATGCCCTCCACCCCAAATGCTCCTTGGCTCCTTGTAGCCCCCAGAGGCTGCAGCCTGTGCGGTCTTGTAAGATTCCATGTGTTGGAGCCCATTGGCTGGGGCTAGGGTCCTGGAATGCAGAGAAGTTCTGGGTCTTCAAAAGCTTTGTCGCTGTCCACAAGGGGGTGAGGGTGGGGGTTGGTGGAGGGGGACTAGTAGCCATGGGCTCCCAGGCAGGTCTTAAGTCCCAAGCCAGGATCTGAGCCTGGAACCTCTGTTCCCCAAGCCTACTCCCCAGGGCCCTCCGCATTCCAGGGCGCTTCCTCCACCTCCTCTGATGTCCGCCTTCCCTCACTTTTTCCTTCTTTGTTCCACCCCCGCCTGCTCCCCGGGGCTTCCCCCATTAGAGCCTCCAGGGCCAAAACCAACAAGGCTCCAACGACATCCGCCTATCCGCTGAGGAGCTGAATGGCGGGCCCTGCCCCCTGGCCCGCTCAGGGGCTAGATCTGGGCTGGCCCAGCCACAACGGTGGCTCTGGCGCACGTGGCCACTCCTAGGGCACGCGCAAGTGCCCCGTTGGGCACCCAGCTGCATGCACATCCTTGTCTGACATCCCGGTGGGCCCTGGGGCACAGGCAACCACATAAGCATGCTCTTGAACAGTGGCTCAGAGAGGGGTCGCCAGCACTTCCCTGGCTGGTACCCCAGACAGGGACCCCAGGGACTGCCAGCTTATATGCACACCCAGGCCTGACAGCCCAGTGGGATGGCTGGGGAGCACACATGCCCGTAAACATGCCCTTGCCTGACATCAGATCAGGGTCCAAATATAAGCACGTGCGCCTACCCTCTCTCCTGCTTGCACCCATTCTGTGTTCAGCACATGTACTGCCCCTGTACCCTCATGGGGGGGGGGGGTCCCAGGCTCAAGTGGGTCGGTGAGGCCGCAAGAGCTTCCAGTGCCAACGCATGTGGCTCCAGGCCCACGTGGACATGTACCTCCTCAGCCTACACATGCGTGTGATTCACGTGAGTCGAGCACCTGCCAGGCTGCCTTGGGCACCTGGCTCCAAAGCCATATTCAGGTTGTTGGGGAGGAGAGGAAGCTGAGGCTTGGTCCCCACTGCCCCTATTTCCCTTAGAACACCCCTCTCCACAAATGCCCTTGGGGTGCAGGTGAGCTGTTCCAGAGCTGCCCAGTAGTGCCCCTGCATGTTCTGTATTTATATCGGAAATTTATACTTTAATATATATATTTATATGTAAGAACCTCCCCCCATTCCC
This sequence comes from Macrotus californicus, assembly GCA_007922815.1. Lineage (NCBI taxonomy): Eukaryota > Metazoa > Chordata > Mammalia > Chiroptera > Phyllostomidae > Macrotus > Macrotus californicus. Next base: position 146,320 of record VMDR010000118.1, on the reverse strand, counting down.
GCTTCGTCTGCACTTGGATTTTTACCACCCCCACTCGGCTTTATCTCAGATCTGCGAAACCCATTTCGCCAAGCAGGAACATGGGTCGAGTGGGGAGCAGCCTTTCCCCTTCCAACTGTGGACACTCCAAGTTCTTAAAGGCCGGAGACCCTCCCCCATGAAAGGCTGAGCCACACTGAGGAGTCCCACAGCCCTCCCCAGACACAATGGCGGGGGTGGGTGCTGGCAGCGATACTTGCTTTTTGGTGTGTGTTTGCTGTTGCTGCTTAAATTAATCCTGAGTGACGGTCCACAATTCCTCTCCACAAAGAGGCCATTTAATGCCCCCCCCTTCTAGGGTAAAACTTCCATTTGCCCCCCTGAGTACATCTTGGCAGCTCAGGCTATGAGCTACCAGCCCTTCTGGCCTTCCCCTCAGGTATGCCCTGGGCGTGGAGGCTGGTTCCCTGTACACTCCATGGACCTCAGGAAGCAAGTGTGGGTGGGTTTTGAAGGGGTGTGAGATACCTTAAAATAGAAGAACATCACTGAGTGGAGGTGGGGGCGTTCCCAGGACTCCCTAGATGGCCCCACTCCCCAACCATTTCGCTTTGATGCCCCAACCTGCTAAAGAAAGTTAGATGGTCCTCTGCCTCCCTTCTAGTCCCCCTTAATGGCTCTGAAGCTTCTCCAGTCTACTTGTGCATCACCTCGTGTGCCTGTGCAAACTCGGGCAGAGACGTGCTGCCCACGTTCTATATGTTAGCCCCTGCGTGTGCTCATCGGCAGGTCCCTGCTGCCTATGGGCTCCTTTCACCTCCCGGGTGTTTTTTTCCTGGGTGGTATTTCCCGGATCGGCAGCAATTGGCTCAGGCCTGGAAAGGGCAACGGGTGAGTGGGAGTCGTGGGGAAACCTCTCCTGGGCTCAGGCAGTGGGAGGACTGTGTGCTTTCCCCCCTGCAGAGCATGGGTGCTGACAGTCTCGGTCACTTGCACTTCGCACCAGGGGGTGGGAGGGAACAGCACAGCCTCCAAGGTGCGGACGGCAGGGCTTTGGGGCCCTAGCGCACCATCAGCCAAAAGCGGGCTCTTCGCAAAGTCAGGAGTGCACATTGAAAGAGGCAAAAGGCGGGAAGTGGCGCGTCCAGGCCCCTGATGTGGGAAGCTGCTTCAGTCATTGATCCGGGAGTGAAGACCACTTCCCCGCGGGCAGGTGAGGGGACATGGGGGAAGCGTGAGAAAGAACTTCGGAGACAGGCGAGGCCGCAGAACCTTGCTGCTGAGCAGGCCCTGGGAGAGGGGTCGTCCCTCTAGCGTCTTTCAGACCCCGCACTACGCAGGCACTGGCAGTACCGGCAGTACACCGGCCTCGCCCCTCACCGCCACCCCGCAAAGGGGACTCCACCCACAGGGGACTCCATGTAGGCGTTGAGGGCTGCCCTGATTCGCATTGTGGGGTGCTGCACTTTTGCCGCATCAAAGGCCGCCTCCAGAAGTAGCTCAAAAGGAGAGGGGCCTTTGGCCTCTAGGCCGGTTCAGTCCCCAGGTGCATGGAGGGCGCCTTTGCCTCAGTTTTCCTCCTGTGCTCACCCCGGGACCTGACGATGATGTGCCAGAGGGCTGTGAAAACAAAACCGATGTTGATGAGTCCTGTTATTCTGTGGCTACTGCGGGGACCTTGGGGTATAAATGCCCCGGAATCTGAGGGCAACTTCGGAGAGTCAATCCGGAGAGGGTCCTACCTTCCCCCTGCACTGTGCACATCCCGCCTCCAGGTCTCAGAGTTAGAAGGAGCCTCTCCATTTATCCCCAAGCTGCCTCATTTTGGGGAATAAGGGCGGGGAAATTTACCAGGGGAGATTTTTGTTTGTTTGGAGGGTTGGCTGGGTTTGGGGGCGTTTGGCCTCCAGCAAGCATGGGGAAGAAATGTGACTAAGTGGCAGAAAATGCGCTTTCCCTTTCCCTCTCCTCTGCCTTCAGGCCGCAGGAGTTGCGCAGCTTCCAAGAAACTTAAAAAAAAATAATAATTTCCCCCAGATCCCTTCTGGTCAACATGGTCTTCCCTCTCAGGGCAGGTTTTTCTCGGGGGGCGCTAAGGCCTCCCCACCGATTGCTGCCAGCCATTTTGCAGCACTTCCTGGGCAGGCCAGGGGAGAGGATGGAAAAGTGTGCTTGCCCAGGGCGCCTGCTGACATAACCTGTTGGAAGAGGAGGCTGGTGTCCCCTTGACGTCCCCCCCCCCCAGCTCCCCTGGAGTTCTTGCAGCCCCTGGACTTTCAGAGAAAGCACCCAGAGGCCTCCCAGCTAACCCCCTTGGAAACCGGTCATAAACCTGACTTCTGTCACCCAAATCACTTAAATTCGTGTCGGTAGTGTTAGGTCCTTTTCCTTTTCCACGTACAGATGACTCACCCTGCTCCAGCTGCGTGGGGGAGGTGACGGGAATCGGCTTACCCTGTGCTCTGCAGCCTGACGCAGAGGCAGCCCATGCTAGCGGCAACTCCCCGCACCACACTTAGCTCCTTTCCCCCCTTTTTATTTTGGGTCATCTTTTCCTTCTTTAAAACAACATTTTAAACATTTAAGGGAGTTTTGTGATTTAAAAAAAAAAAAAGCGTGAGACGAGGCTGAATGATGGAAACAGGCTGATAAAAAAAAAGAAAGAAAAATATGTGCCCGTGGCACTCCATGGAGCTGGCAAGCCTTTCCTGCCTCTTCTCTGGGTTCTTGGTCGCTGGTTCCCTGGTAGAGCCGGCATGGGGCACCTAGGACTCCACTGCTGAAAAGGCACTATAGAATTGCAGGGATTATTATGATTTTAATAAAATCGTGTCTCGTTTCGAAGCGCGTTTCTGCACTGCCTCTGTCGTCGGAGCCCGGGTTTGCCACGGCAAAGTCTGTAATCAGAGAAAAATACCAGCTTTGTTGAGGGTTAGAATATATCATTGGCTAATGTGTGTGGTTTTAAAAAAAATAATGCTAAGCATTGGAATAATTAAAGAGTGAGAAATAACTTGTCTTTCCTCTCCCTTCGGCATTGTCTTATTTAAGAGTGGAAAGTGCGCTTTTAGGCAGAACGGGTTAGTTTTAATGCGGGCTTTTTTTCTCCCCAGCCTTCCCCTCCGCTCCGGTCTGGTTCGCAAATCCCCAAACTGGCACAAGCCGGGAAACTTGCGGCGGCGTTCTTCTCCCGGAGTTGGAGCCCTGCTTTCCTTTTTCACCCTCTTTCAGAGACAACCCTCTCCTCTCCCCTCCCCCGCCTGTGGGCCCTGACCCACTGCCTGGTTTGCACTAGAGCGATTTAAAAAAGAAAGAAAGGAAGAAAGGAGTTGGGTCCTGGTACCCTCGTGCCAGCCGAGGGCGCGTTTCCCAGGCGCTGGGCTGGTGGGAGAGTCATTCCGGTGGGGGTGGGGGGTCTCCACGCCTCCTCGGCACCCCCCCCCCCCCCCCCCCGAAGAAAAGGATCAAGTAATCAAGTGTTTCTAAAGATCACAGGCTCGGAGAGCTCAGATCCCACGTCATACTTTTAATCAAGCTGAACCGTTTTTTCTTCCCAGCTCCATACGCAATAGGAAAAGAAAATGCGGTCCTCAAGACCCTCTTTGGCAGGGGAGAGGGCCCACTCGGGATGGGTCTGGCGTCCAGCCCCAGGACAGTGCCACCACCTCGGGGTCTAGATTTGGGGCAGGGGAGCAGGGTCCAGGGCCTTCGCTGGCACGGCCTGGGAAATAGAGGAAGGGGCTCTTTGTCAGGGTCGCAGAGGTTTGCTTCCAGCTGGTGGGCCTCTAGAAAGTCTTGGCCCTTCCCCCAGGGGTGAGGTGGACGGCTAGAAAGGGGAAGGGGCTTCCATAGGGCTAGGGGGAGAATTCGCTGCACGTGAAAAGGGGAAAGTGGGTAAGAAATGGGGGTGAGGGCTGGTGCCCACTGTGCCAGTGGCTGTGCGGTGTTGCAGAGGGAGTTATTTATTTATTTGATTCAGGTGTTTTTAATTAAATGTGTTTCTCTTTTATTTTCCTTGTTATTCGGTGCTTAGACTTTTTAGTGATCCTTTGCATTCGTCTTTTTACATAAGCAACTCCCCTCAAGAGATATTGTGGGAGGTATTTTGCCTTGAAGTGCTTTCTCTTTTCTGCTTTTTTTAAAATTTAATTTTAAAATTACAAAGTAAATTTAGTGCCAGTGAAAGTGAGGTGGGGAGCCAGCTGGGGCTGGAGCCAGGGAAGGGGGAGGCAGATGCCACAGGGCTGGGCCTCCCTTCCTCGTAGCAGCCCAGGCGCAGCCCAGGACCCCTCACCCTCTCAGCCCCCTCTTGCCGCTGCCACCCCTTCCCTCGGGTGCAAGGCTTTTATGGACGGGACTGAGGGCAGTTTGCCCCAATGGGTTCTCATTCGGGAACCCCCGACTCTTCAGGGGACCCCTTTCCCTCGTGATGCACACGTATCACACACATCGAGGCCCCTGGTCCCGCCTGTGCCGGCTGGTTTTCAGCGTGGTGGTGCCTGTTTGTCCTTCCGTGCCTACAGACCCTGCTGGTCTGCTAACCCGGCTGCACAGTTGGTTCGCCTGCTGATGGCACCGGAGTTGGGCAGGCACAGCGAGAGGTACAGGAATGGGGCGGCCAGGGGCTTCTTTTTACTACTGCTTTTTGGGGTCACAGGAGTAGTTCGCAAATCTGACAGTCCTGGTGAGGGCAGGAGCTATTTCTAAGGCATATAAATTGCGACAACTTTACAGCTTAAAATCTCAAGGCCCGCTCAGCGTGCTGGAAATGTTTTATTTCTTAACCTGGGTGGGGCTACCCAGGTGTGTTCACTTTGTGAATATGTATCAAGCCGCAGCCTTAGAACTGTGCGATCTTCTTCATATGCGCCACACTTTGGTTAAAAAGTTTATTTCAAAAGAGGGGGGAGGCTCAGCCTCAAAAGTAAAGGCTGTGCGTTACTGAGTAATAATAAATAATAATAATTTAAATAAGACTGTCCTCCAGCCTGCTTTGCTCAGGCCTTCCTGCTAAGGGATGTTGGAAGGGCTTGTAAAAATTAGTGGGCTGATAATAAAGCTCTTACGAGTATGGCCCACGAGGCTTCCTGACCCATCCACGTGTGCTGTGTGCAGTTCCTGCAGACCGACTGCAGGCTAAGGTCTAGTAGTGGGATTTTAACATCTTAGGACCAAAGGATAAAAAATGGTAAAAAGGAAGTTTCTTGCCAATTACATTTTGCTGTCAACATCTGGAAAGCAAAATTGCAGCTGTTCTCCTGCTCCCCCCATTACCACCTCTTCTTTTTTTTTTTCTGCACACTTAAATTTCTTGTATGCGTGCCATCCATACTTCGGTTTTCTGCACTGTTAAAACATTTTCACGGCTCTGCTCAAGTCGAGTTGTTGGGTTTGGGCTTTAAAAAAATATATGTATCTAATAGTCTGACAGATTAATTTTTGGAGCAATTTATTTGAATAGGCCTGAAATCAACTGATAATCCCCTCGCTCTTCTTTCCCCCTTCTCGGCCTTCCTAACGCAGCAGTTCAGGCCAGAAGCTGGGGGAGGGCTTCGCTGCCCGCCGCCCTTGCCTCTGCTCCTCCCGGCAGGCAGGTACTGACAGCTTCGCCCTCCGCAGCCCTTCTGCGGTGTTTTTGTTTTCCCTTCGCCCCCCAAAAATATTTGAACCAAAAAGCCTCTTTTTTTTTCCTCCACCCACAGCCAACTGAAAGGGCTAGTGAACCGTGATTCAACAGAGCGAAGGCGCCTCTTTTCTTCCTTAGCATTAATTAACTCAAGTTCGTTAGGACGTTGGGTCTGTCGCCCACAGTTTTCTCTTGTGTGTGCTGAATCGGGTCATAGAGGGAGACTTCCCGTGCAAACAGTTTGTGTTGGAGCTGAAGGACGCAGAGGGGGAGAGAGGGGGAGAAAGAAAGGGAGCCGGAGGCACGGATTGTGGCAGAGAGGTAGGCATGGTTCTGAGCCCTGGGCACCCCGGTGCCAGCCTCCGCGGAGGCTAGACACTAGGAGCGCGAGGATTCTCTGGTTTCCTTGGCAATGATCCTGATAATAAAATAGTTGTGGGGAGCAATACATCTTGAGGGACTGAAAAATGTCTTCCAACTTTTAAAATTGTACATTTTGGGGAAGCCATTTGCTCAGACAGAGCCCGCCCAGCTCCCCGGAACCCTGGAGCTGTGAAAACCCCGGGCGTTCTCATCCCGACCACCCAGCTCTCCGCCCAGGCCTCTGGGCACTGCAGGTTGCCGAAGCAACTTCGAAGAAAGAGGCTCTCTCTGGGCCAAGGGCGCGGGGAGTGCAGCCTGGGCGATGGCACCAGGGCTGAGAGAAACTTTCCTTTCTCATGGGGCCTACTCTCCTGTGCTGGGGATCTCTCCTATGGTGGGGGAATAAACCCAGCAAAGAAAAGGGGTGTCACAGTAGATCCCGGTGGAGCTGTGGCAGGGCCCTGGGGAGGTCTCAGGAGGAGTCTGGGGTGGGGGGGGGGGGGGGGGGGGGGGGGGGGGGGGGGGGGGGGGGGGGGGGGGGGGGGGGGGGGGAGGACTCGTGGTGGGGGGAGGGAGAGGAATATCTTTACTGGATAATCCCCAAGCCTTTTCTGGGTTCGGCAGTTGGCAGCTAGGCCTCGGGCGAGTGTTCAACATTTTGCCTTTTGCTCTGGTCTTCTCTCTCGCCCTGCAGACATTTACATGGTGTTCTGGGCGCAGACCTCATCTTCACGTGCTAGTCTCCCCTTCCCGGGCCTTTGGTCAGTGTTGTAGTTCTTCTTCAGAGGAACTGGGGAAGCTAGCCTGCGGAGTTCTTCCTTCTTCCCCAGCCCTTGGCCACCGTGGACTGACTCGTTCCCGGCCAAGGAGGTAGGTGAGGCTCGGGCTCTGTACTGCCCTTGCCCCTGGAAGCCCTTGGCCGTCATCTGTCCCGCACATTCTGCGGAGTTTCTCATCCCCATGTGGCCACCCCCACCCTTGGCTGGAGGAGAGGGCTCTGGCCTTCCCAGCTTTTACTTCTATGTGGTGACGCAAGGAAGTTTCAAGTTAAATAATGAATTAAAGACTAGGGTTTTTGTTTCCCATTCCCTGTAGAGGATGAAAGTAAACAATTTCCAGTTGCACTAGAGAGAATAGATCGTCTCCCCCAGCCCCCTGTTCCTACCCTATTTCATTCCGTGCCAGGAGGGTGAGGGGAGATGTGCCTGGAGTAGGGTAATGTTCAGAGCCAGAACGAGGCTGCCTGTTGGCCAGATCCCAGACCACCGCTCCCGGTTTGTAGTCAGGAGGAGAAAAGGAAGGGAAGGGCGGGGGGGTGGACAGTTTTATGGGAGAGGAGTGTGCAGCCTGGTTCTGAGGCAGTCCCTGTCCTAGACCCAGCACTCGGGTGTGGGGCAAATCCTCTCAGCCCGCATGGGAACGCTGAAAAACCGTGCTGGGGCTGCCTGTCCTGAGCAGAGAAAAAACAGGCCCAAGGCAGCCAAAAACCCGCTTTGTCCAAATTCTCCGGGCCTCCTCGCAGTGTGCATTTCTGGTTTCCATGCCTGGATTTCCAGACTCTTGGATGAGTTTACTCTGGCTGAGGAACCTCTTCCAGCCTGCCCACCCCCGGGAGAGGGGAGGCCCCACCCACCTCTAGGACAAGCAGCCCCCGACCCCTCCTTTTTCTACCTAGTTTCTCTCTCCATCTCTGCCCCCCCCGGCCTTCTGGTGTCCCTCCTTCTGTGGGACAAGACGGGAGACCTCAGAGATACAAAGTCAAAGTCTGCTTTTTTGGTTTGGCTCAAGGCTGATTATAAAATGCCAGGAATTGGGCAGACTAGAGCAGGCTAACCGGGGTTCTGTTTGTGGCCTTTTAGAATTTCCTGCGTCCTGTGTCCTTTTTCACCCAGGCTGCCGATATGCGGTGGTAAAATGGATACTGAAATGTCTGGTAATTCTGTGTAGGCTTTGTCAGTTATTTGCACTAAAGTGTGTACAGTTATCCAAATTAGCATGGGTATATATGCATAATTAGCAGTGTCCAGGGTCTAAAAAAAATAAACCCAGGCCTTAAAACAAGCAGGATGTGGATAAATAGGATTTTTTTAAAAGATAAAGAGACCTCGGAACAGTGGCCCTGCCTTTAAAGATATAACTTCTTGTGCTTCTAGATGTCTCACTGCTGGCCTGTGTGGGCCAGTTAAGAAGCCTGTCTCAGGCTGGGCAAATTATTTTGTTTCCTCGAAGACTTCCGAGTACTGTATATGTGATTGAGGTTCTGTATGTATTTTTCTATTTTCCCTTAAATAATCTACAAGGCCTCATTTGTTTTGTGGAGTTTTGGAAAACCACATGTTTCACTTTCTTGAGACAGAAGCAGTCATTTTCCTCAGCTTTTTTTTTTTGCTTCTGTCCTAGAGCCCTTGGTTTTAATCCTTGCTCATTCCCCTCCATCTTTGTCCTTCTCTCTTTGCAGTTTTAGGTCCAGCTTGGTCTTCTGTCTCTAGGCTTGGTTTCTTTTTCTGTTTTTCACCCTCTGTCTTGTCCTCTTTCTCGGCAGACTGCTCAGTCCCTCCCTGTCCGGGGCACATTTCTCCGAGGGATGGCTGACACCAGCATGGGTATTTTAGAAATGTTTCAGTGAAAACTGTTGCTGTTTTTTTTTTTTTAAATAAAATTCTGTATATTCGACAAGAAAGGCCTTTCTCTTACAAAGGCAGAAAAATTGCTCTCCGTAAAGCCCATGTGAATTTTTAAAGTCTTCTATCTGGCTTTTCAATTTTTCTTTTAAATGGGGAAAATACCCCCAAATTTTTCTGCTTTCTCTTTATATTTCCTCCTTGCTGTCTTTAATTTTCCTCTCTCACTACTGTCACCCAGAATCACTGGCTTCCTTTCCCCTCAGGTTTTGGCTGTTTTCTCTCATTCCATTCCCCCTTCCTCTGTCCATCTCCTCCAGTGCCTGGCTACCCCCTTGCTCTCTCCATCCCCTGAACCCTTGAATGCCCTGAAGAGCTTGGAATTATCCGAGGGGTTTTTGCCTTTACTCTGGGCTGGGGCAGGGTACTGAGAGTGTGAGCTCCTTGAAGGGGGGAAGGGGTGGCAGGAGGGCAGAAGGGAAGGAGTCTGGGTCTGGGACAGGTAATCTTCCAACAGGAGCCTCCATTCTCTTAACAAAAGGGGGACAGTCCTCTTTTGTCTGGCGCCCCTGAGGGGCGTGTCCAGGGCCTAGAGCAGCCACCAGTGGCTTGTAGGAGAGGGGGGCTGCAGGGGTTGGGGGAAGGGGGGTGTGCCAAGTGTTTCTAATGGAACCTGAGTGAGATTCTTCTCTGTATGTGCCCACAGGAGAGAGAGAAAGGGAGACCTTCTGCACTCCCTCCCTAAGCATTCGAATAGCCCGGCTGCTCTTCCACCCTCAGCGGTCAGGGTGAGGGAAGAGCACTGCCTGGGAATCCTCTCTGTCCACCTTTGAGGTTAAGGCCACTGGCAGAAGGACAATTGATGATTGTTCTACGTCCCTGTTGCTCCTCCTCTTACAGGAGGGTTGAGGGGGTGCAGTGGGCTCTGCGTGGGTCCCTGAAGCCCCATTGAGGCACTCCACTGGCCCTCCGGAGCCACTTCTCAGTCCAGTCTCTCCATCGACCTTTGACCCTTCCCTCCATCCAGGAGTGAGCCATGGATCTCCTCCTGTTTTCCTACTTTCACGTGGATACTTCCATTTGCCGTCTTCCCACCACCTACCCAGTTGTACCACCAGATTCAGAATCAACCACGTTCAGCGTGTCTCTTCCACTCGGCACTGTGGTCTGTGAGACCGAACACGGCTGAATTCTCCAGGCGGCTCACGTTGGCCATTTCCTGTTTGACGCCTAATATTCAGCGTAAATCAAAATACCAGAAAAACACCCTGCGCCAAACATAAACTCACTTGTTGTCTCCTCTTGACTTTAGAAAGTAGGATTGTTTCTCTCAGGGTGGAGAGTATCTTATGTCACTCAGCTAACATCTTTGGCTAGTTGGGCCAAAGCCAGTTATTAACATGACATCAATTATTGAATCCCAACCTAAGAGGCCCGCCCGCAATGACACCTGCCTCCAGCTCTCTCACCTCTGTCGGTCTGTCGGGGTCAGCACTGAGCTCACACCACACCATCCGGGCCCAGACTGGGGTCCCAGGTCCTGGTCGGGACCTTTCCCACTGTCAGGGTTCAGCGCCAGCCCAGGGGCTCCGTATTTTGTTTCGGCACACTCCCCGCGTTCTTCCGGGAACCTTTCCTCAGAGCATAAAGGCCACTGAGCACAGGGTTTCAGATGGGAAAGAAAGGGGCAGGAGTGAGCAGTGACCTTTTTTCCATTGCCAGCTGAGGGCTGAGCCTCGCCTTGGGAGAGGGCAGCTGTAGGGATGGTTTAGAGCAGGGTCAGTCTCTCCCTGTGTGTGTTCTCTGTCTGTGTTCTCCGTCTGCTTTCTTTAATAACTGTCTGCTCTTACTGCTTTTCCAAGGCCTAAGGCATGGCTGCTCAGCAGCCCCTCCCAGAGAGAACCCCGTGGAGAGGCCCTGGGCCACCGACTACCCTTAGCCCTTGGGAGGAGGAAAGCACAGACACAGGAGCCCCTGCGGGCCCCCCCCCCTCCCCCGTCTCTTTACTGTAACTTGGTTTCCCTAAGATTGTTTCACTTTTCCTGAAGGAGCCCTTTTCTTTCTGTTCTGTCGTTTCCTTTCTTAGTTCTCTTTCTGTCGTGGAGGTTTCTCATTTCATGCTCTTACACCTTACTCCCTATGATTTGGGCCCTTTCCTATGACTTGATTTGGGGACAGATGACAGTGTTCCCTCTCCTCCAAGAAACACTAAGCACGGGTCAGGTGAAGGGGACAGAGCAGGAGAAAGCATCTGGGCGGTGGTGGGAGGCGGCAGCAGGACTCAGTGGCTGTGTTGGGAAGCAGTGTCCATCTTCCTGCCTTTGTCACTTCTCGGGGTTGGCTGTTGTGTTTGTGGCTGCATGGAGTGCTCGTCAGCGTCAGCGGAGCGCTGTGACAGGAGGCTATTTTCATCAACTGTTGCCGTTTCTCCAGGCGAGCTGCGTTGCGTTGGCATCTCTCGTCCCTGCTGATGGAGCTTGCGTGGCTGGGTGTGGGCCCAGGGAGGCAGCCGCGCTCACTGGGGGCTGGGGAGGAGGACCGTGGGGTGCCGGCGGGGCAGCCTGGTCTGGGAGTGCTCTTGAGAGCGGCAGCCCCAGGACAGAGGGGTGGCTCGGGTGGCCGCACCCTGGCCGCCAGGTCCCTGCCCTGGAAGTGCTGCTGGCAGCGACACTTTCCGAGCTCTCTTTCTTCTCTTTCTATTCATAGCACTGCTTGTGTGTATGACCGGGGAGGAAAACTTCCACGAGCCCCTGTGCGCTCCGTAAATAAAAAAAGAAATAGAACCAGAAAAAGAGAGAGTACGCGGGGCTCGGGAGAAAGAGACTGAAACCAAAACACAGAGAGAAGGCGCAGCTGCTTTCTCCAAGGCCTTCTGGGGCTCCCGCCCGCCCGCCAGCCTGCCCGGAGTCAGGCCTTTATTTATTTATTTTTCTGGCTTGAAAAAAAGAAAAAAATTCCGAGTCTTCCTCCATCCTAGCCCCCACCCCACCCCCTCCAAATTTGCTGGTGGCCGCTGCCAAATGGACCCGAGTGGGAGCCTGGAATGAAAAATTCATAACTGCTGGACTTTGCTTGTTCATTAGACGTGAACTTGTCGATTGGGCAAATTGTTTTTGGTCTCCAACTGCCGGGGGCTCTCCCCACCCTCCCAGCTCACTCAGTTCCCTCCTCCCCTTGGACGCAGCCATTGGCTGCTGGAGGATGTCTCATTGCCAAATAGGTGGATCCTTCTCTTCTCTCTCTCTCTCTCTCTCTCTCTCTCTCTCTCCCTCCCTCCCTCCCTCCATCCTCCCCCCCTTTTACTGGCTTTGGCAAGAGCAAATGGATGGGGATTGAGCATGAAAAGGGAAAGAGAGAGGGAGTTTGAGAGAGAAAGAGAAAAGAAGCAGGAAAAAAAATCCAAAACCCAACCAGCACACACGCGCAGCCCCATCCCATCTCCATCCTCGGTCTCTCTCCCTCTTTCTCTCTCTTCTTCCCTCCCGCCCTTGCTCCCTCTCTCGCAGGCGCCTGCCAGCGACGGTCTGCAGCCGGTCCTAACTCGTCCCCTTCCCGGGAATCTGCGAGCTCCCTCTTTGCCTGCGATCAGGCTCAGAGGCGGAGGGAGGCAGCTCCAAGTTTACACCCCTGTGCGGCTGCCAAAGCCAAAGCCTTTTTCTTCAGCTGCGCTTTCCCTCTCCTGGTTTTTGTTTTTGTTTTGTTTTGCACGGGGGTGGGGTAGGTAGGGTGTGTTACGGGTTGGGGTGGGGGGGAGCTGTTGGGAGGTAGGTTTTGATTTTAAATTTTTGTGTATTTTCCTTTTCTTTCTTTTTATTTTAAACTGGAGGAGAATGCACATGGGGTGAAATTGAAAAAAAATTTTTTTGTTTGCTTTTGTTTACCTGGCGTGTGTGGCAACCGGTTCGCTCTCTCTCTCTGCTTGCTATCCCTGACCTTTCTTTCTTTTTGCTCCTTTGCAAAAAAATATATTAATTTCCCCCTCCTGTGCAATGGAGCGTGGGGGGGAGGGGGAAGGGTTTGAGAATCCACCCAAGCCCGGCCCCTATTCCCCAGAACACCAATAATAACCCCCTTTAAAACATTTACCTTCCTCCCCTGCTCCTCCTTCTCCCCCCTCCCCCCACCCGCCCCCAACTCACAACTCTGTCGAGTCCAGAAGCTCAGAATCGGGCGTTGGGCTTTGCCGGGTGCTTCAGATCAATGGTAATTATTTATTTTTTTCCAGTTTTATTTTTGTAAACAGAAATCAATTATTATTTAAACTGCAAACAAGCAAACAAACAAACAAACAAAAACCCCAAAGCGAGAGCCCAGCCCTCTGTCACCTGACTGAGCGGGAAAGAGGGTGAAGGGGTCAGTGGGGACGGGGCGCAGGGCGCCCCACGTAGCTTTTAACCCTAATGTGGTAGAGACAACCACCTTATTTGTGCTGACAAAAAGTGTTTTGTTCCTTATTACTGTGATTAACATTAGTATTGGTGTCGATAACAAAGCTGGAATCACATATTTAGGATTTAGATCTGCTTTTTTCAAATGCTGGGGTGGATGTTCCAATTGGAGCAGGAGGAAAGAGAATGAAAACAGGCTGGGGAGGGGAAGTCAAAACCGGTTCCTCACTCGCTCGCTGGTGGATGTCATATTCTCTTTTCTTGGGGGTGGCCAAAAACCGACCGGCGTTGGGGAGCGAGGCGGCACTCACACGCCCCGAGTGTGCGTGCACGGGCGTCCGTGCACACCGGACACCGCGTCAGGGCGAGCTGACACGAGTTCGAGGCTGCGATAGAACATGGAGATGTCATGGGCGCGACAGAGCCTGGCCGGGATACCAGCAGCGTGTGTGTGTGGACGGCAACGTTGTCTGTGCGCGCTTGTGTGTGTGCGCGCGTGAGTGAGTGAGAGAGAGAGAGAGAGAATAGGTGTGTGTTCAGGCTCCGGGTGCCTCTGTCTGGCTGCTGAGGCTGAGATGGGAGCAAGCGGCTGGCTGGGCTGGCGGTGCCTCCAGACCACACTTTCCTAGAACAATCGCAAGAGGAAATTGTCGTGGGTGGGAGGAGGAGGAAAAGAGGATTTCTTCTGTGTCCCCGTCTAACGCTTTTTTCTCCTTTTCTTTTTCCCTCTAACCCCGTCTTCCCCTCCTCCCGTCCTCCCTCGCCCCGCATGCTCCCGGCTTGCCGCCTGCAGGATGAGTTCCACCCGTTCATCGAGGCGCTGCTGCCTCACGTCCGCGCCTTCTCCTACACCTGGTTCAACCTGCAGGCGCGGAAGCGCAAGTACTTCAAAAAGCACGAGAAGCGGATGTCGAAGGACGAGGAGCGAGCGGTGAAGGACGAGCTGCTGGGCGAGAAGCCCGAGATCAAGCAGAAGTGGGCATCCCGGCTGCTGGCCAAGCTGCGCAAAGACATCCGGCCCGAGTTCCGGGAGGACTTTGTGCTGACCATCACAGGCAAGAAGCCCCCCTGCTGCGTGCTCTCCAACCCGGACCAGAAGGGCAAGATCCGGCGGATTGACTGCCTGCGCCAGGCCGACAAGGTGTGGCGGCTGGACCTGGTCATGGTGATTTTGTTTAAGGGGATCCCCCTGGAAAGTACTGATGGGGAGCGACTCTACAAGTCGCCCCAGTGCTCGAACCCCGGCCTGTGCGTCCAGCCACATCACATTGGAGTCACAATCAAAGAACTGGATCTTTATCTGGCTTACTTTGTCCACACTCCCGGTAGGTAATTCTCAGCAACCCCCCCCCCCATTTTATTTCATTTGCTGGCATTTGTCCTATTTATTGTTCCTCTTCTGTCCAAATGATACACCCAATGGGCCTACCCTGGGCGCCCCTCCTGCCGAGGCCTGCAGCGCTCTTGATGTTCACTTTTTCCTTCTTCTGTCTCTCTCCACCCTCTCTATTCTTCCTTCTTGGCTCCCATGCCATATTCCCGATTTTTGTGCATCTCCATCTTTGGAGGACTCATCTTACTCAAAAGACATTGCAGATCTTAGGACTAGGGCCGAGATGTCCCAGAATTACCCACGATGGTGAGAGTTTGTGATGAATACCACCACTACCACCACCCCCCCCCAAAAATCACTCATTGCTCTGATTTAAAATGAGTCAGAAGAAGTATTGGGGGACAGGTGCTGGCTTTCCTACCGCTTCCCCTCAAGTTCTGGGAATTTGGCACAAGCGGGCTGGGCAGCAGTTCGGTGGAGAGGGGCGTGTAAAACCTCCGGATATGAGACAGAATGAATAGAAAAGAGGAGAGAAGGCAGAGGCGGGCTGGTTCTGGGGCCCAGATGCCCATGCGGGAGCTGCTAGGGCTGGGGTTTGGCTGTCAGAAAGTAAGAAAGTCATTTGATTTCATAGAGAGTGACAAGGAGTGTGAGATTCCTTACGCTCTTCCCCTTCACTGTGTTTCTTTTCGGCTAAAGTGCCAGACGCCAGGACGGGTGCCCACAGCCCATGCACAGCACCCACCGCTGCTGGGGGGGCAGTGAGGTGCTCCAGGTCAGGGAGCAGGAAAGAGGCCTTAAAGAAGCAAACAAACAGTTGAAAAAAATACTGTAAAATTTCCTTTTCCTTTTGTGTTCCAAGTAGTTCCAGTTCCCTTTGCTTTTCCAATTTTACTCGGCATTTTGGGTCAGGGTGGTTCAGTTTTCCTCCTCTGTTCCTTTTTTTTTTTTCCCCTCTCCCTTTCCTTTCCCTTTTTATAATTTCTTTCCGCTTTTGTTTTCTTACAAATTGAAACAGAGATGGCTGGTTAATTTTTAGCCTCCACTCAGCTACGCCCAATTTACTGCCGCCTTTGAAACCTAAATGGGCGGCACTCTGTGATTAAGCAAGGCAGAAGTGTGTTTACATTATGCCCAACCAACTTGTAATGAGAGGGCTACCAAACCTTTCTCTGTGTGTGTGTGTTTTCCTTTCCACCATTCCAGTATTTTTTCCCCTTGTTTTCCTTCTTTTTCTTTTTATGCGAATGTAAGAGAATGTGGCTGAACTTCAGCTACAGTGAATGTTCTTTCCTCGCAAGGCAAGCATGTGTGTCTTCCTTCCTGTTCATTCACAGAAAAGAAAAGCGACGCACTTTTCTGCTATGGTCACCCGCGTGTCTGTTTGGGAAGCTGGGAGGAGCGGTATAATTTAATGCAGAAAGGAACTTTGGGGGAGCTGTCAGCATTGTGTCAGGAACGGAACCTCAACTGAGAGTTTCTATGTTGGAGAACTCTTGGGAGGAAAAGGTGGTATTTGAGGCCTCTCTTCTTGCTCATTTTCTCTTGTTCTGAGAGCTGGCTTTGGTAGTTGGTTGGAGATAGTGGACCTCCCCCCGCCCCCACCCCACTCTACCTCTCTCTGTGGATCTTTCTAGGCCTGTACCTGTCTGTCCCTGTGCGAAGTTCACTATCGTGAACCCTCACAAAGAATGACCAACTGCCAGCCTTCTCCCTTGCTGGTCCTTTTTCTTTCTGAAAAAGAGACTAAAGAAAATTTAGAAAGTTACCCCCTCATTCTCTGTCTACACGGCAAGTCAGAGGGGGGTGGGTGTGTGCCTGGTGGTATTGGCGGTGGCTTGGGGAAGGCTGGGAGCCTTGAACTTATGTCTGTCAGGTAGCTAGCTCCTCCACAAGGGGATTCTGTGCCTTTTGCGTTTAGAAATAGGCGCTCGAACACAGAAGTCAACGCTCATCTTCCTCCCAAGCTGGTTTCCTCCTACCTCGCTCTCTACGTGGGTCCCTGGAGCTGGGCTGTTTTCCTGGCCTCTTTTCTTTTAGGCCAAATTCTTGGCTGCTGCCAGCATAGATGGGGCTGAGGTGGGATGAAGTTCGCGTGAGGAAAGAGATCGTTTCCTGGTCAGCGCTCTGGCTCCTGAACTGACCAGACAGATGCCGGGAGAAGGGAGGTGCCCCTGCCCACCCCCAGCTGTAATGAGATCATTAGCGCAGGAATATGCGTGGATTCCTGCCCCACTGCATGCAGTGTGGCCACCTCTGTCCTGGCTGAGTTCCTGGACAAAAGCTGAGTGGAGAACTGAGTGCTTTTCATAATTTGTCTATAATTCAGGTCCCTGGACTCCAGAGAATTTCAGTGAAGGCTTTTCTCGCTGGAATTGCTTTAGTTCAAGTGTGCCTTACTGAGAGAGTGGGGTGAGTCGGTGCAGCATGGGCCACCACTGGGTCTTGGGGAGATGGGCTCGGGGTGGGGTGGAGCGGGCACGGCTTCTCCGAGCGACCCCCCGTTCGCTGGGAAGTGTCCTCTGGCTGAGCCCCCAAACAGCGTCAGTCTGACAGCGCAGCCTCCATGCCCACACCCGCAGCGGCGCTCCTTCCTCCCTGCATAAACTGGGCAGGGAGGGTGGCAGGATGGCACGAGCTCAGACGAGAGTTACTTTGGACTCTAAAAGAAGTGTTTTCTTTCCTTAAAACTGGGCTGAAGAACCCGATCTGGGCTGAACCAATGGTGCCAGGTTTGATGACAAGCCAACTTGACTTGGTGGAAAGCGTAGGGGTGGGGGGTGGCTTTGCCTCTAGGTGCCGTTGTCACTTGTGGCCTTCTTGAGCCCTTGTTCTGCCCCACATGAAGCTTCAAGAGGTGGCATTGTTGCCCTGGCCTGGTGACTCAGTTGGTTCAGCATTGTCTTATGCACCAAAAGGTTGCAGGTTCGATTCCTAGTCAGGGCACAAGCCCTGGGTTGCAGGTTCGTTCCCCGGTGAGGGTGTGAGAAAGGCAACTGATCGATGTTTCTCTCTCACATCGATGTTTTGTTTTCTTCTCTCCCTCTTTCCCTTCCTTTCTCTCTGAAATCAATAATCATGTTTTTGGGTGAGGATAAAAAAAAATAAAATGAAGAGGTGGCATGGTTGAGAGGAAGTAAAGGACACAGTGGGATGTCGGGAGCTCTGCTTCCGGAATACGGGTCCAACAGACTGTCAGTGTGCTGTGGCCTCCATGAGGGCAGTCTTCCTGCTGGGAGGGAGTCTTGCCATTTGTCTACTCCACTTAGGAGAGACTGCAGTAGAGCAGGGTCAGAGAGCACCGCCGTGGGTGCATTCCTGATGATGTCCTTCCATCCAAGGAGGGACTCCCAGGGCAGGCGGCCAGAGGTGGAGAGGAACGTGGGGCCGGGAGGCCTCTCTCTGCTGTGTGAGGAAGGATGGCTGAGCTGGTCAGGAAGCGCTGGTAGACTCTCGCAAAGCTTCAGGGATCTGAAGGTGAACTGGCATCTTCGACCTTTCCTAACCTAGGCTCTGACCTAGGACAGAAAAACAATCTGAAAGTAGTAAAATGCTTTATTGAATGGAAGTGTCACTTTTCCCCGTCAGATCCTTCCTGCGGGTCACTGTGGAGGCCCGCAGACTCCAGGCATTTGGGTGGCGGCTCCTTTCTTTATCTCAGCTTTTTAGTCACGGAAGTTCACGTGTGGACAGAACCCACAACACCAGTGCCAACAGTTGCCAACTTACGGCCGGTCTCTATTTATTCATACCCCTCCCTGCCGACCCACTGCCGACCCATGCTGGGTTGTTTAGAAGAAAATCCAGGTGTTGTAGCTTTTCATCCTTAAATATTTCTGTACATGTCTCTAAAGAAAAGGATTCTTGAAAAACGTAACCGTAATACCACTGTCACACGTAAAAGGAGTCGGCAATTTCTTCACTGCGGTCAGGTTGTCGGCATTCACTTTCCCCTCATCGTCTTCTAATTTTGTTTGTCTGTCTGGATCGGGGTCCAGATCCAGTGTGCGCATCGCAGTGGGTCCATCTGTCTTCCCAGACTCATGATCTCCAGGTGATCCTCCTCCTCCTCTTCTTCCTTCCTCTTGGGTTCTTTCCTGGCAGTGTTTGGGTTGTTGTTGAAGGGTCCCCGTTGTTCGTCCCGGAGGGCTTTCCCATCCGGACCCCGCAGGCTCTGCTCCCCTGGGTCGGTCAGTGCACTGCCATGAAAGGAGATTCTGCCTCTCTCCTCACCTCCAGGCCTTACCTGTGGAAGCAAATGGATTAGCACCTGAGGATTTGTCTAAGTGAACTTTTTCAAGTGCAAGGTCATCCTTCTCAGGTATAACATATCCCTGGTTTTCGCTCTCAGCTTCAGGGCTTGGCACTTTGCTGTAGGCACAGGTTTGGGGGGCTGAGGGAGGGCTTCTGGTATTCTTCCTTCCTTGGTAGTGCAGGCCGTCACTTGGCCACGTCAGCCGTGCCAAGATATGGCTGATGCCAGCGATGCTGCCCCAGGCCTTTGCTGGATGCTCGGCCAGTCTGGTGGCTTTAGTGTGAATGCGTGGGAAGGGCCACAGGAGAACCAGCTGCCCTCTGGGGGGAGGAGCTAACCCCTGCAGTGGTCACTGTGCCACCTCACCTACTGCCTCCCTTTTCAAGGCCCAGGAATGCCACTGGTCTTCGTCTTTGAGGCAGCGCCATCTGGTGCCAGGGCCAGCCGAGACTGCAGGGCCCAGGAACCAGATTCATAAAGTGGCAAGGGTTCTCGCAAGAAAGCAGAGTGCTCTTAACCCCGTAGAACACACTGGAAGAGATGTCACTACTGCTCAGCTTTGGTCGTAAAATTCTTCTGTCCACCTAACTCCGAGGAGGCCGCAGCGCAGGCAAGGGGTAGAAAACTGCCGCAGTTACTGTTGAGATGTCGTGAGCCCAAGGCTGTCTTCCTCTTACCTCCACCTGTAGGTTTTATTTCTCCGTCTTAAGGGACAACCCAGGTGTGACAGGACAGCCTTTCAAATGCCGAAGGCAGCTCTCAAGGTTCCTTTCCACCTCTCTCCCCAGGAAGCTGTTTTCTGCTCCAGGCTAAACTTGCTCTTCTCCTATGCCTCCGGCATTTGACACAGCTTCTTGCGCCCTCAGCCCTCACCCTCACCTTTTCGGCCACCTGGAGGCCTTCTTAAACTGGAGCATTCCCTATTGGACGCAGAAACCGCAGGCAGAGGCGTGATGAATCTCAATGGTAGCCGTTAGAAGATTTGCAGGGCCTTCCAGCCATGTAATCTGTGGGGGCCCCGGCAAAATGAAAATGTGGGGCTCCTCGCTCAAAATGATTAGGAATTGCAATGGGACAACAGTTAGAGCGTTAATTACACCAAGCATGGGGCCTGTGCAGCTGCCCAGGTCACACACCTGTGAAGCCGGCCCAGGCTGCCTTTGCTCTGGTAAGGTGTCACGGGGTGTCACGGGGTACCTGGCTCTGACTGGAGTGGAAGGATGATGGGGCTCAGGCTGACCTCAGAGGCACTGAAGAGATCAAAAGAGAAGAGATCAAAGATGCCCAGACCCTGTCCTTGAGCTTGGTCTCACCATGGAACCCCCTCGACCATCTGCTCCCCTCCCTTTGTCTATTGCGTGTCCACCACCCAACCAGTCAGAGGTCCCTCACCGGCTGCGATGTGCAGGGTGTCTTGGTGGAGTGCTCACTCAGCTGGCCGAGCTGGAAGCTGTAGTTCAAGGAAGAAAAGAACCACCCCTGTCTGAGCTGAGCTGGCAGAGTGCGGGCCATGCATGAACTGGAGGGGACCTGTGAGTCGGGGCATGTTGACCAGCTGTGCTCCGCAGCCAACCCGGAGGAAATGGGCCACTCTGCAGCAGGAGGGTTGGGGTCCAGACCTGCAGAAAGACTTCCTGAGGGTTTTACTTTTTGGCACTGCCAAAGATGGTCAGATTTCCCTTCTTCATGAAATATGCACTTGGTGAACTTCCTATGAGCAAGGCCCTTCTAAGAATGAGAGACTCCTGCATGTGGCCACAGGGTTTGGGTGAAGGCCTCATGAGGACTTGTAGGAGGCGCCATCCTGCCGGCTTGCCCTGCACAGTCCCTGCTGGAGGGGAGGGAAGACCCCGCAGAGCTTCCTCGGGGCAGCTCCCACCGGGCTGTGAAGAGGGAGGCAGGGCCCATCTGGGCAACCTTCTAGTGTTGCAGAGACCTGGGGTGCTGAGGAAGGGTGGGCCGGACGCAGAGGGCTGTGCCATGGTCTCCCTCTGTTCTGGTGTCTCATAGCAGCTGGGGAGAGGGCACAGCTGAACGTTTCCCTTTCTGCCTGGGGAAGAAGGTGGCTCCCTCCCTACCCCTTTTTCTCTTTGCCCCATCAGTCCCACCACCCCCCTGTCTCAGGAGCTGCCACGCTTCAGTTATTTTATCCTTCAGTGTCCGATTCAAAAGTCCTTTCAAAGGCCCCAGCCGTGTCAGCGCCGCGCTCGCACAAAAGGCCTCTTTGATTTCTTGTTTGTTTTCATTTGCCGAGGGAGGGGGAGGGGGCAGGAGAGAAAGAGCGGCTGGGTTTTAAAATTTTTATTTGGGTTGCTTCATTCTCAGAGGGGTCGGCTCCCTGGAACTCCTTTCTGAGTTGGGGGCTTGGAGGCAAGGGGCGGTCTTCTGGGGACAGGGCTGGAGTTGGGAAGTGGGGGCTACCCCCCTCAAGTGCAAGGAGGAGGTGCATGTGGGGGCGGTTAGGATATAGTCATTGATTCACCTTCAAATGTTCTGTTGTTCTGTGCTGGGCCTGAAGGTGGGAAGGGTCAGGTTGGAGTCCCGCTGCTTGGGTAGGGAAAGGTCTGAAGTGCCAGAGGCCTGGTCACAGCCATAGGAATTGAATCGTTCCAAACCTGAACCTTGACTTCGTCATTTTCTCTTTATCATTCTGGATTCTGTCGTTTTACTCTTGATTGGATGGGAAGGGGGTGGGTGCCCTTCTGGCATGCATACTCCTCTAAAATTCATAGCGCCTTGAAATACAGACTAGGGCTTCCCACTTTCTACCAGGGAATGAAGTGCAGAGGTGAGAGATCACCCAGCAGCCAAGTGTCCTGCCGCACCGGCGCCCACAGGCCTGGCATGAACCCCTGTCCCCCAGCCTTGCTCTCTCACCCCATGCCTCCTGTCTTGTCTCTCCATGGCCACCAGTTGGTGGAACACTGCAGTGTGGGCACCCCTCCCGGAGGACCCAGCCTGTGGCTGTGGAGAGCTTTGAGAGCAGGCCAGTACTGCAGAGACCTGATGCGCTGGAAGGAGGCCGGGGGTTGGGGGGGTGGGGGGGTGCGTCCCTGCCCCTGGGTTGGGGCTGAAACACCCAGACCAGTGCCTGTCAGGTGCGTACTTGAGGCACCTGTGGGTGTGCTCTGATGTACCAGTGAGAAGGCTGTCCTGCTCACGGGGAGGCCTGATTGCAGGGGCTCAAGAGGAGAGCGCCGGAGAGCGAGGCTTGGGCAGGTGGTCACGGGCGTCAACAACAGGGAAGTGTGCCCACTGGGTGAGGGGGGCTCCGCCGGGCCTGGCTGGCAGACGGGAAGAGGAGGCTGGGGGGCTGAGAGATAGATAAATATAGCTGATGGCATTTCTGATGATAGGTTTTCTTGGCACTGAGGGCACCGTGGAAAACAGCACGACAAGCGCCTGGTCCCACAGGCTACCGTCGCCATTTTAAGCGTGTTTGGGCCAAAGGGTTGTTGGCATTAAGGGAGGGTCCCAGCAGGCGGAGGGGCTGTGGTGGGGAGGCTGGGCTGGGCTGGGCCTCGCCACCCTGGGTGTCTGGGTTCCTTACTTTGTCCGTGTGGGTATCTAATGTCTGATTTTCTCACCTTCAGGGGATTTGTTTTTCTTTGATATTTTGAGGTTGCCTTTTGTGAGCCTGTCACCCAAATGACTGTCCTCCCCTCCTCCCACCAAGCCACCATGGCCTGTCTGCTGGTGGGGGGTGTTCTCATTTCACTCTTTATGTCTGAATGACGATCTGGCGTGCCACCTCTTCAGGGTCAGGGCCATTGTTGCTGTTATTATTTGGGGACATCCTCTAGCTTAAGAGGCCCCCATTTGTCCAGGCTCCTACCAACTCATTGTCCCCTGTCACAGGAGGGGGGGGCCTGTCCTCGGTCTACATCTCCTGCGTTAATTCTAGTCTTTCATTGAAGGCCCAGCATGGCCTAGGCAGCGTGTTAGGTCTTCTCCGTGTATTAACCACCCCGATACTCACACCAATTCCAATTTCAAACCCGTGCCCCAGCTGTGTGTGTGCGTGCTCAGGTGGCATACACAGGAGTCTCCGCGTGCAGTGAGGAGTGGGTGAACCACACCAGGGGGACCTGCAAGGCTTCCTGGAAGATGACCTGCTTGAACCACACCTTGAAAGACAGGAAGAATTCGCTCATTTTTGTTAGCTGGCTGAGCCTCTTTAGCCTGCCGAGAGCTCGGTCCCTCCTCACAACGGTTGAGTGATGTGTGCAAGGCAGGGCTCATCATCCCCACTGTACAGAGAAGGGAACCCCAGCACAGAGACGTCAAAGCACTCGGGTCACACCATGAGTTCCCAGCAGAAGGACCCCTGTTTCTGGTCACTGAGCATCTTGGCTTTCCTCCATGGGCCTTGCTGCTTTTGAACTTCACTGGGATTGCTAGCCATGGCCGAGTTTCAAAGGAGAAGACCCTGTGGGTCCTCATGATCTCCTTTGCTCCATAGCAGCAGTAATGGAGGGGCTGAGTCCAGCCTGGGGCTCAGCTCAAGGGCTCCCCCAGCTGGCTGAGCAGTTGGGATGGAGACAGAGAGAAGGCACCCAGCCTGTCCTTGACAGTGGCCTCCCTTACCACCACCAGCCCTCTGCCTCCCATTTGAGAGGCAGCATAACAGCATGGACAGGGCAGGTCGGCTGAAAGCCCACTGTGCTGTGGCCAGCTCAGCTTCTTGGCCCCCTCCCTGGACCATAGGGAAGGGCAGGTAGAGTGTGCAGGAAGTCCAGGCATGGGGCCAGGCAGGCTCAGCTGGATCCTGGGATCCCTGACCCTTGCTCTATCACGCCCTTTTCCTGGGAGTCTACTCAGAATTGTGGTTTGAAATAAAAACGCATGTAATGACCGTAATGAACCAGTTGATCGATGGAGCTTTTGCAGTAGTCTGCTCTTCATGGCCTTATGTGCTCCTCTGCATAGACTGTCACCCGCACCCCTTTCTTAAAGTTTGCAGACTTTGGGGCTGTGTGCGTAAAAACTCTCCCACATGCCGAGGGGCTGGGCTGCGGAGAGGCTCGCTTATGGCTGGAGATTTTCCTGTTTCCGTGGCTAATAAGACAGGGACTTAACCTCTAAACCATTGATAGCAGCTCCCATAGAGCAGCATTTCCTAATCATGGCACTGTTGGCCTACAGGCCCGATCATTTGTGTCATGGGGACCATCCTGTGCATTGCAGGATGCTTAGCAACATCTCTGGTCTAGATCCATGAGATGCCAGTTGCAACCCTCTACTTCAGGTGTGACAATTAAAATATCCCCGGATATTTTCAAATGCCCCTGGGGACAGAACTGCCCCAGCTGAGATGCTCTGACTGGAAGAAACAGAGGGATTCAGACATAATGTTGCCCACGTTCACCTCTTGCCCCTCCTCCAGTTGAGGACCTCATTTACCTTTTTCACAGGGCGCCAGAATCTCAGAGCCCCGGCTGTTCCCTTGCATTTCCTGTATTGTTTTCCCCTTTCTGGGAAGCAGGGCCCTGGGCCGAAGCCACTGGGGGCTCCTCTTCCACTTCAGGAATCATGAGCCCCTCGAGTCTTTCACTGACCATCCCTCCTAATTTCTTGCTTCATGGGCTCCGTGCGCCAAAGCTGCTGATCCAGGCCCTGGAACAGGGGATCTGCTACTCAGCCAACTCAGGCCTATTTGTCGAGGCAGTGACCTTATCAAGCCCACCCCAGGGCCCAAAGAGCAGCCAGCACTTGTTCCTGCATGGGATGCAGGGGCCAGAAGTGTCGTCCGAGACTCAGCACTTCTCTTTTTAAATGGTGTATTTTTTAAGTTACCGTAGTACCACACACTTTTTGTAACACTTCAAACAACAGAGAAATGTAAGAGACAGACAGGCTCCCCAAAACACCCTCCTGCGCCAGAGAGAAACTTATTTTCCTAACCTGTGTAAGTTCTTCTAACTTTTCCCATCAATTCATATATCAAATGACTTAAATATAGAGACGTCTATTTTAAGAGCAGATGGTATGTTGGGCTAATTGAAGTGGCTCCATCCAGTGCCACTGTGGTCTTAACTTTCCCCTGCCCACTCCACCTGTGTCCCCATCACCCCGGGTGCAGAGCCGATGTTCCTGTCCTCTTTTCCCCTGAGGTGAGTTTCTGCTTGTCCTTCCTAGGAGCAGGGTGACTAGCAGAGTGTGTGCTGGTGTCTGAGTGGCCGGGATTCTGCTCTGGGGCATTCCTGCTGGCACTGTCATGGTGTCATTCGGACAGTGGACGTCAGGGCTCAAGCCTCAGCCCATGCTGAGACCCCACCAAAGGTCCGGCCACTACGGAGTGGGGTGAGGAGGTGTGGAGGGAAGAAGAGGCTCTGAGAAGTGGCCTGCTTGGCTTCGCGAGGCTTGCCTGACCCTGGTCTCTCACCTCTGGAGCCGGTTTCCCAGTTACCTCCATAGGGCTGACTCTCCGCCCGCTGACCTGGAGCCCCGAGGCTCTTCTAGACCTTACAGGTTCCTTCTAGATGTGGTTGCTGCTGGTTTCCTTTCTTTCTTTATTTATTATTATTATTTTTAAATCCTCACCTAAGGGTATGTTTATTGATTTTAGACAGAGAAGATGGGGGGAGAGAGAGAAGAAAAACATTGACTGGTTCCCTCCCATACACGCCCCGATCGGGGATCAAACCTGAAACCTAGGTATGTGCCTGACCAGAGATCGAGCAGACAGCCGTTGGGTGTACGGGACAACGCTCCAACAGATGGAGCCATCTGGCCAGGGCCGCTCATTTCTTTTCTTAAAATGGGGGTGAAGTGTCTCTCAGTCTCCCAGGATTTATCCCACCATGATTCTTTGCATTGGGCTTAAAGCTACAGTAGGGAAAGGAGTGTTCTCTCCAGGCCAGGGGCAGGGAGAATGAATCTGGACAGAGCTTTGCAGCTGGGTTTGCAGGTCTGGAGGAGGCTACAGATGACAGGTGAGAGTAGGGTGACACCTGGTGACTCTTCTGGACTGGGTGTAGTGTGCGGAGAGATCAGGAGATCCTGGAGGCAGCCTGCAGGAGGCTGATCGAGTGCAGCACTTGGGAGTGTGTTCTTATTATGCCTGCAGATTATATCCCCATTAGTGCATAATTATTATATAATGGGCATTATTGCATAATGGCAGTTATATAACATGTGGCCCAGATTATGGGAGAAGGGGGTATAATAAGTATATATCCTCTGGCTATAAATAGCCACCAGCCCTGCACTGAATCTGTGGTCACACCAGAGCCACCTTATAAATACCAAGTGCGGGCTATAAATTTCTGAGTGATGACGTAGGTAGGCAGGGTGCCTTCTTAGGGGGTAGCAGGAGGGACCTGCAGCCTCACCCAGCCACAGGGCATCGTTGTTTCCATAGTAACAAGCATGCTCCCTGGGGGACCAAGTGAAGAGAGGCCTTTAAAGGGAGGAGGTAAATGGATAGAAATCTTGGGTGGGAGGTGTTGAGCCTGGAGCTGAGTGGGGTAGGGCCCCTGGGTGGAAGAGAGGGAGGGTGGGACAGGTCTCAGGTGTTCAACCAGGGCCAAGACTCAAAATTCCATTTCCTTTCATCTCCTCTTTTGAGGGTCTCAGGTTTGCTCCCCACGTGTAGCAGGTCATGTGAGACTCAGCCCCTGTCAGGGAGAACAGGGGAGACAAATGATCTCTCTGCCCTTTCCTCTTCTAGGTGACCTCTCCACGGCTCTGGGACCACTTGCTGAAGGGGAATGGAATGTAGGCAGACCAAAGCTCTGCACCCCAGTCATGGCCTCCCTAGGGCGGGGCCGCTTCCCCTACCAGACAGAGGTTTTAGGCCAATTTCGGCCTTAGTAATATAAGAAATATGTGAGCAATCTGGCGTGCGCCTGAGAGAGCCTCGTGGAAGTCATGGCGCTGGGAAGTGGCGTCGAGGAGAGGGAGGAGACAAGGATAATTTTTTTGGATGAAGAAGCTATGGGGTGGAGCCCTGGCTGCGTGGCTCAGTTGGTTGGAGCATCATCCCATACACCAAAAGGCAGGGCACATACCTTAGGTTGAGGGTTCGATCTCTGATTGGGGTGCATAGATCGGGGTGCATATGGGAGGCAACCTGTTGATCTCTCTCTCTCTCTCTCACACCCACTTCTATCTTTCTTAAACAAAAAATCAATAAACATTTCCTCGGGTGAGGGTTACAAAACAAAGAAGCTGTGGGTGGGGCGTGATCTTTGTAGGTGTAGGAGAGTGGTCTCAGACAGGGCGGTAAAGCTGCTACTCTTCTCATCCCCGAGGGGAGAGAAGTTTGTTGGCAGCTGGAGTTAGTTGGGAAGTGGGAGGGCGGGTGACCGATTAATCCCATTTTGCCCAGGAGTTTCCTGGTTTCGGCACTGAAAGTCTCTCTTCCCCAAAACCCCTCTGTCTCCGGCAAACCAGACAGTTGATCGCCATAGACAGCAGTTTTCAAACAGGAGCTATTGGCTCCCCAGGGAACGTTTGGCAATGTCCATAGACACTTCTGGTTGTCAAAACCAGGGGAAGGTGCTGTTGGCATCTGGTGAGTTCAGGCCAATGCACAGGACAGTCCCTCTACTAGGAATCATCTGGCCCCAAACGTCACTAGTGGCAAGACCGAGAGGCCCTGCCTTGGAAAGTGGGTAAGCAGAACCTGTACTTGTCTCCTGAAGGCGGCCGTGCTCCCCCTGCCAGCGGAGTGGTCTCCTGGCCTCATCTCTGGGTTTCTTGCTGCTCTCTTTTCTGTGCTTTGATTGGTTGCATGTAGAGTTCTGGGCTTGAGGGATCTTTTCTAGGAAATCATGGGGCTTCTGAGAGGGCTTTTCCTCAAATCTCGGAAGCCCTTCGAACTTAAGGCAGTGCTGAGCCCTCCCAGGCAGCATGGCACTGGTGTGGATTTTTGCCTGTTATCTTAAAAAATCATAGTGGAAAAATCATTAAATGGCTATCCCTTATTACCTACCAGATCATTTCTAAGAGACAAAACCTGCCCACTTCTCCCACCTTTCAGGCTACCTCTTCCTGTGTAGTGAGCAGACCACTTTCAGCCCCTGGGTGAAAGCCCATTTCCCAGACCCAGCAACCAGGGCAGGACTCTGCCACCCAAAGCGACTTCACAAATGGTACAGATGAAGGAGCTGAATCCTATTCTGGCGTGTAGAGTGTGCAGAAATCTGGGTTCTAAGCTGCGTGATGTCATTTGCAGTGGATTACATTGTGCGCGGCACACACGAACTGTAATTGTGAGCCTATAGCAAACACTTCCTTACTCGCCTTTGTTTACTGTCTGTTTAGTTTATTACATGGCTGCAGTGGGCTTGGCACCCTCTGGACCTAACCACAGGCGTAGTGTGGCCAAATGGGTCATCGTTTCTGCTGCCTGGGACAGGGCCTCAGACAATGGCCAAGATGGCGGTGCGGCGGTCTGGTCTGCGCTGGGTAGCTGGCCAGAGCAGGAGGATCAGCTGGGCCTCAGGCTGCCCCTTGTGTGTGTCAAGCCCAACTTCTGAGTTTGGACTTGGGCTCGAGACAGCTAATGAGCACGGATGGGGAGGCAGGCCCACGGGTCTGCAGGCAAGGCCCTGCCGCTGCGCCGCGCCGCGCCAAGGGGAACTCGGTGGGGAGCAGCGCTGGCTTCGAACACAAAGGCCACTGCTCCTCGAAGTAGTGATCCTCGGGGGATTGCCAACCCGAGAGACAGGGCCAAATGAGAGGCCCCTGCCCCGAGGACTGGCCAGATTTCTCTCACTTATTTATGGTGTTGTGGTTTATAGAGTGGGCCCAGCACACAGATCTCTGGGCACAGTTTCAAAAACATGCATTTCTTTTAAATTAAACAACTCGAGCTCTCCCTCCCTCTCTCTCTCTCTTTCTCTCTCTCTCTCTCTCTCTCTCTCTCTCTCACACACACACACACACACACACACACACACACACACACACACAGTCTGTTCAAGCCATGCTGCTGCCCAGGAGTGTTCCCAGCCACGTGGGACAGTAACTGAGGATGATGGTCCTGAAGCCACCGTCTAATATTAGATTTTGTAACTTAGAGATTCATTAATATAATTACTCAGATGCCAGCCTGGCTTGGCAAGGCCTCTTGAATTGTGTTCGCCTCCAACAAAGTGCTCTGGCTGCAGGGATGCCCCTGGCGAGCTGGAGCCTCTGCTCCCTGGTTTTCGGACAGTAGGCAGAGGCGTGTGCTGGCTTCCTTGGTGTGCCCTCCCTAAGACAGGGCACATTCCCAAGGTGGCAAGTCCCGCCTTGATGTGTCTCCTCTGGAGACGGGCCCCTCTGGAGAGTCTGCGGCAGAAGTGAGTGGTCCGATGGGTGAGGTCCCGTTTGAATGCAAGGTGGCCCCAGGGCTTGGCTGGGGGTCCTTTTGCTCTCTGGTGACACTCTGGGTTTACTTTGGTAGGTTTCTCTCACTAAGCTGGAATCTTGGAACTAGGACTGTGTTTTATCTGCCTTTGCATCTGTCTCTCACCCAGCATATAGTTTTATACAACCCCATAAAGCCATTTTGAATACTGAATTACCTTCAGATGGGAAGCAGCAAAGGGCCCATCCTTGAGCGGATGCAAAGGCATGAAATGTCATGAAAATCAGAAATGGGGCTGAAGGAAAACGGGAGTGAAGGCAGGGAAGAGTGGCTGGTGTGCTTTCTGAGTGGGTATCGCACAGGGAGACTCCTGACAGATGAGGAGTGGTGGAAGCTTCTGGAAGGCTGGGAGGGATGTGGCTCACAAGTGAGAAGCTGTGGGTTAATGGGTTGAAAGGGACTTGGTTTTTCAAAAATACATTTTTTTTCCTTTATGGGAATGAGGTGTCAGGAAAATGAGGAAAGAGCAGAGCCCTTCCTGGCCCCCTCCTCTACTCCCTGGCCCCTTGTTAAAGGGGCCATTGCTGGGTGGGCCACTGGCCACGGCTCAGCCCGCCTACCCTCATCCAGACTTTCCCTCTGTCTCTTTGGCTGGCCCTGCTAGACAGAAGGGGTGTCCCCATTTCTGGCCTCGTAGCACACGGACCCTGCAGCCCACGTCCTCTACAGACAGAGCCTGTGTCCTCCGAGTTCATTCTTCAAGGGCTCTCCTCCCATGTCAGATGCCCCCTCCCCACTAGCCTAGCAGATGCCCTGAGATGTGGGCTGGCAGGGAGCAGCCAGGGGCAGTCTGGATTGTTTGCCTTTTGCTCTGAGGCTGCCCTGGCCCCCTTCCCTTTTCCCAGAAGCCCTGGCCTTCAGGTTCCTCCTGTGGATGCAGGCGGCAGACGTGTGGCTGGCTCTTCCTGCCCTCTCTCTCCAGGGGACCCCTTTGGCCTGGGCCTCCCACGTTGAAGATGGCTGCCGCCCCCCAGCTGGTATATGTACTCCCAGCTCTGGTGGCTGGATTTGGTTCTTAACAATGAATTATTAAAGGAATGTGAGCAGTGTGTTTCTCACGCGCTTGCACCCACACAGCCACGTCTCCGCACCAACCCCAAGGTCTGTTCTGCTGTTGGTACCCCTTCACTTGTCTCAGACCTGAGAGTAGGTCTTGTTAGTTTTTGAGTGAATTCCCAGCTCTCCCCTTTCCACCTAAGACACTCCAGCCAGTCACTTCCTTCCTGCTCCTGAACCTCATTCCTCAGGCCCTGTGCCTGTCCTGGACTTTCTTGGAAAGCCGTTTTCCCCCCCAAAGTCCCCGTGGTCCAGTGGAGGGGCAGCTCCAGGCTCAGTCTCGGGAGTGTGGCCTGCGGGAGTGTGATGTGCTACAGCATGACCGTGGTTTGGGGGCATCAGCCTCCGTGCTGCCCTCTGTCATGTGGCTGGGAGTCCACTTGAGCATGAGCGTTCTGGAGGCTGAAATCTGCCTGGCTCTCGGGGACGTGGCTGGACCCGCAGACTGTGGTCTGCCATCGCCTTCTGACGCTCTTCTGTAGCTGGGGAGTTACATATGGAGTCTCTCCTCCATCTACTGTTTTTAAAAAGGTATTTTTTTCTGACCATGAGACTAGTGCACATTTATATCATCATAAAAATACCAAATAAGCACAAGATCTAGAGGGATATATAAAACTCATCAAAATTCTACCACTTAACCACTATTAATTTAAAAACATTTTTTTTTAATTCTCACCCAAGGACAATTTTTCATTGCTTTTAGAGATGGAGGAGAGGAGACAGAGAAACACTGATGTGAGAGAGAAACGTCAGCCCGTTGCCTCTCGTACGTGCCCCGAACTAGGGGTCCTACTGAGTCTGCAACGTCGGCATGTGCCCTGACTGGGGATCAAGTCACAACCTTTCGGTCACGGGACGATGCTCCAGCCAACTGAGCCTCACTGGCCAGTGCACCGCTATTAATCTTTCGTTGCATTTTTATACATATATACCATATATATATATATAAATATATATATATAATCCTCACCTGAAGATGTTTTTATTGATTTTTTTTTAGAGAGAGAGATAAGCGGGGAGAGAGAGACAGAGAGAGAAACATCGATCGGTTGCCTCCTGTACGTGCCCCGACCGGGGGTGGAACCGGAACCCTTTGGTGTGCAGGGCAATGCTCCAATCAACTAAGCCGCCGGCCAGGGCACATATTTTATTTTGAAAATATTGGATTTCATGATATAAACACTTTGGGGTTCTACTTTTAAATTTTAACAACATTGTGTATTCTACCACACCATAATTTTTCAGAACTAAATTTTGATGGTTTAGCCTCTTTTCCTATTAGCTGTTTTGGCCCTAATTCTCGAAATTTCTAATGACTTCTATTCCCCCCTTTTTCATTCATGGAAATGATAGATTTTGTTTTATTGTAAAGGTATTAGTATTTATTTTTTAAAAGTACCAACATGCTTTCTAAACAGCTCCATGAGACTTCAGCATGCCAGAGTTAGTGGAATCCCTCGTCTGTGAAGACCTCTGAGTTGTAAATTCAGCGGGCACAGACATCCTGGTGCACTAAAGCTTTGTAGCTCTGTTTATGAGCTTCAGACAAGGCTTGCCAGCAGTTGAATGACCAGGCAAAGGGTATAGACTCTTCTTTCATTTTCTTTTTCTTTTCAATCCTCACCCAAGGATATTTTTTCAGTGCTTCCAGAGAGAGAGGAAAGGAGTGAGAGAAGCATCAATGCGAGAGAGAAGCATCGATTGGTTACCTTCCCATGTACGCCGGATCAGGGAACGAACCCGTGCGGACTGGGGATCGAACTGCAATTTTTCAGTTACGGGATGACACTCCAACCGAGTCACGCTGGCCAGGGCAGGGTATAGATTCTTCTGAAGACTCTTCATATGTATTGTTAAGCTGCCGTCTGGAAATTTGATGCCTGCAGACAGCACTTGAGGGTCTGTCTGTCTTGCCACATCCCTAGCTGTACCCAGTTCATGCCAGAGCCCCAGAAAGACACTCATTTCACTCATCACGTACTCATCATGTATATGTCACATAGGGATGTGCTTCTTAGGAGCCCACTCTCCCATCCACGTCATAGGTGGATGTCAGTTGCATCGGCTCCCGTGTCCTCTGGTAGACACATGCTGCCATCCTCTGTAAGAGCTAATCTTGGACTCACCCACACACTTGCACCCCCAAACCTGTAGTTTTATGTGAATCTGAGGTTCTGCCTCCCAGACCTCTCTCTGTGAGCACTGCTAAAAGGGAAGGAGCCTTTGGCCCCACCCCACCTCATGGCAGTGTTGGTTCCCTCAGGCCAGGAGCTGGCGGGGAAGCCAGGTAGTGCCTGGCAATGAGCTGCTGCTGGCCGTGGTGTCTCGAAGGCTGTAGCACCCAGTGCCATCGCTGAGGTGCAAACCTATGATGGCTGCCAGCACTTGTCCAGAGAGTTTCTGAGGAAGCAGCTTCTGCAGACCCCTGAAGCCAACCCCTGAGGCTGAGCCCTGAGGCCATCAGCTGCTTGCTGCCTGCTGACCTTCTGTTTCCTTCAGGACCCAAGGTCTGCCTGGGGAGGTGCATGTCCTCATATGACTGAAGGGGAGACTAAAGGAGGGTAACCCTCTCCCTCCCTCCTTCCCTTTCTTCCTCTGGTCTTCAGAATCTGTCTATACACACTGCTCCAGAGACAGCTTGCCCCAGGGCCAGTCAGGACTGTCTCCTCCCAAGTCAGTTAGGCATGCGGGTATGAGTGAGCTGTGCTCTCTGGACACCACCCCACCGGCTCCCTCGTACCCTCACACCCACCCACCCACACATGCCCTAATTCACCTTGGACACTGACCTCACCTCATTTTCTACATCTCTTCAGCCCATGAAGTCTGCAGTGTCCTGGGTCTCTGGCGCTCCTTGTCCCCCACCCCATCTACTTGATGCTGCATCTTGCCCAGAAATGAACTGTCCTCAGGCCTTGTGAGGTGGGAGCCACCCCTGACCCCTGAGGCCCAGCGGGAAGCTGGTGGGGTGCAGCAGTGGAGGGGTTGTGCGGGTCAGGAGAGACAACGGGAACCTTTCTTCCCTCCTCTGTGGCAGCAGGGCCAGGCCTCCAGCCCATAGAGGGCTTGTCCTGGGTGGGACAAGTGTGTTTATGAAGCTTGGTCCTTTCTTGTCCGCTGCGGGCATTCAGCCCGTGTTACCCTGTGAGTGTGTGTGTACTAGTGTGGGTTGGGTATGTGTGTAAATGTCAGTGTGAATCACACCCTGAGGATGTTAGAGGAAACTTCGAGGCTGACGCGGTTCAAACTCTTGTTACTCCCACAAGGATGTGGAAGCCCAGGGAGAATGCAGTTACCTGCCCCCCCCAACCCCCCGCCGTGTCACCCACTGAGTACTCAGGTCACCCAGAGGCACCACCACGGACAGATGCCAGGCCCTGGGCCGCTGGGGCCCCAAGTGAGTGTCAGTGTCGTCTGTGTGGTGCTTGCTGCGGAGCGTCAGGCCCTTCCTGCCTGCTCCGCAGCTGAGTGGCTCCTTTCCGGAGCTCTTTGTGAACCTGCCTCACTATTAATCTACCTGTTAGTAAAAGAGATTACAATTGCTGTAATTACAGGGCGCTCACTGCGGCTGCACCGTCAGGAGCAGGGCTGAGTGAGAGGCGAGAGGTGGGGGAGTCTAGCCCCACAAGAAGCTGCTGTTGACAGCCCCTTGTTTTGCTGTAATGCAGGGACCACTGCCCTTCCCTGGGGTATGGGCCGGTCCTGGTGGGCAGTCAGGCTGGGGTCCCATACCCTCAGCGGGGCTGAGGACAGGGAGGGCAAGGGATCTGAGAGAGGCAGGTCCCCGGACCCTCAGGCCCCGTGCTGAAGGGACAGACCCTCCCAGCACAGAATGGAGGAGACAGGGTCACACTTGTCAGGGTGGGGCAGTGGCTGTCTCTGGATGGGGCTCTGCAGCCACCAGCCCCCACTGGTTTGTGTGGACAAACGGAAGCTCCCGGTCTGTGTCGGCACTGGCCCAGAGCTCTGGATGACATGCTCTGTGAGAAGAGGGCACAGGGAACCTTAGAGCACAGGCTTTCTCAGTGACGGTGATTCTGCCCCCGGGGGACTTCTGGTGATGTCTGGAGACATTTTTGGTTGTCACTGCTTCGGAGGGGTCACTATTGGTGCCTAGTGTGCTGAGGCCAAGGGTGCTGCTGTCCTACAACAAAAGAGATGGCTCCCCACAGCCAAGAATGGTCCTGCCTCGACGTCAGGGGTGTCACGGGGGAGCCCTGACCACAGGAGAGGGAAGGAAGGGAAAGGGCAGGGCAGGCTCGAGGAGGGCCCGATGACTCCCTGGGCCTATGTCTGGAGGTCTCGGCCTGGGGCGCTCGGCAGGCCTGCTGCTGGGGAGGCAGAACAGGCAGCCCCAGCCGACAACCCCAGCGTGGTGACCTCGGCGCGGGTGTCAGGGGGTTGCAGGCCATGGACACTACGGTCCACTCCCCTCCCTTTTCTGGCAGACCCTTCCCTCATTTGCCCTTGCTCCCCCACCACCCCCACCCAACCTGCCCATGTCCTCTCTGCCCACCGTGACATCTGAGAGTGAAGGGCTCAGACCCTCTCCCTCAGCTCCAGCCTCATAGGCCCCTTTGGGTGCCTGGAGTCAGGAGGAGAATGTTCAGGGATGAGAAGGGCTTTCACCCTCCCATTCCCATCCTGTAAGGACACCGGCCGCACCCTGGCTTCTCCAGAGCGCACATCTGGTCTGGCCTCCACTCTGAGAGGCAAGGAACTGAGCAGGCGGAGGCCTCGGCAAGGGAGCCTCAGCGCGGGCTTCCTGGATGGGCCCAGGAAGCCTTGCTCCACCGTTCATGACCGTCCGCTGAAGCGGTCCTGCTCTGAGCCAGCACTCCTGCCCCTCCCACTGTTCTTTTCAACTTTGGCCCCATCCTAGGTGCCCTTGGGAGAGAAGGCTGGGTGGCCATTTAGGAGGCACAGTGGGGAGTGGACTCTAGGGCTGGGCAAGGGGGGGCAGGCAGGCAGTCCCGTCTCTCAAGGTATGTGTGCTGCTGGTGTTCGGGCCAAGTGCGGGGTGGCCTCTGATACCCTCCCAGCCCTCAGGCCGCTGCGTCTCTGTTTTCCACAGACAAAGTGTAGTGATTTTCGGCTGTTGTGAATTCCAGGTTTCACACTGAGTCCCTAATAGTGGAGTCACTTTGCTTCCCCCCCTTTTCTTTGCCTTGACAGCTCCAACGGTATAATTTTACCTTCTCCCGCCTCTTGCGCACTCCTTCCCTCCTTCTCCCCTTCCTGAGGTTTTCGCCGCCCATCGCAGGGAACCCCCTTCAGGAGGGATCTCCTGACAAGAGGGGAGGGGCCTCCTGTCAAACATTGGGAGTTGATGTTTTGTTTGGTAAAATGTCTGTAAATAGGCTGCGAGGCGGCGATTCTGCACGGGTCCCCGTGCACAGGGTGTCTTTTTGTGTCTGTGCACGTCTCAGCGCGTGAATGTCAGGAGCAGAGAGAAAGGGAAGAGAAGAAGGGAGGGGAGAGGAATGGCTTCTGGGGGCCCTGGGAGGGTTGGTTCTCTTCCTTCTGGGACATTGTCTTGGCTTAAATCCCAGGCCCTGGTGAAGAGAGGGCCCAAGGCTCAGACCCTTCAAGGGCCAAGGTGAACATCAGAAAAGAAGCCACTGAGTGTCATAGAGGCTCAGGGTTTGCTGTTACAAGGGCTGAAAAGGATTGGTGGCTCTGTCCCCCCACTAAGACCCTGAGAGGCGGGTTGTGGCAGGAACTATCCCTCCCACCCACCATCGGCCAACCACCCTAGATTCCGGAGAGCCACGTCGGTCTGCTACCCATGAATGGAAGCCCGTGTTCCCCTGGATGCGAGGCTGTCTCTTAAGCAGCACTGCCTGCAAAGCCACTCCCTGTCCTTTTCTTTCTTTCTTTTTTTTTTTAAAGTAAGACTTGTTGCTGTAGATTGGCCCCTTTCTACACATCAGGTGGCTTACCTATCCCAGGATTTGACATACAGCAAACTCACTAAAAACCCTGGTATACTGGACTTTATAAACTCGGCCACATCCGTTTTCCCGCCATCAGCCTTCCTAGACGGCGGAATGCTTCTTTCAGCTTCTCCTCAGCCGACACACTCCCTGAATCCATTTTGAGTTGCTCTTCCCCGGCCCCGTTAGAAAATGTCGGCTCCGACTGTACCATGCTCGCGAACAAAGGTGCAGAACAATTTTGGCTGCTTCGTCCAGGAAATAAATTCCTCTCCGGTGCCAGAAACCACTGAGTGGTGCCATGTGTTGGGCTCTGGGGCCCAGCACCGTGGGCAGGGCTGCTGCTCGGGGCAAGGAGGGTGGAAGTGTAGGATTAGGAGGCTCTGAGGATGAGAATCTTGCTTCCTGTGCATCCCGTGGTCCCTGATCAAGGACCTAAGAGCTTGTCACTTGGCCTGCTCTCCCAGGCCTGGCTTTCCGTCTGCGATTGCCTGTGGTTCGGTTGGTCTCCAGATCCACGGAAGAGAGGCCACTCTCTTTGCCTGTCTTTCTTTCCATGTGCCTTGCCCGGGTGCTCTTGCTCCGTCTGCCCTGTAAAAATTGGTTTCGCCAGGATCTGCTCTCTCCCCATTCTCTTCCTGTGCTCTCACCAGCAATCAGTGATGCTGCTCGTGAGTGTCACTGAGCCCCATCTCTCTTAAGCCCACAACAGTCTAATGAACTCAGTGATGTTGTAACCCTCGGGTTATACGGGGAAACCTGGTGGACAGAAGAATCTTGCTGGAGGCCATGCGTTAGGGAGCTGAGATGTTGGGGGGGGGGGACCTGTCTCCTCTGCACATCCACCCGTCACGGCTGATTTCCTGGCTTATCTCGGGTCTGGTTCCTCCAAACCCTTCTTTCTAGGTTGACATCTAGTTCAGACCCCACCCTGTGTCCATAAGTGAGCTCACCACACCCCCAGCTCCCCTCTTTTCTCTTCATGACATGACTTGTCTCGTTGGACAAGTTTCCAGCAACCCAGACTCATGAGCCCTCACAACCAAACTAATGTGGCCCTGTGGTGGCTCTGAAGCGTCCCTGCCTCTTCGCCATCACTCTTATTTTCCGAACTCAGCTTTTTCTCCTCTCTTCTGGATTCATTTTTATTGGGATATAGTTCACATGATGAAATTCACTATTTTAAAATGTACGATTCACTGGCATTTTCGCGTTCCCGGTGCCGTGAAGCCATCACCACTCTCTCGTTCCAGAAGAGTTCCATCAAACCCTCCCTCACAAAAAAAAAACAACCTATTAGCGGTTTGTCCCAATTCCTCCTTCCTCCCAGCTCCTGGCAGCCACTAGTCTGCTGTCTCTATGGATTTGCCTGTCCTGGACATTTCATATCAATGGAATTATGCACCACGCGCCTTTTTGCTTCTTCCTCTGAGCATCATGTTTCAGGGTTCCTCCAGGCCGTAGCACATGCGGGAACTTCATTCCTCTTTATGACTTCGTAATAGTCCACTGTATGGATGGACCACATTTTGTTCGTTCATCCTTCTGTTGGTGACACTTGGGTTGTTCTGCTTTTTGGCACTTGTGACTCGTGCTGCTGGGGACATTTGTGTGCAAGTATTTGTGCGACGTATGTCTTTGATTCTCTTGAGCATAATACCTAGGAGAGGAATTGCCCTTGTCTGAAGTTTTATCACCACCTTCAAATGGGCAGCTGGCCCCACACTCTCCCAGAGGCGCTGTGTCCCAGGGTCTCTTCCAGTCAGGCCTCTGCCAACCACTCGGCATCATCTGCCCTGATGCCCCAGCACTGCGTATTCGAGCACACAGAACTCCCCGCAGGCCCTGGGTGTGCTGTGCTGTTCTGCAGCTCTGGGCTTCCGTTCACATTTGTCTCCAGTCTGCCTCCCTTTCCCCCTTGGTCCAAACACCTCTATCTTCCTCCTTGGTCCGGCTGTCACCCCCCACCTGGTGCAGATTTCCCCCACCTCACTTCGCATCCCCGCAGCCCAGCCCTCCTTCTCGGGAGGCCTTACAGTTTGTCTGTTATGCACCCCATTTCCAACTGCAGGGAGAGCTGCCCAGGGCAGCTTCTCTGGTTCTGCATTTGCAGCATTTGGTAGGTAATAGGTGCTTAACAAACATGTCCAATTAATGTCAAGGCACCAGCTTTTCCTGAGTGTCACAAATCTGTGTGTATCCACCCTGGTGCCCGTGCAGACCTACAAATGGACACAGTGGGTCCCAGGGTGGTGGTGTCTTTGCATTTGCTCCCCATGCCCCCCAGGAGCCATTAAAGGAGGTATATGTTGCTGGGCTGCAGGAGCTCCAGAGGTGCTTCTGAGGGAATCCAGCCCCCTTTAACAGAGGTAGGTGAGGAGCGGGTCACACGTCACCTGGTTTCTTGCTCTTCTTCACTCCCCTAAGCACAGAGGGGTTGTTTTCTCCTCCTACCCAGACCAGCCCCTCTGGAGGTAGCCCCAGTGCAGCCTCCAGGGTCCAGTGTTGTTGGCCAGGAGAGCAGGCTGGCCCTGAGCAGCTTGTGCACCTCTGGGACCTTCCAGCGGCCAGGGTGGAGGTGAGCAGAGGCGCTGGAGAGTGGATGCCCCAGGCTTGGGTGGGTGCTATGCCTTAGATCCTGTTGCAGAAGGTGGGGCTGAAGCAGTCCCACCAGGTATTTGGGACAATGCCTGCTCCCCCACCCCCTACCCTGCACTACCAGCCCCACTCAGGCTCCAAATGAATCACCCAGCTCAGGCTCTGCCAGGTGGATCAGAGAAAGCAGCTCAGATGGGTGCAGTGCCGCCCCATCCACCTCACCGCAGCCCAGGGAGGAGCAGGGGTTTGCTCACTCACGGGGTGGAGAGAGGTTGGATGGGACATGGTCTGCACCAGTCAGTGGTCAGTTGAGGCCATCCTTCACCTTGTCTTCTCCTCTACTCCATCCTCTTAGCACCGAATCTCTCTCACACCCATTCTCTCCAAGCTCCAAGCGGGGCAGCTTCCCCAGGCAAGCTGGAGGCCCAGCTGCCCCCCTTCCGGCGACAGCCGCCTTCTAGGCCAGCCAGGCCCTCCTCCTCCGCCCTCTTCGCCCTCTCCTCTCCCTGGGCCTCTTTCCCACGTGGCTCATTACAACTCCAGTTGTTCAGGTCTTGACCTCAAGAGCCTTCCCTATTGACCCCTGACCAGCGATACTAATCTGTGTCAACAGGCCCCAGGGGTTAAAGAAACACAACCCGCTGCTGCTGCCTTAGCAGGTGCCTGGAGGGGGCGGGGTGGCTCCGGGGCTCCAGGCTGCCGAAGAGCGTTCACAGCGTGCAGTCCCCTCCCCACTGCACCAGCCCTCCTGCCCCCTCCCCAGACCCTTTCCTGCCCACTATCCCCTCCTCTCCCCTCCCACTTGCCTCTGTCTGTCTTCCCTTTGCTTTCCATTCTGCCTGTAGGATTTAGGACTAAATGCCCCTTGTGCCCAGGTGGTGCTGCCCTTGTCACCCACCCTCCATCTTCACATCCTCTCTTTTTCTCTCCTCTCCTTTTCTGTCCTAGTCAGGATCCTCCCCCTGGGCCAGTGGTTCTCACGCCAGAGCTCACACTAGAGTCCCCTGGAGGACTTGTTACCATAAAGATCCCAGGCCTTCCCCAGAGGTCCAAGCAGTTCCCAGGTGCTGCTGAGGAGACAGGTGCACTGCTGGCTGCCTGGGTGGAGAGCTCAGAGGGGAGCCCTCCAGGTGGGGCATGAACCCCCCTGAGCTACGCATGCACAGGGGTGGGGAACCTGAGGACAGCCTGGTCACATCCATGTCAGGGTGAGGGGCACCCTCCTGACTTAGGCAAGATGGTCTGGGTCCTCTGCAGAAACAGCCATGTGTCACAGGTGACCCTTTCTTGGGATGGACCCAGAATTCTGCTTAAAACATATCCTTGAGCAGCCTGAGCTGTAGGCCATCTCAGCCCCGCCAGGGCGCTCTGTACTCCTGGGGGCAGCCTCTGCCCCCTTCACACACACACACACACACACACCAGAGGAGGGAGTATGCTGTGCACAGGGACACTGAGCCCCGTCCCTGTCCTGCCTGGCTCCTAGGAGGCCCATGTTGCCCTCATCCTGCTCACTGGGAGATGGAATCCCAGGTGGAAACCCCACAGGCCGGGAATCCCCGTGCTCCTCCTCTGTCCCCACTGGGAGCCACTGTTCCTGCCTCTGGTTGCTCATCCTAAGACATGAGACCTATCCTCCTTCTGTGGGGGTCACAGCCACAGTGTACGGTGTCTGGCCCGGGGTAGACCTCAGAAGGCATTGAGCAGAGTGCTGGATGGGACTCTGAAGGGGGTGGCTGCCAAAGGACAGGTGTTCCCAAGTGGGCTTGCCATCATTTTATTGGGGGGAGTCTTTCTTCCCAGCTGGAGACACTAGTAGGCCCAGAAAACCCAGCTGGGAGTTAGGCTGGCTGGCAGGGTGCCCCAGGGTGCTCCCCATCTTCTCCGCCTGTTCTGCTGCTTTTCTGACTTTTCACTCTGTGCCCCGCTCTCCCAGACCCCTCCCTTCTTCTTTCACTTGGCTGTGGCTCCCTGGCAAGGCTGGGGAGCAAGAGACACACTCTTTTAAAAAAAAGGGTTTTTTCTAAGTTTCCCAAACTTTTCCAGATGCCAAGAGGGGCCGAAGAAACCCTGCAACTACAGAGCAGGAAGGAGGGAACAGGTTCCAAGGCCTTCCCCTCCTCCTTCTTGATGTGAAGGAGGGATGGCTAGGGGAGCAGGGTCAGGGAGCACCTTTACCATCCCCAACCCCCTAGCCTCACTCTGAAAAACCCAGCCAGTGGGGGGAGGGGAAGCCAGAGGAGAAGGTCAGTGGGGCTCGGTAGGAACTGCAGCATCACATTGTCAGGGAAGTGACTCCTGGGGTCTGGAAGAAAGGTGGGTCTGGAACAGAGCAAACCTCCCAAGCTGAGGGAGGTCAGGAGCTGAGAAGGGGGGAACCTGTCCCCTAGGGCTCCCTCCCTGGAGTCTGGGGCCTGATATGAGAACCCACAGGGGGCCAGGAGTGGGGAGACAAATGGAAGGGGAGTATGTAGGGACAGCACAGGCACTGCTGCCATCCTCAGTCCCACCCCAAGGGGTGCTGCCCCCACCTCTGCCGTTCTGTCCATCCACTCCCTGGACACCTCCTAAAACAAAGGCCTCTTTGTGGTCCTGGCCCACTGGCCCGCTGCCAGCTGCATTCTTTGCGTGTTTCCTGAGCGCAATCGGGGCTCTGGCTCGGTGGTCAGCTCCTCCCCCACAGGCAGACTCCTTGGGGCTCAGAGCTGTCCCTGCTTTGCTGCCCTGCCCAGGGTCCTCCCATAGCTCCCATCCCTCCTGTCAGTGGACCTGGGCCAAGAAGGGAAAGCCCTAGGAGTTCAGCCCCTCGGGCTGCAGAGCCATCAAGGGGAAGTGGAGTCTTTCCATCAGGGCTCTGGCTGATCTGATCTGTTTCACCAAACCTCAGTGCTCTCATCCATTAAAATGGGGAAAATAACAGCCACCCTATAGGGCTGTCAGGCAGGTGAATCGTCTCCCAACACCCAGCTCCTGCCTGCCACACAGCGGAGGCACCGTGTAGCTCAGGCTCCCACTTCTGCTCTGCTCCCTGAGGGGTGGGCTGGCCAGAGGTAACCTGGATGGATGGTGAGGAGCTTAGAGGGTCCCAAGAGCTTTGGGTGGGACGTTTTCCTGAAGTTCTAGGGGGACCCAGAACCTAAGGCCTACTCCTAGGGGTGCAGAGGCCAGCACCTCGGCGAGTCTTTCCTCTCCAAAGGGTCCTTAGCAAGCGGCCTGCCAATCCCAGACCTGGTCCTGCTCCCCATGCCCTCTGCCCATCCTGGCACCCGCCCAGATCTGTTACAGCAGGGATGTGCCATCTTTGGATTAGGCAAGGGGTAGGGGGATTAGATCCCTGAAAATGAGGGGACCTGAGGAGGGTGAGGGCGGGGAGCCCCCCGGAGGGAAGGCTGGGCTTTTGAGTAGAACAGTTTGGAAAGTCTGCAGATACACCCTATCACCTCTGGTCACCAGCCACTCATGGTCACACACAGTCCTGATGAAGCCCTAGATTGCTGCTCTGGGGTTTTTTCCCTCTTCTCATTAAAAAAAATGTTCATAATTTGGAAAGAAAAGGAGCTTTTTACAAGCTGGCGGCTCTAGGAAACTTTCTGTCGGTCTTCTGGCCTCGTGATGGGTGGGGCCCACTTTTCTCTTCCCTCTCCCGCTCTCCTAATAATCCCTCCTCCCCAGCCCCGTCAAACACATGCACACCCTTTAGGGGACCTGCAGCCGGCTGTCAACCCAAGAGAGCGGGAGGAAAGGACCTGTCTCTGCCTCGGGGGGACCCAGCCAAGCCCCCTGCTCCCTGCCCACAGAGGTCGCCATCACTGGCCTGGAGTCCTCAGCACTCAGATGGCAGTGCTTTCCGGACTCTGTGCCTGCATCCAGGCCTGAAGCCTTCTTACCCTCCTCCAAGGGCTTGCCCCACTCTCCTGCTGAGTGAGGGTCCCCCGAGTCCTCCTGGAGTCCGGGGGCCCCGCCAGGGAGGGAGCAGGAGGTGCTGAGCTCACCGCCTCGGCATCTGCCCTCCCTCCGCCCCTGGTGCGAGGGCCGCCGCACTCCCGCCAGCGCCTCGCTCACTAATAGCTTTTTAAGTCCAACCACATGTGTCTGTGGAGCGTGGAGCCGCCCCTCGCAGGGCCTCGGTTCTCCCTCCCTTGCTGGAGACCACCCTCCACTCGGAGCAGCCTTGGGGATGGGGGAGGGGGGTTTGCCTCCTGAGAGCCCATCTGCTCGCCTGGGACCCTGCTGAGCCAGAAGGGGAAGGGCTGGAGACAGCAGAGCGCTCGGGGCTTTCTCCTGGGGGTGTCGTAATCCACTGGGTTCTGGGTTCCCGAGCCTCCCTTCTTGATCCTGGGGTCTGGGATCCTATCTCCCTGTGGCACACAAGGAAGGTGCAGGAACCCACAATGGGCGGCTAGGAGCTGGGTGAGGAGCCCTGACCTTGTGTGAATTTCCCGGGTGGGGGCTTTTGGACCAGCACTTCTCCCGCACCAGGCCCCACTGCGGTGATCCCACTATTGCCCCTCCAACTCGTACACGTGCTGTTCCCTGTGCGTGTGAGTGGTCTGTGGGGAGGCCTGTGGGGTGTGGTTTCGCAGGAGGGGAGTGAGGGCTGAGAACCAACAGGCAGGCAGGCAGGCCTGGGGTCCTAATGAGAAAATTGCTTCCAGCCAGGGAGCCCTGCTTGCGGCTGAAATTGCATCCAGCCCCAGCCAACTCTGCCGCCGCAGTCCCCGCCCTTCGGGAAGGAGGCTGGGGAGCAGCCGGGGCAGAGGGAGGAGTAGGGCTTGCGAAGTCTCAGCTTCCCCCAGCCCCAACACCTTGGAGAGACTTCTCGGGCTCTCAGGGAGGAGAGGACTCTAGTCAGCGCCAGGGCAAGGCTCGGCTCAGGGCCCGACTGCTGGATCCTTGGGAGGCAGAGGTTGCAGAGGGGATGGAGCGAACTCCCTCCTGCCCCTCCACTCACTCCTGCCGCACTTTCGGGGCACCCGCTGCGCAGAGGTTTTTGAAGAGGTGGGCCCATTTAGAGTCTCACTGAGAAAAGGCCAAGAGCACTTTGTGTCCACATAGATCCCATTTTTGAGTCCGTCCGTCTGTCTATGTGAAGTCATTTGAAATTCAGCTTCCCTGAGACTCAGGGTTTAGTCTCTTTTGCCTGCCCCTCCACTCGGGGGAGCCTAGCGGGGGTGCCCTGGGCCCGGCACCCAGGCCATTAAAGGCAGGCTGGCCTTCTTTCCTTCCTGCCTCTCACTCGGGCCTGTGAGCAGAACCACCTACAGAATTTATGGGGCCCAGTACAGAATGAAAATGCAGGGCCCCTCAGTCAAAAATGAAAAATTTCAAGACGGGAACGGCAGAAATAAAGGCCATGAAGTCAAGCGTGCTTCCAAGGAAAGCTGGCACCAACCGCCCAGTGGCTCACAGGGCACCAGCTTGTTCAGTGAGCGACCGTTCCATGGGTCCACTGGCCACGGGCCTGACCGAGCCAACCAGAAGGTTCCGCCCAGCCGGGCACCTCTGAGAGAGACCTCTCTGACTCCTGGGGAAATCTCTTCCTCACCTGGGGCTTTGGGCTCTGCTGCTGCACCGCTCCGATTCCCCATTGCCCGTTTTTTTGGAGTTCCCAGACGGCTGTGGTGGGTAGTGGCGGAGAGAGAATGGACCGCATCTTTAGTGCCTGGAGATTCTCAGAGCAAGGTGGTCCTTGCCACCCTCTGGGAAACCGACCAAGGAACCTGCTGCCCGATGGGCCCAACAGGCAGCAGGTCAGCCTGGACCTTCCTGTCCCCACCAACCCTGGGGTGAGGCCTCACTCTGCATTTGCCAGTTGCACGGCTATGTAGAGCAGGGAGCAAGCAGGAGTGCTTGGAGGGAGGGAAGAAGGCAGGAGGAAGGAAACAACCCCATTCTCATCCTCCAAATTACTGGCTAGGATGGCAGGGGAGGAGGCAGAAAGCCGACATTGTTTACTTAATTAAAAGTAAACAACAATTTGCTGCTGCCAGCCTCCCATTAGCTGTGTGCCGAGCCCTCAGCTTTCGCTCCCGAGCCTGACTTCTGTCGCCACCCCCCAGCCGTGGCTCTCCAGGGCCCTGTGCCCTTCCCTGGTCTGCCCTTCCCAGGCTGAGCAGGGAAGACAGGCTAACACCAGTAGTGTCTCAGAGTCGTGTGGGTCGGGATGAGAATGTCAAGAAACTGTCATTTGAGGGCAC
Organism: Macrotus californicus; assembly: GCA_007922815.1. Lineage (NCBI taxonomy): Eukaryota > Metazoa > Chordata > Mammalia > Chiroptera > Phyllostomidae > Macrotus > Macrotus californicus. The sequence goes on along the minus strand of VMDR010000118.1, from coordinate 101,605 downwards.
CGGAGACCCCTGCGTGTGCATGGTCAGGCCTGGTTGTGGTCCAGCGGGGCAGGGCAGGGCAGGGAGTGCCACTGCCTGGTTTTAGACTGGATGTCGGGCTCCCTGGGGAAGACAGCATCCTTCCCTGTCTTGCCACTGAGGCCTCAGTCCACACTACCTGGAGGCCTGGGCCTCTCTGCCCCACCTCCCACTTTTTTCTTTTTCCCTTTAGCAGCTTATAAACATCCTTCTTCCATCTTTTGGCTCTGCTCCCAGAAAGGGGCTGCACAGGGCTCCTGGAGGGCCAGGGAGAGAGGCATGCTCCCTGGGCAGAGGGGAGAAGGGTTGCTGGAACTGGGTCCCCCCACACCTAGCCAGGACACTTACAGGTGACTCTAGGCACAGGGAGGTTGAGTTGGCCTGAATCAGCGCTGAGCTGTCCCCAGCTCCTGCTTCCCTGGAGCCCCCAAGCTGGAGTGGTGGTCAGATGGAGAGAGAGCTGTGCAGGCGCTTCTGCTGGCCTCTGGCTGAATGGAGCAGGGATCTGTCCCCAGGTGAGTCCCGCCTCTGGTGGGCTCGTCAGCACCCAACAATATAGAGCTCAGGCTTCTGTCTGAACCTGGGCATGACCTCAGGCTCACGACTTTAGGTGCTTGGAGCTTTTTGTTTCCCCTGTCTAAGGGGGCCAGACATTTCCCAGCACCTTGCTGCTTTATAAAACCATCCCTGAGCAGGAGTTATTCTAGTTCTCCTCTGGCCAGGTGGGTAGGGTGGGGAGAATATCTCAGAAAAAAGAGCCAGACCTGAGACACTTGGGAAGCCAAGCACACTGGGATTTAATTTAAGCCCCGCACAGGAGAAGTGAGGCACCAGCGGTAAATGCACAAGCGATTTCCTCTGGTGCCTCAGTGCAGAGGGTGCCACCAGAATGGGTTCTGCCGTCAGGGGATGTTTGGCAATGGCGGGGACATTTTTGACTGTCACCACTGAGGGGGCATGATGCTACTGGCATCTAGTGGGTGGAGGCCGGAGATGCTCGAATCCTACCATGTACAGGACAGCCCCACTGCTGAGAATGGTGGTGGGAGGAGGTTGAGGGGAACCTGAGAACCCTGGTCTGGCGTTTGGCCTTCCTAAGAGATTTAGGTGCCCACTTTCCCGAGTCTTCCTGCCCCAGTCTACTCCCTCCAGCATTTGCATCTTCTCCCTCCCTCACTGTCAGGATTCACACATCCACACACATGCACACATGCTCACAGATCCCAAGATCTACACACATCAGGATTTTCATATGCACTCGCACAGAGAAAAATCTGGGAAGTCTGTCCTGCCTTAATTGAATTAAAAGCCTGGGGTTTGGCAGGACATTGTGTATCTGAGCTGCAGCTTCTTGCAGCCGGTTCAGTGCCGCTGGACAGGACGGATTCAGGCTCCCTGCGATTCCAGCTGCCGCAGCTCCCCTCCCTTCTCCCCTCCGCCCACTTCCAGGCTGGAGGAGGGCAAGGCTGGCGACACCTCCCTCCTTCCTTCTCCCTTTCTTTCTGTTAAGTCTGGGGGGGGGCAGGGTCTCCTGGGGAGCAGGCACCCAACCCCCCATTCCAGGTTTTCTGCTGCCCAGTGCATAGAGTGGGAGCTGGAAGGAGTTGAAAACGGGGTAGGGGGTGGGGTACAATTCTTGACCAAGTGTAAAGCCACCAAGCTCTGCCTGCAAGGTCCAAGGGCTCTGGGGAGACTGTATCCCTGCAGGAGTGGCCAGAAGCCCTAGTGGAAGGGGTGGAGGTGCCAGCAGAAGGCAGACACAGTGCTTGGGGGACTGCCATCCCTCAGTTCTCCTCCCGACCTGAGCCAACGAGAGGGATGGGGGTGGGGTGTGAATGGGGGTGGGGTGTACTGCAGAGCAAAGGGGATGCTTTTCAGTATCTCTCCCCTCCCACTCCCACCCACCCCCTCTTTGTCGTCTATTTTGGCAGGCTCTGGGGATGGACCTGTTCTCAGACCCCCTTTATGACCCCACTCTGGTCCCTCCTTGTGGAACCAAGAGGTGAGGTTGGGCCCTGCCTCCCCTCTGAGGGCAACCCCAACACCAGAGCCCAGCCCTCTATTTGAGGAAGCCCCATACAGCCACCCCTAGCCCAGAGTCCGAGGGCATTGGAAAGGGCCATATCTGGAATGGGTACAGGGTCTGCCCAGGGCCTCACTGTGGGCAAGAAGGGCGTGGCTGACCAGCCAGTACCTCCTGGGGCACCACTTCCTAGCACATGCCACCCTCTCAGGCCATGCCTTTGTGGGCTGTCTACTGTGTGCAGACTCTGCTCCCCAAACCCCACAGCTTAAGAGCAGCCTGGGAAAACCACTAATGGCCTGTGGCACTGGCATCCAGGGGGCCCTTTGGAAGAGCCCAGCCCAGGCCCACGTGTGTCACCCTTAGTGTTGGGCAAGGCAGCATTAGGAAGGAGCCCTCCACCGGCTGACAGGAGGACTGGGAGAAGGATTGGGGGACCGGTGAAGCTGCCAGCCCGGTCCGGAGCCCTGAGAAGCAATCTGCATTGGCCTGGGTCAAGGGGGTGTGGGGGGGCGGCCTCACCTCAGCTAACCTCCCCGCTGAACAAAGGGGCCTTTCTCCGTGCCCGCCGGGGAGGGTGTGCCTGCCCGACTGCTGCCGCCACTGCAGAGAGCGCTGGTGTTTTTTTTCTTCCTGACTTTTCTCCATTTCTCTCCCTCACTCTGGGTCCTGATCTCTGACTTTTAATCTCCGTTTTTCACTTTTTGAGAGGGATGAAGGGGTGGGGGATAGGGGGAATCTTCCTCTTCAAGCGTGCATCAAGCGCTGAGGCAGGTCTGTGCTGCCAAAAGGTGGGGACTTCATGGGCGTGTTGGGAACACTGGTCAAGCGGCGGCAGACTAACCCACATCCAGGGCATCCCCGCCCTGGGGGAGGCAGGCGGGGGACTCAGAGCTGCGGTGGCGGCCGCGCAGGGTGGGCCCTAGCTCACTGGATTGTACCCCACTCGCAACCATGCACCTGGCAACCCCCCCACCTCCCGCTTCTCCTCACTTGCCATTCCCCGGCCCCCTTCCATCCGGCCCCCGCACCGCAAGCTGTTCCTAATCAATGAGAACGGGAAACTCGGCCCTCACATCACGGGATGTGCTTGGCAGCGGCAGCAACGGGAGCCGCTGCCTCGGGTAGCACAACCCGGGGTCCGAGTGGCCCGGGCCTGGCAGGGTCCTCATCCTTACTGCTCCGACCTCATCGGTGTGCAGTAGGAACTAAAGCCCCTGGAGACCCGGGCGGGTGGCATTCGGGTTCGCCGCCCCCGCTCCCGCTGCAGCCGACCGAGGCTGCTAGCGTTAACTCGCTGCGCCACCTAGCTACGGTGTCCGGGAATGCAGCGCGCGCTGCCTCGGGGTGCGGTCCCTGTGCCCCGCTGCCCCGCTACCCTGGGAAGAAGGCCCCTTTGATGCTTCAGGGCGTTGTGAGTGGGGAATTTGGAGCCTTCCAGCCTGCAGGATATCGTTTCGTCCCTTCAGCAGCCTGGACTGCCCTAGTCCCGACTGTGAGTAGCTGCCTTCTGCCAGGTGCCAGGCTCTGTATTCTGTGTCCAGGCTTCTGGAAAATGCCCCGTGGCTGCTCCTCAGGATCGCAGCAACACTGAAATGTAGGGTCCTGGAAGCTCCCTGTCCCATCATGTTTTCCATATGTATGTTTGGCGCTTTACAGTGTATAAAGCCGTTACTTCTCATTCTCCATAAAAATTCTTGCTCACCTCCCACCATCTCACCCTGCAGTCTGAGGCAAGCCTGAGCTGTGTTGCCCAGGGAATGAGAGGAGGCCTGGGAGACATGCTGGGTGCCCAATAGCAGCAGACCTAATAGACTCCAGGCCCTCGATTCCAGGTCCACGGTTCTTTTCAGTACCCAGAGCTTTTCAGTGTTCTGGGAGGCCACCTGCCCACCCACCCATTAGGCCCAGGCTGGGTTCTCAGAACTCAGACTTGGAGATTTGGAGTCAAAGGTCCAAATTCCTCATGTCTCATCTGGACAGCTCTGAACAGTGGCTGCCTTAAGGCCTCCAGGGCGAGGAGAGAAGCAGGCCTTCTAGAGTGCTGCCCTGCCCTTCCTTCACAGGGAGACTCGGGTGCCTTCCTCTGGTCAGTCCAGCCCTCGGGCATGGGGGCCAGTATGTCCGGTCCTGTGTGCCGGCCCAACTGGGCTTTGCAGGAGGATTAGCAGTACTGGGGGTTCCACATCACTTCCTTGGGTGTGAGTGTTAAGGGTTGGATCTGCAGGAAAGATGTTCTTTCCTCGGGAAGGGGAAGGTGTCAGCTAATTGGTGCTTCCGTCCCCTTGGTGGTCAGTGTAGCCATGGTTGAAAGAAGGTTGTAGAAGGGTCTCTTCAGAGTCTTGTTGTCCACTTCAACTATGCTTTGAGGTGTGAGGGATATAGTAGTAAAAAAACATGGACAGGCCTTGACCCCAAAGAGCTGATGGTCAGCCTGGGAAGTCTGGTGGCCAGGTCCTTGGGGCTCCTGTGCTGTGCAGAACTAGTGTCTCCACATCCCCCAGCCCTGGCCCGGCTAGAGACCCTCAGTGTGGGTGGGATCTGGGTGGAAGGGGTGCTGGGCTCCTAGTCTCCAGGCAGGAGAAGAGCCCCACCTAGGGATTCGATTGTGGCGTCTTTTGTGTTCGTCAGTCTTCTGTGAGTCAGAATCTGTCTTCCCCTTCAAGTCAAGTCCCCAGTAGAGGATGCTCCCTTGGGGTCACCAGCCTGGGAATTGGGTGCCATCTCTTAGGGAGTTGAAGTCAGAGCACGCGATGGGAAGGAGGTGGCTTTGGCCTGCTCCCACTTCCCCGTGGGGTGAATGGAGGTAGGTGGGTTCCCTTTCCTCATCCCTGCCATTGTCTGGCCCACCCTACCCCCTTTCCACAGGTGAGGAGGGGCTGAGTGTGGGGCCTTCCCCTGCACATGGCTGAGAGTGAATTGCCTCCATGCGGAGCAATGCTTCTCCCACCTTCTTTCCCTAACCATTTGTTCCTCCTCTGCCCCTCATCCTGGTGCTCTGCCTGCCTTCTCGTCCCCAGAGCCTTGTCAGGGTCTCCCTAGCCCCTTGCCCTGCTGAGCATTGTCGGGACAAATGCTGGTAGCTGGATGCAGCTCAAGGAGCTGCGCTCATGAAGCCACTCCTGAGTATTTTTAGGGAAGTTTCCCCCTTTGGGTTTTTTTTAAGGAGTCATTTTCTTCTTTGCTTTCTCTTTCTCTCTCTGCTTTCCCCCTCTTTCCTTGCCTGTCTTCGAACCTTCTACTTCTGATTCTTTCTACTGCAGCCTTCTCTCTTTGAACTGCTTTGCTTTAGCCCTAATTTTCTGTCTTGACCCCTCCGCCCCCCTCTCTTATAGTTGTAATTTTGTCTTTTTGTCCATCTCTTGCTCTGGGGTTTAATGCCTCCTTCTTTCCTTTTTCCAAACTCCTGCTGGTCCCAGACATGTCACTTAAGTGGCTTCCAGAGCCTCTGCCTTCCCCTTTTCATCCCGGGTTGACATTAGCATCTGGAGGCCTCTGCTCTTTTACAAATAATTAGACCAAGGGCAAGTGTATTTATGGGGTGGGGGTGGGTGATGCCTAGCCCTGGGAGGTGGGGACACTATTAATAGTCCTAAGATCAGCTGGGGGTGGGGGCGGTTGTCTAGCCTGGCCTGGGCAGCTCAAAAGGCCAGCAAGGGCAGCGCTGGAAATAGAATGGGTGGGGGTGGGGGAGCAGCTCTGCAGGCCCCTAGACTGGACATGGGCACCTGTTTCACAGGGCTCCTGTCTTTTTTTGGCATGTGGGGTGTAGGGGGCATTCTCCACTGTCACTTTCTATCCATCAGATTGGAGAGGGGGCAGAAGCTTGAGGGGCTTGGAGCCACTTTTCTGGACTCGGCCATCACATGACTCCTGGCCGCAGGCCCTGCTGGAAATGCTGGCTCCATTTGCTAGCTGAGTCGTGGCACCAGCAGGCGCTGCCAGGAGAGGTGCCCAGCTGCTGGTGGGGCAGTGCCTGTGCTCATGGTGTCCTTAGCTCTCTCTACCCTCAGGGCTGGGCTAGGATGGGCAGGGCGTTGGGCCCAACATGCTCAGAATCCAGAGGCACAACAGTTTTCTCTCCTTTCCTGTTGGCATTGCTCGTCTTCCAGCCTTCTCTTTCCCTGCCTTTCCTCCACCATTTTCAATATTGTGACCATCCTGAGACCATTTACTGTAGCTGCTGACACTGTGGAAGGACGCACCTGTAGAAGGTATCCAGCTCTGCCTTTTATTTGTAGAGCAACCGCTCTGCCTCTCTTTGCAGATGGTAATGGGCCAGGCCCTGAGGGAGCCCCTCAACTCACTGGCCGGGGTCTCTGGTGTGAAACACCAAAAATTATAATCTAGGGCTTCTGTAGTGGCTGCCTCACTGTCAGTCCTTCTCTGATGACTCCCTAGCCCCTGGGCACCTCTGGAACACCTGGGATGGTTTACTGCCAGGCACTGGGTCTGCTCAATCACTCCACCAACAGCCGTGGAGCACTGATGTCTGAGGTGCTGGGGGTCAGCACTGTGTCTCCTGCAGGCCCACCTGCATTTCCTAGTGCTGCTTTGGTGAGGGGAGGGGCTCATTTGTTAATACTGGCCTGGCCTCTATCCACCTGCTGGGTGCTCTGCTCTGCACTGAGGTGTGTCCCTCCTCTCTCCTTTGCTGGCCACTGTTTCATCCCATGGGGAGGAGCAACTGAGTACCCAGTTCCCCCAGGCTTCAGTGCCCAGGTGCCATCTTGAGTTCTCCCTGGGCTGGGGGCAGCCCTAAGGAAGTTTCTCCCGGAAGGTGTAGGGCAGAGAATGCTGAGCAGCTCATACACACCAGGGGAGCACCCTGGTGGCCCTAGGGATGCTTGCCTGAGTCCAGCCGCCTGAGCCCACCCACTCTGCTGATCTCCTGGGCACCAGATGAAACCACGGATTTGTCTTCGTCTCCCTTCCCGTAGCTTCACTGCAGGACTAGGTTGAGGCGGAGAACGCAGAGCAGTTGGGCTCAGGGACCAAGAGTGGAATGCCCCATCCAGATGCCAGCCCTGCCCCTGGCCTGCCAGGTCTCTGTGGCCAGTTCTTCTGTCTCCACCCTACACTCGATGGCCTTCTTTGAGCCCCGGCCCCAGGGACAGCCAAAGCAGGTGCAGACCACCTGTGTGCTATGGGTATGACTGGGCCTCTTCTTCCCTGTCACTTATCCCCTGTTCCTCTGTGCAAGTGACTTGAGTCAAAGGCTCAAGCCCTTTTGGATCTGTGAGTAGAGAATGAGAAAAGGAGGGATGAGGGTGATGGGGGCGGGGGGCATGTTTCCCTACCCTGCCCTATCCCCACCCATAGCTTCAGGGCTGTGCTCAGGCCAGGCTCCTGTCTCCAACCACGTTGGGATCTAGGGATGAGAGAGAAGAGAGAAACCTCAGGATGGCCCCAGGGCCTGTGCCAACGCAAGCTGGCTGGCGAGGTGGAGGGAGAAGTGGCAGGAAGAAGGGGAAGAACCTAGAAGCCCCCTGGGCCTGGCCCAGCTCGAGCCCCGCCCCTCTCTGCCCTCTGGCTGCCCTGCATTCTCAAGGACTTCCTGGTCCCCAGTCTCCTGTTTGCTGAGATGGGGAGAACCCCTCTGTGACCCGTCCCCCTAGCCCCCCATCCGTCCTGCTTCCCTCCTCAGGGTGTCTCAGATTCACAGACTTAGGTTTCAAGAGGCACAATAGTTATATTCTCCGGCTCTGATTGCTGCAGGCCGGGCCTCTGGCTCCCCTTGAGATTGGGTTTCCCGTGCCCTGGACGCTCCGGAATCGCAGAAGAGTGGGGGAGGGGCCGTGCCACACTGGAGAGGCCCAAGCAGCTCCTGAATTGCATTGGCCCTTCACAAGACAGCACCTCCAGAACAGAGCACACCCCACCTTCTTGAATGTCAGGTTTGAGGAGAGCCAGGAGAAGGACATGTGGGCCCTGAGGCCTCTCCTCCCTAGCCCCCAAAGGCCACCATTCAGGGCAGAGCTGGAAGGGTTTCCTGTCTGGCCTGGTCCTTAGCACAGAGTATGCTGAGCATAGCGGGGACACAGCTCTGGGTGTACCACTCACTCCACCCCTGCAGGACATCAGGAAGTGGCTGGAAGCATCTCCAGTTGTGCTGGCCTGAGTGTTTGCACGTGCTTGGGTACGCATGTGTGGGTGTGGTTGAGCCAGGTCTGCGTGCCCCTCTCAACCCCGAGGAACGCCCTCCATCAGTGATGCACATGGGGGCGGCCAGCCAGCGAGTTACATATGGCCTCTTCTCAGAGTTTGTCTCCGGTGGGAGCTGAGGCAGAGTGTTCTTCGTTGCAGCGTGCAGGAATTCCTCCCTCACCTAGCAAGAGCCATAAATATCTTCCCGCCCGTGACTGGAAATATATATATAAAAACATGCTGTCAGTCGGGTTCATGTGTAGCACTCAGCTCCTCTTGGCAGCTGGAGCTTCCCCCTCCAGAACTCTGACGAAGAGGCAGCGCCCTCTTGGAAACATGCACATGAGTGTGCACACACACACACACGTGTGCAAACAGGCAGGATCAGGATAGAAAATGGGGCTGGAGAGAGGGGAAGTGAAGAAGGAAGGAAGGACAGAGAGAGGAAGGACAGACAGAGGGAGTCAAGGCAGAACAGATTCCAGAGGGAAAGGCGGAGAGCTGAATGAAAGAAATTGGGAGCTTCAAGAGCTAAGAAGGTAGAGCTGGTGGGGGTCAGACAGACAGCACTGGGGGGCATTGCTGCTGCTCCAGGGGATACAGAGGGGCCTGAGGAAGACAGGGGACCACACTGCCAACCATCAGCTGAGCCTCACCCAGGTTGGGGTGCCCGAACCAGGCTGCCTGCCCGTCCACAAGTCATTGACACAGGGGGTGACCAGTGACGTGTGCAGGTGAATGGGGAACAGTCCCTTCAGTTTCAGAGCCTTGCTCTGGGGAGCTCACTTGGGCCCATCCCAAGGCAGTCCAGATTCGTCACCTTCTCCTGCATAGTCCTCACTTCTGGGAGCTTTCTGGGTGGCCAGAGTCCCCAGGCACAATCGGCAGGTGAGGCCTCTGCCTCAGAGGTATGGAGCACATGAGTAGCCCAGGTCCCAGGAGGAAGACATGTGGAGGACAGTCAGCAAAGTATACATGACCCCTGGTAACATCCAGAACAAGCTGTGGCCTCCAAAATTCTCTTCACCCCAAAACCTGGCCCAGGGGCAAGGGTCCTGATGCCTGCCCACCCAGGCATCCATCCTCAGACACAGTGGCTGGACTTGGTTTTGAAGAGGCCTCATAGGATGGGCACCGTGGGAGGATGCTTAGTACAGATGGTGCTCTCTGGTCCTCAGCACAGGAAGGAGGAAAATGTTATGTTGTCTTGGGGCTGAGGGGAGGTAACAGTGCCCCTGGTCCCTCTGTCCTGTCTCTAGTCTCTCCAGGAATTTGGGGCAGCTGTAGTCTCTGAAGACAGGGTCAGGCAGGGGGTCTGGGATTCTGTGCTGGTCTCTGTCATAGTGGCCCTGAACTGGGGGGTATGTGCTCAGGGTTCCCATCACTTTGAGGACCAGACCAGAGAGAAGGCCGAGGCTGGAAAGGCTGCCAGGGGATGTGGCCCTGAAAGGCTGAAGAATCAGAGTGACAGTCTTGGGGATGTGGGCTGGGTAGGAAAGAATAAAAGATGGAGCCGGGCACCTGCCTGCCTTGTGCCAGCCAACACCGTCCTGCCTCTCCACTGGCCCACAGGCCACCAGCTGGCCCATTGTCCCCAGTGAGAAAGCAGACACTGGAGGGGGGCTCCCATGTGGCAGGAGCTCACTCATGCACGCCTGCCTGGCAAGGACTGCCGGAGGAGAGCCACCCCGTGCTGGGTCAGGGGCGAGGGGAGAAGGGGGGCAGTGGAGAGAGAAGCCCCCACCGTGTAGCAGCCAGGTCTCCTCCTGTGCTGTTGGCAGGGGGCAGTGCGTGGGGCCTGCGAACAGGAGATAAAGAGTTCAGGCAGAGGGTTTTCTCTCACTAACCGTGGATTTGTGTGTTTGTTCAGCTGGTGGTTCTGATAAGCCCCATTCTGCCAGATAAAAGCTGAGCAGCCATGAGGCGGGGCCTGGGGCCTTCCTCCTGTCTGTCCTGAGGCCTGGGGTTATCCCCTCCCCCAGGGAGCCCAGACAGAAGGGAGTCAGGTGCTGGGGTGTCAGTGTGCTCCCCAGTGGCTGTCCAGAGCAGGCCCTGATTTCAGGGCATGGCTCCCAAAGAGCCCCTTGTGTAAGAAAGCTGGCCCAGCTGGCCCCCACCTCTGGGAGGGGAGGGTGTCTCCTCGCCCCCCCACCCCCCCCCACCCCGCCGGCAGCCCGTGCCTGCGGGCCTAGTGGTCTGCCAGGGCCCTGCCGCCCCTCCCCCACCTGTGCAAGACACGGCCCGTGCTGCCTGCACTCGCTGTCCCGTTGGGGCAGGGGTCCACTCCTGACAAACTGGTGGAGCCCTTGCGCCTGGGGATGGCCCATGGGGGCTTCAGGGCTTTGAGCAGAGTGCAGTGTCCTCAGGCCCCTGGCCTCAGCCCTCCCTGTCCTTTCCGCCCAGAGGCGCTTGTGCTGGCTGAGAAGGAGGGCGGGGGCCCAGGCCACAGCTGCCCTGGCTGCAGGGCTGGCTTCTGTGCCTCCGAGCCTGGGTCCAGATTTCCAGTGTCTCTGCCTTTTGTCCCGGAGCAGAGCGGAGCCCGCTGCCGCGGCCGGAGGTGGTGGCGTCCGGGGCGCCAGGCGTAAGATGGCTGCCAAGGGCTAAAATGGCTGCCAGCAGCGCCCGCAGCAGCGCCCGCAGGCGCGTGGCAGCAGCGTGGGCCGGCTGATCGGCCTGCCTGCTCGCTTCTCTCCACGGAGCTAACAGGAATAACAACACTAACGTTTGGGGCAGTGTCCTGGTTTAGAAGGATTTCCTGTTTGTGGCGCCCTCCCGCAGCCCCATTTGTCTCTGCCTCAGCCGCGGGTCCACCTCCGTCTCTGTCTTTGTGTCCCTGGGCTGGGTGTGTGCATGCGCAAAGCTTTCCAGCTCCACCGGGCCACTTTTCGGGGGCCAGGACCAACCCCACAAGGTGGATCCAGGGCCTCCTCTGTCTGCCCCACTTCACTGACCCAGGCCTGGGGGGCTTGGTGAGGACTCAGTTGGTCCAGGGACAGGTAGGGCTGGTAGTGGGTGTCCCCTCCCGGGCAGCAGAGGCTAGAACATGTGGCCCTTGCTGGGCTCCACATGGGCGCCCTGAGGCTCTGGCCTTCCTGAGTTAGTAATTGGGGAAAGGGCGGCCCTGAGATAGCAGGCCCAAAGCAGGGGTCTCAGGAGGCCCTGGGGTGGGCCACTTCTGCCTTGACCCCTCCTCTGCTCTCTCCTGGCCTGTCTGGAGCTTGAGTCAGACCTAGAAAGCCAGGAATGGGCCAAGGTGACAGAGTGACAGAAAATTCACACTCATAAGATGCTATGGCACAGAGAGGTTGCCCTCCCCAGAACTTAGGAGGACGTCTGGCAAGTTCTCTCCAGAGCAGAGAGTGCCACTAACAAAGGGGTGGCCCGGGCTGGGCGTGGCCACCCCCACCTGTGAGTGCACCCTTCGGTGCCGCAGGAAGAGCTCCAGGCTGGAGGGGGTGGGAGAGCACATTAGCAATTTCCTTTTAAACCTCGGTTTTCTTGATTTGTGACAAGATTTGTTATTATTTTTTGGCATTAAAAAAAAAAAAAGACCTAACAAGGTAAAGAATGGGGAAGTGGGGCCTGAAACCGTCCTGGGACAGCCTATCCTTTCCCACTGGCCACAGTGAGGCAGGTGCTCGGGAAACGGCTTGAGCAGTGGTGGGACCTTTATCTGAGAAGGCTGCTGTTCTTTCTGCCTGCCAGCTCCAGTGGGGGCTCATGTCGCCCTTTAGGAATCTCCTTGCTGGTCACTCCCCAATGTGAGCATCTCAGCTGTGAGGCCAGCGGGGGGCAGATTCCCAGTCAATAGACTGATCTCAGCGTGGTGGGTGAGACCAGGAGGCAGGATAGCTCCAAAGAGTGGGGCAAAGCCCTGGCCAACACCAGTGCCCAGTTTTCCAGTGCCACCCCCATGTCGTTCCCCCGCGAGCAGCTGATTCTTTACCAAGTGCCTGCCTTCCTCCTGCCCCACATCCTGCCCAGGCCCCCCTCCGCCACCCTGTCACCAGCTGTCGTGCCCAGGCAGGCATTCTGGAGGTCCCCGTTGTGCCCCTAGCACACAAAGCTTTGAGGACCTGGGGGGTGGGGGCGGGGGGCTTTCCCAAGCTCAGCAAAATATTCACATACACACTCCACCCTGCCCCCAGCCCTCTGTGAGCTCCCACTGCACAATGGGCCCTTGTTTCGGGGCTCCCTCCGAGCAGCTGTGGCACTGGGGCATGAGACAGCCCAGACAGGCTGGCACAGAACGGGCAACAGCGTCAGGGCAGACCTCCCCCCTCCGTGTTGCCAGGCACTGCCTGTAAGCATAAAGGTGAGGTGGGGGCGGCTCAGGAAGACAGGAATGGCTCCAGTTAATGAAGTGAGGAAAGGAAGGGGCTGCTTCTCTGGGCACTTGAGGCGGGTGGAAGATGGGGAACCCTTAGGTTCATCCCAGCTGTGCAGAATGGTCGCTAGCTTCTCTCCTAGGTGCCCTTCTTGCTCTGTCAGCCAGTGCTGTTCATCCACTGGTGACTGTCTCCAGGGCACATTGAGCAGTGTCTGGAGATGGTTTGGGTTGTGACAACTGGGGTGCTACTGGCATCCAGTGGGTGGAGGTCAGGGATGCTGCCCAACACCCTGCAGTGCCCAGGAATCCCACCACAGTAGCTTCTTCTCCCTCTTCTGGTCTCCGGAGTCTCCCTGGGCTGCTCCTGGGGTGGGGGCGGGGTATGGTGTTTACAGGGCTGGAGAGGTAGCTGTTTGTGGGGCGCTTTGGTTTTGATCCATCCTCCCCTTTGTGTCTCCTGCAGAATCCGGACAATCAGATAGTTCAAACCAGCAAGGAGATGCGGACATCAAACCACTGCCCAATGGTCAGTTCACCCAACCCCCTGCCCTCCTGCCTACAACCTCCCTGCCTGCCCTGCACCCCAGGCCCTCCTCTACTTCCACCATTTCTTCCCCCCTTTACTCAGCTGTCCCTTAACTGAGCTTCAGCTACCAGCTGGAGGGGAGGGGACTCACCTGGAGTATACCCCTTCTTCCCCGGGAGCAGAGGGGAGGTGGGGAGAACTTTGAGGAAACCAGCAGGCAGCCCCTCCTGGCCTTGCTTCAACTCACTCACACTCACTAGCTCTTTTCCCTCCTCAGGGCACTTAAGTTTCCAGGACTGTTTTGTGACTTCCGGGGTGTGGAATGTGACGGAGCTGGTCAGAGTATCACAGAGTAAGTGAGTCCTTTCTTCCTGGCCAAGGCTGAGTCAGCAGGGAGGGGGGTGAGGAGGTGGCCCCCTACTGATGGGGTATTACTGGGGAAGGGGGCCCACAGGGCTTCCTGGGACATCATCTGCCCCATGGGCACCAGGCTCGGTGGAGCAGAGGTGTCCAGAGAGCCGCATTTCTAATCTGTGCTTTGGAGGAAAAGAATCACAACTCAGCCCTGGCTGGTGTGGCTCGGTGGATTGAGCTCTGGCCTGTGAACCAGGAGGTCGCCAGTTCTATTCCCAGTCAGGGTACATGCCTGGGTTGCAGGCTGGGTCCCTGATTGAGGGCATGTGTGAGGCAACCACACACTGATGTTTCTTTCCCTCTCTTTCTCCCTCCCTTCCCCTCTTTCTAAAAATAAACAAATAAAATATTTTTTTAAAAAAGAATAACAACTAAGAGCTCATCTCCAGCAGCCAGGAGAAGGTTTCCTCAGCAGGCTTCACAGGGAACTTGCCCTGGGGCTTCTGGGGAGCTTCGCTGGTCATAGCAACAAAACAGACTCCACTGGGCCTCCTGCTCCTTCCAAACTAATCGTCTTCTCCCTTCTCCCCAGCTCCTGTTGCAACAGCATCAGGGCCCAACTTCTCGCTGGCGGACCTGGAGAGTCCCAACTACTACAACATAAACCAGGTGACCCTGGGGCGGCGGTCCATCACCTCCCCTCCTTCCACCAGGTAAGCCCAGTACCCCTGGCCTTCCCCCTCCCTGCCCGCACCTCCAAGTCATGTCAGGTGTTGTGGCAGCTATGCAGCAGCTCCCTGGGTGCTTCAGAAGGTCACCCCTGGTTGAGACCACTGGCTCCAGGGCAGCCAGGGCCCACTGTGCCCCCCTCCCCAGAACTTCCTGCTGCGGGCACTCAGCCCTGGGAACACAAACCTAAATAAGGAACAGCTCTGCCTGCAAGGCATTCCCAGTGGGGATCCGAGAAGGCCTCTCCCTTGGGAATGTGGCACTAGGACCCAGACCTGAAGTGTGCTGGGAAGGGCATGGGGGACACTCCAGACAGAGAGAGCAGCCTCCATCCCAGCCGAGGCTGCACAGGCTGGCAGGACCACTCCATGGAGGGTTTCAGAGGCCAGAGGAAGGTGTTTAGACTAAAAACCCACTGACGGGTTTCAAGCAGGAGATGCTGGGGATGTGTGCTCAGAAAGTGCCTCTAGCATGCGTGGGGGAGAAGCAACAGCCAGTTAGAGGCCCTCTGCCTGGCCGGAGGAGGGCCTGAGTACTGGAGGTGGGGGAGTGGCATGAGAGGGAAGGATGTGGTCATTCAGCGATGTTCTGGGGTGGACACAGTAGGGTCTGGTCAGGGCCAATCGTACAGGGCAGGGTGGGATCTCATCCCTGTTTTAAAAAACTTGTATGTTTTGGTTTATTGTGAGGTTTTTGGTGTACATTCTGATTTGTTTAAATATTGCAGTAAAATATTATACCATTTTCATACTTACAATATCTCGATGATGGAGTTTTGTGGCGCTCTCTGGCGTTCTTTTCCCTGGTGAGTGCCTTAGTCACCTCACCTGGCCCTGGGGGCTGATGGGAAATAGAAGGTGGGGCCAAGAAGTAGCTGAGGTTTTGCCCATTTCTTTGACTTGGGCAGCTTCGGTAGATGATGGTACCAAGGACCAAGAAGGTGATCAAGGAGGAGGAGGAGGAGGATCAGGTGGGCTGCACCCAAGGGGCTGTGGGGCTGGTCTGGAGGTAGACACCAGTGAGTGCCCAGAAATGCTGCTGTCAGCAGGCACCTGCCCCCCACACAGAAGGCCATCAGTGCAGGCTCCCTCAGCCTGAGTACCAGTACCTTGGCCTGCCCTTGGCCCACCTGCTCCCTCTCCTCCTTTTCCAGCACCACCAAGCGCCCCAAGTCCATCGATGACAGCGAGATGGAGAGCCCTGTTGATGATGTCTTCTATCCGGGGACAGGCCGCTCCCCAGCAGCTGGCAGCAGCCAGTCCAGCGGGTGGCCCAACGATGTGGATGCAGGTATGGGCGTCACAGGGCCTGGCCCAGCGCAAGGGCAGCCCAGAACCTCTTCTTCCCCCTCAGTTTACCTGGCAGCTCTCTCACTGGTGCCCCTACTGTTGGCACTGCCTGGCTTCTGGCCTCCTTATCTTCCAGAGGAGGACAGTCCAGGCCGAAGAAGGGAGCAGAGGTGAGGAGCTGGCCTGTCACTGAGTGGGCAGCAGCGCCCAGTGGCACAGCAGAAGGAAAGCAGAGGCCTCTGGTGCTTTGCAGTGGTGGCTGTGGCCTCCTGTTCGAAGTCTTCTTGGACTTTTTCTCTTGGGATTTCTGTAGAAAGGTTGCCCAGCTCTGTGGTCTTCATGGTTTAAAGCAGTTTCTCAGACTGGGCACAGCTGACATCTGGGGCTGGATCACTCTCTGCAGTGGGGTGTCCTGGGCACTGTGGGGTGTCCTGGGCACTATGGGGTATTGAGCAGCAGCCCTGGCCTCCACCCACTAGATGCCAGAGCACTAACCCCCCCCCCACAACAGGCGTGATGGCCAAAAATGTCTCCAGACATTGCTGAATGTCCGTTGGGTGGGGTGAGGAGAGAATCTTCCTGAGCTGACTGCGCTAAGAACTGCTGGCTTAAAGGGCTCAGCTACCCAGAAAGGAGTGGAGTCTGGTAAAGGGTGAGCAGAATTGCCTTTAGGTCTTCCAGCCACCTCTAGCCACCCTCTTCCTGCTGAACCCAGCCACCGTCACTTCTACGCTTGCTAGGAGGCATGGGCAGAGCTGGAGAGCCCAGGTGGAATAGAAGGAGATGTGTGTGCGAGTGTGTGTGCACTTGTGTGCAGGTATGAGGAGGCTGGCTGCAGGGCACTTCTGCCTGGCACACTGGTAGTGCAGCCTGTGTCATGTCCTTGAAGTGTGAGCGTCTGGGGCTGGGGAGTGCAGCCCCACGTGGGCCGGGTGTGCACCGGGCACCTCTGCTGTGCTCCAGCCTGGGGACTGAGGCTTTGTTTCCTGACGCAGGAAGATGAGGGTCTGACCCAGTGGCACTTTTCCTGGTGTTTTCCAGATGTGGCCCTACTGGGAAGGGCCAAGTGGATGGGCAGGGGGCTGGGCTGGGGGAGAAACAAGGCCAAAGGGTGGGGAGGTGCTATCCCAGACACAGAATCTGCTTTTGCTCTTGGCTCCTCAGGAGGAAGGGAGGAGGGTTCTCCTCCAGGCCTTCGGTTAAGGGAGGAGGCTCTAGACCACCATTAAGGCTTGCCTTTGTGGGACATCCACAGAGTTTGGATGCCCCTCCCAGGGTTTCCTGGAAGAAGGTGGGGGACATGGGCCGGCACAGCTCAGATGCTTCCCTGGGGAACTTTGGGAGGCACAGAAGCAGTTGAGAAGGCTCTGAAGACAACCCTGCCAGGGTTAAGTGACTGCTCTGTAAGGCCTCATGTGCCTTAAAGATGCATCCGCCATGGCTGGTGGCCTTCAGGCCCCTCTGCCCAGCCGTGGTTCCCAAGGAGCCCTCTGCTCTAGGCTCCTGCTCTCTCCTTTCTGGGCTGTCTGCTGTAGAGCCTGCCGTTTCTGCTCCTTCCGGCAGTCCTGCCACGCATGCACGGCTCCCAACATCCTCCTGCCACGGCACCCCAGCTTCCTTGCTTTCCTCTCTTTTCCTCCTTACCTCCTTCCTATGTTGCTTCCCTGTGCTGAGACAAATCGCCAATTAAGCAGCCCAGCTGCAGGACAGGGAACAGCTGGGGAGGTGCTGTGCGGCCTAGGGGACAGCTGTGCACAGCTGGTGGGGGTGCCCCCCCCCACCGTGCCAGCTATCAGGTGGCACACAGCTGCCGCCAGATAACACCTCTTCTGGCAGCGGCTGGGAGTTCACCCTTCCCCCGCCTCTTCCCTCTGTGGTTTAAATGGCTCTTATTTCTCTGTTCTGCCGTCTCCTAACCGCCCTCCCCAAACTGACTTGATTTGTGCCTCAAAGATGGCAGCTGCAGAGATCTGCTCCGACTCTACCTTACCCCTCCCTCCCAGCCTGGGCGCAGCCTCTGAGGCTCAGCCCAAAGACCAGACAGGCTCCTCCAGAGGACCTGGCCCTGGGGCCCTGCTTGATCATAGTGTTGTTTGGATGTGGTGCCCCTTGGGCACTGAGATGACCTTGGTGGTAGCATCAGGGTTCTAGCGGGGTGTTCTCTGCGCCCCTGTCTCCTCCTAAATGCCACCCAAGTTCTGGCACCAGGAGCAAAACAAAGCCCTGAAACGTCGCATCCTGTGACAGTCTAGGCTCTGGGGCCCCTGGCCCAGGCAACTCTGGCCTGGCCAGCTCTGCCCCCAATGTCCCACCTGGCCCCCTGACCCTGCGTCCCACCCTTTCATCTGTGCCTCATGAGCTCGCTATGTGCTCGTCAGGGGGCAAGATGGGTCCTACTCACCCCCTGCCCCACAGACCCAAGTGGGGTCTTACTTTTCTCTCCTCTCAGAAACACCCCAGGCTGACTGGTCTGCACGCAAGGCCTGAGATGCAGCCGGATGGGGCACAGGAGGCAGGAGTTGCCCCGTGGGGGAAGGGCAGCCGGGAGGGCCGAGGAGAATGAGTGAGCTGCTGGCTTCCTGCCTTCCCCTGCTCCCGCCCTGGCCCAGCTAAACCTGCACTGTGTTGCTGATTCCTCCCCCCAGGCCCGGCTTCTCTAAAGAAGTCAGGAAAGCTGGACTTCTGCAGTGCCCTCTCCTCTCAGGGCAGCTCCCCGCGCATGGCTTTCACTCACCACCCGCTGCCTGTGCTTGCTGGAGTCAGACCAGGTGAGAAATGGGGGCCCAGAAGGGGACATGGGGGAGGTGGCGGAACACTGAGGGGCAGCTGGCCAGGTGAAGGGGCCAAGGTCCAGCAGGGCGAGAGCCCCAAGCTCTCTGAGGGGGCTCCAGTATGGCAGTGGGTGGGCAAGGGAATGGGCCCTCCCTCCATACCAGTGCTGGCTGGAGAACCAGCCAGCCACTGGGCCTCCTCACCTTGTTCCCAAGCATCCTCCCACTTGCTTCTCATTCCCCATGTGCATGTGTGTGAACGTGCTTGCAGGTGTGCTGTGTGCTTGCATGTGTGCACGTGGGTGCATACATGTGTGGCAGGGTGTGTGCGTGCTTGGATGTGTGGATGTGTGCACAGGCCTGTCCTCAGGCCTCCTCTGACTTGCCCTGTGACTGTGGAGACCTCCAGCCTGCCTGGTCCTCCTCTCCCCGTGCCGGCTGAGGTTGGGAAAGCTTAGGCTTCTCCCTTCGCCCTCCTTTCAGCTCTTCTCTCCCAGCTCCTGGTCACGCTCAGGGTCTGGCTTCCCAGCACCAGTCCAGGATGGCGTGAGACAGAGATTGACAAGAGCACTCTTAGGAACCCAGGGACCCCCGGTGGCACCTGCGCTGGTGTTCCAGGAGTGGAGCCGGCTGCTGACGTGGGGGCTCTCTTGCTTCAATCTCTAGAGAAGGCACTGGGCAGGGAGAACACCTTGATGTTCCTGAGGGGACAGAATCAGGAAGTTGTGGGAGCTGAGTCCTCAGCCTCGCCACTCTCACTTGCTTCTTCCTTACCTTGGCACCCATCTGGTAAAAAGAGGCTTGAACTTTTACTGGTCAAAGCCATGTGTCCACCCACCATCTCCTGGGCCCTTCCATAGGACACAGAACAGCAGGGTTCACCCTCCCAGCTTCCTCCTCAGGGCCTCCTGGCTGGGAGCCCAGAGGCAGCCTGCGCTGGGGCAGGGTGTGGTGGCCTGGAGGTGGGGGCAGGGAGCCCAGGCCCTTGGCTGCGGGAGGCAGCCGGCCCAGCTCCACTCAGCTTTTATGAACTCCAGAGAGAAGCCAAGTTTCCTCGGCCCCCAATGAGACTGAGAGCAAGAGCAAGCTGATTGGAAACAGACGGGCAGGAGAGGGCTGGCTGGGGAAGGCTGGGGCCTGCTCCGGGTTGCAAGTTGTGTGTGTGAGCTCATGTGTGTGAGCTCACGTGTGCAAGGACGCATGTGCGAATTTGATGGGGCTGAGCACTCAAGAATGTGGCCTAGGCAGCAGTGACCAGGTGCAAGCCCGCCCATGTGCGGGAGATGTACAGCCGTGTGTGCACATCGTCAGCCCGTCCTGCACAGGTGCGGGTCCTGTCCACTGCCTCTCCTCCCTCCCCCAGGCCCTCCTCCACACTTCGGCCCTCACCTGAGGTGCAAAATGCAAGGGACCACCCAGAATCTCAGTTGTCATAATTAATGGTGTTTTAATGCATTGTTTTTAAAAGTTAAAACTTTTGCAAAAATAGTGAGCAAATGTCGACATTTTAAATGAAAGACCAGACCTACGCTGTGCTTGCAGGCCCTGCCTTGCTTGTCTTGCCCGTGAACCTGGCCCTGGTTCCCATCAGACTCTGTTTGCAAAGACCAGCAGCTGGTTGGGGCGCAGGTCCAAGTTCACCAACTGGATTTTTAAAAATATTGCACTGAAATGTTATTTACCTTGATGACTAAGTTGTGTTTTTTTTTTTTGTACTATCTCAACTTCCATGCCGAGGTCGGACCCTCACTCTCCTTACCCTGGTCCTGGTCCTGGCTCTGCTCCTGCCTGTTCTCCCTTTTCCTGCGAATCCTCAGTGCCCTGACCAGCAGTTTCCCCCTTCCTCTGTCCGCTGATGTCCTCTCTTCCCACCCACGTGCATGCAGGGAGCCCCCGGGCCACGGCGTCAGCGTTGCACTTCCCCTCTACATCCATCATCCAGCAGTCAAGCCCGTACTTCACGCACCCGACCATCCGCTACCACCACCACCACGGGCAGGACTCGCTGAAGGAGTTCGTGCAGTTTGTGTGCTCAGATGGCTCAGGCCAGGCCACCGGACAGGTGAGTCCAGAGGCCCAGGAGCCCCGCCACAGCTCATCTCTGTGTCTGTCCGTCTGTGTCAGGATCACAGGGAGAGGGCCTGAGGGCCGGGAGCCCAGCTGGGACTGGAGCAGCAGAGAGCCAGCAGTGCGAACACCTTAGCTTTCTGGTCTGGGGTAGGGGCCTGTGTATTGTGCTGGGGCCTCTCCATCACGGTCCAGAGAGCTGGAGGCAGCAGCTGGACCCGCCTTGCTCGGGCTCCTTGCCCTGTCTTCAGTCTCTGTTCCCTCAGGAGTGCACCGATGAGCTGTGCAGTCCAGGCCCGGCCCCTTAGCTCCTCACACCCCACTTCAACCTCAGGGCTGCAAGGGTTTCATGGGTTCTAGGCAAGGTTTCCCAACCACGGCCCCATCACCATTTGGGGCTGTTCATTCTCCATGGTGTGAGGCTGTCCTGGGCATTGTGGGGTGCTGAGCAGCAGCCCTGGCCCCCACATGCTAGAAGCCAGCAGCACCACTCCCTCTGCAGTCACGGTGATCAGGAGTATCTCCAGACTTCAGATTCCTGTTGGCAAGACTCTTAACAAGGGGTTTCCAGGTTGCTTAAGGTTTTGTAGCGCATCCCTGCTCCTTAACCTGGGAGAGACTGGTTTCCCATGGAGCTCTGCAGGGGTTGAAGGGTAGGGGATGGGGGGCACTGCCCTTCTTTGTCAATGAGCCCTAGAGCCGGAAATGTCAAGCGGAAATGACAAGTGGAAATGTGGGGTAGCTTAGCAAAGGAATTATCCCAGACATTGGTGGGCCAGAGAAAACCCTTCAGTGGGAAAGTGGTCCTCAGTCCCTGGGGGACCACTCTGGGTTGGGAACAATGGTCTCTGGACCTTTGGAAAGTTTCCGGAGCCCCAGCAGCATGCTGCATTACGAGAACGTCCAGCTGCTGTCCCCCAGCCCGTCCAGAGGTTAGGTAGGGACGTCACTCAAGGGGCCACAATGAGGGAAGCAAATCAGAAACCCATGCCAGACCACTCCCAGGGGAAGCAACAGGCAGCCTTCAGGTACCCTGAGCAGTGTGGGTGTTTACTGAGTGCTGGTGTATTATTGATGGGGGGGGGGGGGGCTTCCTACTCCCTCTTCCCTCCCTCCTGCTCTCCGTCCTGCTTTCCAGCTCCTTCCCCTCTGTGCCCTTCAAGGGTTTCTTTGCTGACTCTGCAGCTCCTTAGCACACTCAGAGCCTTGCCCACCTCTCTGGACAAGCTCTGTTCGCTTTTAGGATCATTCAGGGAAAAGTGGATGTGACACCTGACAACTACTGTACTTTCTCCAGAGATCCCAGCAGAGTCTGTGGGAAGTACCAGCCCATGTCCCAGGCCCCTTGGGACTTGTGCAGTGTGGATCAGAGAGGCCTGGAGCCCTGCCTTGCCTGCTTTCTCACCTACAGGGGCACCTGGGGTTTGAAATCAGTGAGACCAACCTGGGGGAGCAGTTTAGTCCAGAGAGCCAGTCAACCCCTGGGCATCCTGATGACTGGGTCCTGACACTCTCCCTTGACTTGACTGCTCAAGATTAGGGTCTCACTTGGCCTAGAAGGTTCTCTCCTTCAGACAGGTACTTGCTCCAAGTACACAGTGGACAAAACACTGCAGACGGGTGAAAACAGCTACCCTGGTTAAATAGGGAGGCTGGCTTGGCTGGGGAGCAGCCTCTCTGAATTTCTTCTTGTGACCTGTTGTGCCCAAAAGAAGAGGGGGTGTCTGTGGTGAGCCTGTTCCAGCAAGCCCAGCATCTGAGAGGAGGCTAGAGACAGCACCAGGATGTGGAGGAGAGAGCCAGAGGCCCCAGCTCTGCAGCTGACCTGGCAGCAGGGGGTGGCCCACACCAGGCTGTACTTGCTCCATGGCCACCTTCAGAGCAGTAGTTAGCATGAGGAGTCACCTGGAGGACTTGCAAACACATAGGTGGCTAGGCCTCACCTGATTCTGATTCAGCAGGTCTGTGGTGGGCCTGAAAATCTGTATTTCTCTCAAGTTCCCAGATGCTGCTGTGGCTTCTGGGCAGGGAACCACTTTGAGAACCACTGATCCAGAGCCTAGAGGAGTAAATTCCTAACTTCCATGAGAGTTTGAAGTTAGATCATCTTTACAGAAAAATATGTGCATATAAAAGTTTTACAGATACTTTGCAGAAGAGTTTCCATGTGCCACCTATGGCCTATCTTCAGACCCCAGTGTAAGGCCCTAAGTAAGAAGAACCATATCAGTAAAGGCCAAGGCCGAATGGAAACACCACTCAGAGATGCAAAGAACAGAAAGAGGATGCCTTATTAGCTGTGTTTCTGGCAGAGAGAAGAGACCACCAGACAAATGCAGTGAAAGGTCGCAGGGCTCAGGGGGCAGCAGCAGGCCTGGTTCTGGCCCAGCCTCCACCACCAGCGCTGGAGCAGTCAGGCCCTTGTCTTCATTGGTCACTAGGACGCACGTCTAGCTCTCAACTCACAAGGCTTTAAGGTGCTGCAAAGTCACAATACCTTGAGATTTTAAAAACCTCAATTTATAACCCAACCAGAGCAGAGACACCCTAGCCTGGTTGGAAGTTGCTTCTAGAAACCAAATGTTGTGAAACAGCAGGTTTTGATGTCCAGCCCTAGGAAGCTGAGATTAGCGTTATCAGGTGGGATTAGTGCTTTAGACCCTCCTGGGCGCAGATTGGCTCTGCGGACTAGAAGGAGGAGTTAGAGGCCTCCCTGGGAGCCGGGGCTGCCTGGAAAGCCCCGGCATCTCAGCTTCCTGGAGCCCCAGGCTCAGGATGGCCTGGAGGAGAGGAGTGAGCTACTTCTGTGGAGTTTCCTGCCCTGATGGCAGAACCAGATAGCAACCTGTTAGGCTGTGGGAAGGAGGGACAGTGGTTGCTGCTCGTGTCTCAACATCAACCCTGCAGAGCTGGAAACCCCTCTGGCCCGTGCCTGGACCTGAGGGACTGTTTCTGAAATGACACTTGGCATAAAGGGTCTCCTGGCCAGGACACAGATGGGGACCAGCAATCACTGCTTGCTTTTGTCAAGGGCCTCCGAGTGGACCAGAAGAATCAAGTCCAGGGAACCGTTTGGAGGGACAATGTCAGACCTGAGCGTGTCATTAGAGGAGAAGGGCGATGGGCAGAATGGTCAGGGTTCACAGGGGCGTGGGGCTCTGTAGTCCTAAAGTGTGTCAGGATGGACTAGTTGATTCGACTCAGTGGGACTTGAGTGCTGCAGGCTTGCGCCACACAGAGGTGACCCTCCGTGGCTCACTGGGGAGCCTGGGTGGCATTCTGCTTTAAAGGCTCCTGTGGAGGTCAAGAGCATCCTGGAAGAACAGGGCAGAGAGAGATGGATGGTAGTTCAGGGAGTTCGGCTGGTCCCCACATTGGGGACAGTGCTTTGTGAAACGGGCCTTGAAGGGTACAGGAAAAGGCATTCTAGGGAGAGGGTTCTGCAGTGAGCATGTGTAGCCCAGCTGCTCAGGCTGTGTATCTGGAAGCTCCGGGCAATTTGCCGGGGGAAGTACCTGAGGGGAGGCGGTATAAGGGCATGAGTGCTCGGAGACCCCATCTGGTCTCCACCATGGGGGCCCTGAATGCCAAACTGGGGAGATCCTACTTTATATCAGACGCAGTCAGAGCTGTGGAAGGTTTCAGGGGATGGGAGAAGTGTGAATGTCCAGCCATAGCAAGCTGGGATTAGCACTATCGGGTGGGATTTGGATTTGGAGAAGAGGGCTATTGAGCCTGCTGGAGAAAATCCATAGGACCCCTGGAGTCAGATAGACGTCGCTGTGAACTTCAGGCTGTGCCAGTTAGCGCCCGGCAACTTTGGACAAACCACTGAGCTGCACAGAGCCTGTTTCTCAGCTGTGAAAACGGGAGCACAGAGCTTCCCTTGGAGCAGGGTTTCCCACTTGAGGTGCTGATAACGTTTGTCTTGGGGGCCATCCTGGGCATTGGAGGGTGTTGAGCAGCAGCCACTGCCCCCTGGAAGTTGTGCTAACCAAAATGTTTCCAGACATGGCAGTGCCCCTGGGGAGCAGAATGGCCCCCGAGGGAGAATTGCTGACTTACACGTTCGTTGTCGGATTGGATACAACGGGAGTAAACTTCGTGGTACAGAACTGGGTGCCAAGGGTGCCGAGCAGAGGAGCACACTGTCAGCATAAGGGAGACCCCTTGTGAGTCTCATTGTCATAGTCCAGGCAGAACCAGTGATGACAGAAAGATGGGCCATCTGCAGACATTGGTGGGTTGGGTCCCACGGGGGTTGCCTACCAGGAGGAGGAGCACAGGAACCTCCCAACTTGGAGAACCTGGCTGGCTGGGAGGGCAGAGCTTTGCCCCA
This sequence comes from Macrotus californicus, assembly GCA_007922815.1. Taxonomy (NCBI): domain Eukaryota; kingdom Metazoa; phylum Chordata; class Mammalia; order Chiroptera; family Phyllostomidae; genus Macrotus; species Macrotus californicus. Next base: position 77,012 of record VMDR010000118.1, on the reverse strand, counting down.
TGAGAGAGGAGCCAGTTTAGGACTAAGAGCTCTGGCCCAGCCCCCCTGAGCTCAGGCTGCTGATGGTCCTTGGAGACACTGCCCAGAGCAGGGGGAGGTACATGCCCAGAACTCCAGGGAGGTCTCTTCAGGGAACTTGTGCCTGCGAGAGGCCAGGACCTTTGACTCTCTTGTGGTGTCTACGTCCCAGGAAGCCCAAAGGCTAATACATGTAAGGCCACACACAGGAATTTGAGGCACGAGAGGGAATAAAGGACAAGGAGTGGATCTGGTGACCCGGCATCTGGGCTTCTGAGGGCATTGTACAAGGAAGCCCGCTCAAAGAATCTCGTGGGAACTGGAGAGGCAGCAAATGGATTTTCCTCCCATGCTCTTCTATGGCAAATAGTCCAGCACCCCTGCCCCCTGCCCCCTCCTCAGGCTGCTGGAGCTGAGGGCAAGCCCCTCAGCATCCCCTCCAGGCCCTGATGTGGGGGAGAGGATGGCTGTCCTCAGTTGGGTCAGCCAGCCCCACCTCGGGCCTGCAGAGGGAGACACGCGTGTGTTTTGCGGGGACACAGGGGAGGGGCAAGCTGATGCATCTTTTCTGCTGTAGGAGAAGGTCTTCAGGAGTATGCGAGTTCCAGGTGCAGCTGCTCTGTGGCTAGGTGGCATGTTTGGTACCTAAAACATGTTCCCTAAGAAAGAACAAACCACCCGTCGGACACTCCCCTTCCTCCTCCCATAACTTCAAAGGAGGACCACACACACAAAAAAAAAAAAAAAAAAAA